>OY744541.1:32333445-32458445 GCA_963556195.1 Sepiola atlantica | reverse complement strand
AACAAAATTATGTAGGGGGCAGATAACTCTAGTTACTTCCGGTTTGAAAATATACAGAATAATATATTTCAGAGTAATTTCTTAGTTTACTAACATAAATTCCCAATTTTTTATATACAATCTCAAACCGGAAGTCAGTAGAGTTATCCACCCCTACATAATTTTGTTGACGAGAAGAGCTGAGCTAGGCCGACATGTTTACTTCTTTTGTTGGAACATTACCAAAAATATGATAAACACAGAATATTTGCTAACTATTGTACTTACTCGAGAACATGAGATAAATCATGATTTTTCGCACAAAATGAGTTGTTTCGGAATAATGCCGAAAGTCATTTTACTGGACATAATCAACAGTTATACATTAAATGGATGATGGGAGGGTCCCAAAGGACAGAAAAGATGACATGTAGTACCAGAACAGATACTACACTTTGCTCCTAGCCAAAATGCCAAGGAAGGTGTGTGTATATATATTGTCTGTTATCAATCCCCCCACCCCCCCAGCTTTTTTTCAGTTTTTCCGATGCCCAAATTTCCAAGCAAGTTATTTATCTACCTACAGCGGTAAGATGTGACACAAGGTCGGGAAAGTGGGATTTGATAAACCAGCGCTCGAGAAGTTGAGCACTCTGGCCATTAAAAATTGCCTGGGCAACCCCGTCGGCATTCCTCGGTAGGGGCGCCTCAGGCAGTAAGCAATAAACTTACTCCTCCCCAAAGAGGGGAGGCAAAGCCTGGGAGGGTGGACCTCCTAGAACTGCACAGGACAAACCCACAGACCGGCGTAAATCAAGCCCCGAAGGTCAAGACAATACCAGTCTATGGGGTGTAGTATCCATCGGAACAGATACTACACTTTGATCTTGGCCAAAAGGCGATTTTATTTTTTTTAAGTTCTTAATGCTTCTGATTTGCAACGGCTCTGGCGTAATGACCGTGTCATCATCGGGTGGATGTGCATCAGCGAACGTTTGGTATTCGTGCTATTTCGGATGCCTTACGCGGTCGCGTCTCAGACGGTTTGGCCATGTACAGCATCATAGAAAGTAGAAAGTCGACCTTGGGTTTACTTTTGGTAGCCTCGAAAACTCTCGCTTCACTTATTTTGTCCTTTAGTCCTCACATTCTATGAGTGATGTTTCTGACAAAGGGGGAATAATTGCTGTTTTCTGGGTCGGAATCTATCCGTATAACACTTATCGTTGGAAAGATTTTGACCTTGAAATGGTTCTTCTTTTTTAGCTCCTCACATCAAGTGGCTTCATGCCTTGTCTGGAGCAATTTCCACAAAAAAAAAAAAAATGTCACCTCCTGCATCAACTCGGTAACACGCATGGATACCCCAGGCACGAGCGTGCATGAAATGCAAAGGATAATCTCGCTTCAATGCACACAAAGTGAGTTGACGGCGTGCAACATGACTGATAGCAACCCTTTGGATTGGATCGTATTGAGACGAAGCGTGAGACGTTGCCTGGTGTTGCCAACCTCAGAGTCCACGACACTCGCAGCACTTTAAATACCAAAGCCGACCAAAAAAAGAAAAAAAGTCAGTCAATTTTTGTTTACTGATTTATATTTTTTAATGAAAATCCTTAACGCAAGAACATTTGAATTCAGTGATTGTTACTTTTTGTCTGAACTTTCCTTTTCTTTCTGTACTAACGAGTCATCGCTTATCAAGGCCCAAAGGCCACTCGAGGATAAGGGTTAATGAGTTTGTCAGGTGGACGGTGAGACAACACCGTGATGATTGGTAACGATGGTTGAAACTGCGAAGAATTTAATTATTTAAGAGGACTGCTCAACAAGAATTTGGGAGGTGACGGTGGTTAAGACTGACGATCTTGGTGTGCCAGGTTCGAATCCAGTCGGTTCCATAATAACACTTTTCACTTAGGGATATTGGCAACCATTACGTGGTCACTCCTGCAAGAATGCCGACAACAGAATCAAACCGGTCAACAAAGTTGTACCATTCTGATTCATACGAATTGACTTTTTTTATAGAAATAACTGGGAAACAAAAAAATGCCAAAAACAGAAACAAGCTGATCAAAGATTGCACCCCGTTAATTTATGCAAATTTATGCTCTTAAATGGAGATATCCTGTCTTGCTTAAAAAAGACAAGTTTTTATTTCATGTGCATGGGGAAAAAATAAACAAATAAAATATTTAAAAAAAAGAGGTTGATATACTAATCACGTGGACCTGTAGCGCAACGGATAAAAGTGCTAAGTTATAATCATTTGTAAGTGACAGTCTTCTGGAGATTAAAGGCTCAATCCTCAGTAAAGGGGATACTAAGAATTATTTAAGATTTCTGCCTGGGCTGAGGGAACGAGAACAATCTACCCCCGTGGATAAAAAAATCAAAAAAATGGGTTCAGTTTGAAATTTCGTACAAATTCCCCGCGTTCAACAAGACGTACCTGAAGAAAGTCGGAGGTTACATCAGTCGAAACGTTTTGAGAATAACATCCAAGGTGAGAACAGAAGTCGAAAAAATCCAAATAATGCAGATATGACGTCAAAATAATTTTCTTTCTTTCTTTTTCTCTAAGTAGATCTGAATTGCTTTTTGTTTTACGCATGTAATTCTAAGTTATTTATTTGGCCATCTTATTCTGTCTAGAGTAGAATAGATCCCGTAGCATTTATCTACCTTTGCAGGCCCTTTTTTCTTAGGGGATTCCTTCTAGCTCGTCACCGGCGAGATTCTTCCGGTGTGTTGTTCCCGATCTATTTAGCTGTTTTTTTCACGATCCTCATGGAAAAGTTTTCTATTTCTTTAAATGTTCCGACAATTGAATCATCGTTGGTAAGAATTGTTACCTTCTCTCTAGGAATAGAATTAAATAACGATAATATTTTTGTTTTCCAAAATGGATCATTCAAGTCGGATGCTTCCATGCATCTCTATAGGAAGAGGCTCCGTTGCACTTTCGTTTGAAATAGCATTTGCATTGTTACACGGATAGTATCAAGTGGACGTACCTTGAGAATTAAACATACTCGTTTTGTTGCATCAGAGAATAAATGGAACCTCAAGTCAATTTGGTGGAGGTAGGGATGGGGATGTTCGAAAGCTTCATGTGGTCCCTCATGTGAGTATTAATTTACTCCTCTCCAGGAGTTAGGCACAAGGCCAGTTTTTATCTTACTCCCACAAGTAAGATGTGACCCAAGGTCGGGTCGGGAAAGTGGGGTTTAAAAATTGCCTGGGCAGCCCCGTCGGCATTCCCCGGTAGGGGCGCCTCAGGCAGTAAGCAATAAACTTACTCCTCCCCAAAGAGGGGAGGCAAAGCCTGGGAAGGTGGACCTCCTAGAACTGCACAGGACAGACCCATTGACCGGCATAAATCAAGACCCGAAAGGCCAAGACAATACCAGTCTGTGGGATGCAGTATCCATCAGAACAGATACTACTTTCCCTCATGTGAGTATCTGTCTAGAAAAAACTGGGAAAAACCACTGCTAACAACAGAATCAGGCCGGTCAAAAGTTGCACCCCGTTAATTGATACAAATTTACACTTTTAAAATGGAGAGCTCCTGTCTGAGTTTTAAAAAAAAAGGGGAAAGAAAAGAAGAGTTTTGTGTAAGGGGGTGGGGATAAAAAAAAAAACCGATTTGATGTCAAAATAATTTTTTCTTTCTTTTTCTCTAAAAAAAAAAAAAAAATGGATCATAATTCTTTTGTAATTATTAATCTATTTTAAGTTATTTAGGTAAATGTAAAGATTGACGGTGTAAACATAATGCGCTAAAAAACTTGCGTGCAGGCAATAAAAATGGTTTTATGTTGTTTTTTAAAAAAAATATTATTAAAGGAGGAACCATTTCGAGCTAAAATCTATTTAGTATTACGCATGTAATCAAAAAGAAAAACACGTTTGAAATGTGCCAATATGCTACAAGAACCGTGATTTTCACAAAATGGAGTCTTATGGAATACCGCCATGTTGTTTTTTTGTATCACTCAAGATGAAAAAAAAAACATTAAAACATCCTCTTTTCCCCCCTATTACGACATAATAATATTGATTTTTAACACCAAAACGTTCTTAGTGTCATAATCTTTAAAAAAAACTATATATACAGGGTGACTAGAAAGTAACGCCATATACTTATAAGTTATTACTGAAATATAATTCTAACAAAAAAATGAATGGGGGGGGGAGCAAGGGTTATGAATTAGGCATTATTTTTTCCTGTAGTTCTTACATTCCACAAGCGATGTTTTTGACAATGGAGGAAAAATGCTGTTTTCTGGGTCGGCTGCTGTTTTCAATACTCTCATAGTATTCATCACCATTCATCGGTCAAGCTATCCATTTTGTAGACCCTAATCTTCGAATGGATTTTTAGCTTCGATAAGTGTTGACTCAAGAGTAGAAGAAGAAAAAGAAAAAAAAGTTCCTTGTGAAATCAGTTGATGCGTTTACCAGGCAGCTTTAAAAGCTGGTGACGATTGCGGGCACCCATATCGAATTTTGAATAAAACCCCATGCTATACACTTTCTTATATTCATTATTTGTAAAAATTATATTTAAGTAATAAATTACGAGCATATAATAACAGGGAGTTACTTTCTAATCACCCCGTATATACATACACATATTATCGTCTATACATTAATTTTAGTCGAAATTTTGAAGAAACTGTTTACACGGTCGATCTTTACGATAACTTTTATTAATTGGTTCCCCGGTTTATAAAATCGGGGGGGACCTATGTTTTGAGGCATTTTCGTCCGTCCGTCCGTCCGGATTTTTCTCCGCAACCATCCATTGAATTTCTCTTAAATTTTGCATGAAGTCGTAACTTTGGTCAGGTTAGAAAGTGACATTGTCCGATTTTTCAAAAAAAATCTGGTTAGCTCACCAGGGGATCAAAAGGCCCCGAAATGGCAAAAAATGACATTTTTTGCCCCATAACTTTTCATCCATCCATTCAATTTCTCTGAAACTTGCCCAAAATGTGGAGGCAATTGTTCCTAATAGAAAATAAGTATCGCTGACCTTGGAAAAAAATCTGGTTCGGGCCCCCAGGGGGTCAAAATCCCTCAAAATGGCAAAAAAAAATGACTCTTTTCTTCCATAACGTTTGATCCATCCATTCAATTTTTCTGAAACTTGGCCAAAATGTAGAGACAATTGTTCTGGATATAAAATGAGCATCCTTGACCTCAGAAAAATTCTGGTTCGCGCCCCCAGGGGGTCAAAAATGCCCCAAATTGCCTCAATTTATTGCATTTTACACTCGCCACATCGAGTCACATACAGAGGGGGGGTGACAACGCACGCGCGACTTGTTGCATATATTTTCGTTTTCAAAAATGAAATATTTAAGAAGGATGCGTCCACGAATCTCGATACGAAGAGGCTCCGTTGCATTTTAGTTTGAAATAGCATTTGCATCGTTACATGCATAGGATGAATAGGCTGCACCTTTAGAAATAAACATACTCGTTCTGTTACATGAGAGACAGACCGCACGCAGGTTGAATAATAAATGGGATCTCAAGTCAATTTGATCAAAAAGAGAAACTGGTTGCGATAATAACGAGACTTATCATTTTGTACGGACAGGAGTTTGCAATGTGTATTTATTTACCTTCTCCGCAGGAGGTTGGGCACAAGGTCAGGTAGGGTTTTGAAAAGCCAGTGTACTAGATGAAGGGCACTTTGGTCTACAAAAAATGCCTCAGCAGCCCTGTTGGCATTCCCCGGTAGGAGCGCCACAGGCGATTAGCAACAAACTAACGCCTCCTCAGAGAGAGGGTAAAGCCTGGGAGGGTGGACCTCCTAGGACTGAACAAAACCTTACCTCAGCCAGACACAAACAAAGCCACGGACGGTCTGATTGTCAAGGACGTATCCTTGACCAGTAAGAGCAACGCCAACTCAAGCTGAGCCAAGTAATGTTGGAATACATGTTGATTGTTTGGCTTTATGACATGTCAAACCTCGTCGGGCGATTTTATGCCACAACCGCACGTCTTGTATACATGAACGATTTTTAGATTAATTGAGTAACTAGCAGGAATCCTGTGGAAATTCCATGGTGCTTTCGACATCATCATAATATTCGGTTCGACATCCGTTTTACATGCTTCCAAACTTATCTTTGGTCAGATTTCTTTAGAAGTCAATTCCTTAACTGAGGCAAGATTTTTATAGGTCGGATGCCCTTTCTTGACGCCAACCCAGTGAGGTGATGGGGACCAGTGTTTTTATCAAGACAATACAGGTCAATACATTTTCTCTCAAGAAACTCAATAATCTCACCAGACCCTCCACGCAAGCTTCCAACATTTAAACGACATAACCTGACATTTCGTTAGAAAGTTAATTCTTTAGTTAAGGCAAGATTTTTATAGGCTAGCTGTGCTTCCTGACGCCAACCCAGTGAGGTGATGGGGACCAGTGTTTATATCAAGACACTATCTCTAGGTGATTGCTCACCAAGGCTAAAGAGCACTTCGCCTGTCCTTAAATGTATTATATTCAAAATAGCATCAATAATGAATACACATTCTAAAATATTTCTTATTTGTGAATCGTAACGTGTGAAATGCTGAAATGTTGCCAGATTATTTTGTTTATTTCTCATCTTGATATTACATTTTTTTCTATTTGCAATTATCTTTTAGAGATTGTCTTCTAAACTTATCTCTGGTCAGGTCTCTTTGGAAGTCATTTCCTGAACCGAGGTAAAAAATTTTATCGGCCGGATGCCCTTCCAGACGCCAACCCAGTAAGGTGATGGGAACCAGTGTTTTTATCGAGACACCATCTCTAGGTGATTACTCACGAGGTTAAAGAACGCTTCACCAAAAATATTATTTTAATACTGACTACACTGTCTGCAACCACATACGCACACTGTCTATATAAATAAAAATGGAATACTTAGTGATGAGAACAGAGCTAACAATATCTGTATAACTTGCTGTTAATAGTATTTCTTTGGAAATAATTTATGCCTGTCAGAGCCAATAACACAGGGTGGGTGCTAGAAAAGCAAGAAATTTGAGTTTGTAAATTTTATTGTTTAAATTTTATTGTGTCTGGCTTATTCACTTCTTTGATTTGCACAGACGACATTTTGAGCATTTGTGAATGTATTATAATATTAGTTTTTGAAAAACTTTATAAAAGATATTCTTTGTAAAAAAATAAATTACCGTTTGACAAATTTCCCGCTTTTCTAGCAAGCACCCTGTATTAAGAAAAATTGACTCTTTTTTTTTCCGTAAAAATAATTGTCATTACATTTTCTGGTTGGATTTCTTTTGCACACTACCAAACCCTTTTGTTGAAATGATACCTATTATTATTATTATTTTTATTATCATTATCATTATTATTATTATTATCATTATCATCATTATTATAATCATTATCATTATATGCTGTCAAACTTCGTTGGGTCATTTTATGCCAAAATCGTACATTTTTTTTCCTCCTTTTTAATGAAAATCGCTTTGGACAAGGCATGAAACTACTTGATGTAAGGAGCTTAAAAAAATCAAATTACCACTTAAAGATAAAAAAACTAGCCAACGATAAGTGTTAGAGTGATAGATTCCGACCCAGAAAACAGCAATTCTTCCCCCTTCGTCAGAAACATCGCTCATGAAATGTGAAAACAAAAGGACAAAATAAGGGAACGAGTAATTTATGGAGTAATTTGAATGTGACCAGATTTTTGTTACATACAGAAGATGGTTTTACCAAATGGTCACCCATTTAGTACTGGTCAGGCTAACCGTTGCTTAACTTCGGTGAGACCTAATTTAAATACCAATTGCTACGCCGTCATCTCCCCACTCTCTCCAACAAAGTGAGTAATATGTTCCGGAATCTTTAAGATGAGGATTGATAACTTGGATTATTCGGACTCCGATTTATTTCAAAATTCTGCGTATAGATTTCCGATTTCGACAAGTTGCACCTGAAGAAGATTTGAGGTTACATCGGCCGAAACGTTGTGAGAATAGCATCCAAGATGAGAATAGTAGTCCGAATAATACAGAGTCAGTAATGTAAGAATTGATATGGGACTCAAATTAGGATTGCCTTACCCCCCAACAGTTAATGTAATTAAACATTTATTTTTCACAAAAAAAAAAAAAAAAAAAAATTTTTTTTTTTAAGTAAACAGAACATTATAGAAAAAAAAAGAGAGGGGAGGGGGTAACATGAACAAAGACAAAAAAAGGGTGAAAAAAAGAAAAAAAAGAAAAAAAAAACAAATACTGTTTATTTTGTGCTTTTTTTTATTTTGCCTGTCACAATCAAGAAAAGGAAGAGAAAAATATTCAGAAAAGCTTCTTTCAACAATGTTGGTAAGAATTAAAAATCAGAAATTAAAAATTAAAAAAGATGTAAAACAATTAAGGAGGGGGGGGGGGTTCTTTAAATGTCCGAGCACCTTAGATCATCGTTTGTAAAATTTTCAGACAATATTTAAAATTTTGTGAAGGAGAATTAAGAAAAGAAAAAAAAAAAAAAAAAAAAAAAAAAAAAAAAAATCAAGGAAAAAAAAAAAAATTTCCTTTGAAAAATATTTTCTTATATTCATTGGACCTTTTGTCTTTGATGCTTTCCATTTTTCAAGTTTAATAAGGAAAAGTGAATGCCGGATTTTTCACGCAAATTTCTTTCAAGAAATTTTAAACATTTGCACATCTATTTCTCTAAATAGAGGGATTTATTTTACTGCAATAAGTGACCCTTTTTAGGGATCTCAATGCAACTATTTTTAGAGATGAAAAAAAAATGGAATTGTGAAAAATAATTATTTCACTTTATCTGCAAAAGATGATAGCCAAGAATCAAAAAAAAAAAAAAATCTAATATAAACTATGTGCTAAAAACGAAAAAAAGAAAAAAAAAAGAAAAAAAAAAGCAATCATGTGTTACAATGTACAAATATTAGAAAACATTTTTTATGACCTTTTGATTGTTGAAAATGTACCTAATTGGTAAATGTTTATTTTAGGGTTCTAAACTCCATATTGTCAAAAACTCCTCAACATGGCGACATTAACATTAACTTGGACAAAGTCTCTTATGCCGCCGCAAAACCAGATGTGGAATCGGTACAATTAATGACCTGAAGAAGAAGAAAACAACCTTCTTTAACCTAACTACTAACCCTAAGGCCAGAGTATCAACACGCCAACCCAGACTGAGGGTTAGTTGTTGGGTTAATGTAGGGCACCAATCGCACCAATTGACATTTAGTTTTGCGGCAACATAATAGACTTTTACCAAGTTAATGTTAACGTCCCCATGTTGAATTTTCTGTTTTTAGCAATATAAAGTTTAGGAGCTTAAGATAAACATTCACCTCTACATTATCAGAATTAAACCGGTGGCGACATCTCTTGGCAACAAATTTTTTTTTTCTACCAACCACAAAGTAACCAGATTATGATTTTTATTGAATAAGTTTTTAGTTCACAAATAAATAAAATATAAGTTATTTCAGCATAAATAAAGCAAAGAGAAATCAAAAACAGAAAAAGAAATGAATAAGTAAAAGGAAAGTGGGGGGGGGAAGGAAGGGGGTAATTTTTGATGTTTTCTTGAAAGAAAACAATAAATAATGTGTTAGATTTTAAATAATGAGAAATAAGTTCAGGAATGGAGAAGAAAGTTATATAATTAAATAAATTATATATATATATATATATATATATATATATTAGTTGACCAGAAATTTGAAAGCTTTTAGCAACACAGACAAATAGGACTTAATCTGGTTATAAAAATGTCCGATAGAATTTAAAGCAAGAGATGTTACGATTAATATAAGTTTATATTCTCTGGATTTCTATAAATGACTACTGTATTGGCCTTTTGGCTACGATCAAAGCATAGTATCTGTTCTTATACTACACTAAATCTTTTGTTCTCGGTGAGTGAAGGAGAAATCCTTCTGGATTGAGGCAATTTAAATTTTTGTCCCAATCCAGAGTGCTCCTTTTGAGGGGAGCTGGATTTTCCCTCACATTAAAAACTGACCTTGTGTCTAACTCTGCCCTCGTGGGGAGCCAAATAAATAAGGACCACTGTTTCGAATACTGGGATTTTATTTAGTTCCACCTGATCCATCTTTAGGATGCTTATTTTTTTTTTTTTTAATTATGCCGCTCTGAGAAATTTGTATCCGAATAGGAACATTACTTCAACTGTGGAAGAATTGACAGGATTCGGACGATATTTGTTCGCAATTTTCAAATGTTTTTTTTTTTAAATTGAAAATTTTTTTTTTTTTTTTTCAATTTGTATTATTTTTGCTATCAGCATTTTTTTCATGAAAATTAACTATTTTTGCAATTCTTTTTTGGCAGAATAATTGTGGACGATTTTGAGCCTCCATATTTGTGGAAGAGACACCGAATTCTCCTTGGAATCAGTGCCGTCGGAAGGACAAATAAGGAGATTTCAGACTTCCTCAGTGTCAGCAGGAAAATGTTAAGAAAAGGTCAGAAAGGAATTAAAAGATTCAGGATTTGGTGAGAAAAATGCGTAATTGATGATCTGACGTCATCAGATCGTCGCTGAAGCCAACGTCATGCCACGCCACTTCCTGAGGGGTCTCAAGCTGAACCGATAACTACATCTGTGTTATGAGCGAGGTAGGTGAACCCTGGCTCGACCAGGTAGCTGAAGGTAGGTAGTACGTGTGAAAGCAAAAACTCGGCACTTTTCATACCAGCCGGAAGACTCAGGCCTGGCTATTAGAGAACCTCATCAACCACACTCCACCTAGCATCTTGCCTCCCAGCCCCCCCCCCCCCCCTCGACGTCTTTGTGTGTGTGTGTGTGTGAGGGGGGCACGGTGGAATGTGACACCGACAAATCAAGCTGCAACACGAAGGATGAGCTAACGGCCAGGATCACCAGAGCCTTTAGGGGCCTAAGTCAGGAAGATAGTGACAAAGGTCTGTAGTTGGTTCAGAGGCTGCCTCGAGGCTCTCATCAAAGCAAGCTAAAAGTGGATTCAACAAGTGAAATTAACAAAAGTTAGGAAGACCGACTAACTCAGGTTTGATAAAATGTAAAAAAAAAACAAAAAAGGAACTACTTCTTCTAAACTAATCTTGCGAACAAATATCATCCACACCCTGTAAATACCAAATATTCATCTTGTGTTTGATCAATTTTTATTCTATAGACAACTTACTTAGCATAATAATAATAATAATAGAAATTGACCCCCGTAAGATCTTCCTCAGTGTTTCATGAAAAGTTTCTGGTAGAAAAAGAAAAAGTTTGTGAAAAAAAAAAAATAAATAAATAAAACATGAAGCAAAGTTCAATTATCCCTCCGACAATTTTTTTTTTTTATTGAAAGCTCTTTAATAGAGATATTTAATAACCCCACTCCCTAGCTTTTAAAATTATGTACTTATCAATATTCATCAAAATATTTGCGGCTTCAAAAGAAAAGGAATATTTCTTGATGCTCAAATATGGGGTAGAAGCTGCTTCGGCATGTACAAGACATGCCAACAAAACAGGGTTAGGGTTAGCAAAACAGGGCAGCGTTATAAACATACCGCCGGAGAGGGCACATCAAGTTAATAGCGAGGATGCTTTTCATATGAAACTATGGCTGACCTTGGAATAATCATCATCTGATAGGAGCTCCATTGGAGCTGTTTTATCTGATGGCTGCTCCATCGGAGCCACCGTCATTGTTTTCTGGCAGCAGCAGTAATGGTTTGTATTAATAATAATAATAATAATAATAATAATAATAATAATAATAATCCTGATGGGAACCATTTGAAAAAATCCCATTCTTAATATCCAAGTGTTTGACAGTATATCCACCATTTTTATTTTGATACAGAAACACAATAATGCCCGGCTTCCGGGGGGGGGGGGGGGGGGGCTTGGTGATGATTAATTGAAGACAACCTACTTTAATTTTTGCATAGCTGGAAGTGGGGAAGGGTTAATACCATTGCCCACTGACTGGATTTGAATTTGGCATGTCAATTCCATAATGTGACAATTAAGTATGAAGCTGCTTGCAAGTGCCCCTCCCCACTTGCGTCCCAGGATGATTTGGGGGTGAATGGCAGAGGGTTCTGGTGAGTGATAGAGGGAGGAGATAAAGAGCTAGGGTCCAGCCCTGGCAAAGTCATGATTCATAAGTGTCCATCTTACACATCTTTGTCATCCCCCCCCAGTCAAACCTCCGAGCTCCTTAAGAAAAAGTCCTCAAGATTTTAATCTTTGTAATACCAGAGTTGGAAAATTACAATAATGGTCACATAGAAAAGAAGACATGAATAATCAATTTAAAAAAAAAAAAAAAGATGAAGATGAAAACTTCGAAAGCAGTTGTTCACAGACTTGTTGTGTCTTAAGATTTTCAAATTTTTCTTCCAAATGTTTCCAATTTGTTTAAGAAAATATGTCAGTGTTAAGATTGCTTTTGCATTTAAAAAAAAAAATCTCTTTTTTTTTCAAACTGCTGATATAAATCAGATCAAGACAGTAATTAGAAGGCAGCGAGAGATGGGAACGAGAAAATATTTGAGAAAGATCACTTTCAATATTTATTTTATCTTTTTCATAAAATATAACTTTATCTTGTTTCATTCTACTTCAGTCGAAGTTCTCAGAAATCAAGGGGCCCCTTCCTGGGACTAACACTTGATCTCTATACATAGATATTCGAAGATTCTACTAAAGTTCACTTATCTCTCAAACGTTTAGTTAGTAAAGAGGTCAAGAACATTAATTTTTCTCTCGCCAATTGACCAGTTGATTATGTTATAGTATATCTGTCTCTTGGTCTTACCGGATTCCAGGACAAGAATTCATCTGGTTTGGTGGAGTATCCAGCTAGATGTTGTTACTTGAGGTAACATTACTTGGAGAAGGTGCCCTATTCCTCGTATGAGCCAATGTCGAAGGGATCTTATTTGAGCTTCAAATACTATGTTATTTTGAATATTTGGTCAGCGTTAACTTGTTGGGTGAAGTATCCTCATGTCAGGTTGTCCTGACAAACCCTTGTACATTGAGGCTGAAGACACTCGAGGATGGTGTCTAGTTGGTAATTCAAGTATTCACTAATTATGTAGAAAGTTTATTTTATACGTATATATACACACACTAGCTAAGAAAATCACACACATATATATATATATATATATATATATATATATATATATATTCGTTTGGCAACAGACTGAAGACGGGATATTCGTGTGTCAACTTGAATTTCCTCTAGTATGCTCTGAATTTTCCCAGAAACGCGTGTAAGTTTTCTTTGCTCCGAAATTAACATTAAATCACAGTATGATAAAACGGATCTGTTATTTTATTTGTTTTGTTTATTTATCGTTCTATTCTAAATTTTGAAAAAACTATTTAAAGGTTGAATATTCAGCTTCATTTTGCTTTGGAAATTGATTTCCATTAGAATCGATCTGAATTACATACAAGAATTGTTTTTCTATATTATCACATATATACAAACAAAGCAATCATAGGATCGCAACTAACTTAGTTTTTGTTTGTAGGTCATCTGATGATCGCTGAAAGCGAGAAACCATTCGTAATGACCTATTAAAAACATGTAATTTGTTTAAATACTGTAGATATTTTTTTCAAACATATTTCACTGAATAAGAGGCATTCTTGTGCATTTGATGTTCTATCTTAAAATAAATATGCTCATTATATATATATATATATATTAGTGCATTAGAATATGTTGAAAAGAAATTAATAAAGTCCTCGATCGCAAAGATACAAATTATTTATTTAAAAATGTCTTACATATTTCAGAGATGTACTACGGTTTCATTGACATGGATCAACTTTTTACCGTTTAAAAGACTGTTAGGGTCCATTCAAATCATCAGTGATCTTTGAACTCCATTCTTTCGATTTGTTTTCATTTCGTGAGTCACTGATGATTTGAATGGATTCAAACAGCCTTTTAAACGGTAAACGGTCAATCCATGTCAATGAAACCATGGTACGTTTCAAATATTTAACAGTTTTTAAATAAATAATTTGTGATATATATATATATATATATATATACACACAAATTATTTATTTAAAAACTGTTACATATTATATATATATATGTGTAATGTGTACAGTTTTTAGGAAGAAAAATTGACCAGAATGCTCAATTACCATTGTAAGAGTCCAACATATTTATTAAAAGTCAAACACTGATGAAACCATTGGTATGTTCATGATATCCAATCTGTAGCTATTTTTTATATTTATAAGGGTGAAAGGAAAGCTCCGATCATAAAAAAATATCATTGGTGGTCTATTTTTCCAGTATATTTAATGTAATCATCTTTATTAAAAAAAAAAAAAAAATAAAAAATACTTATATATATCAAATTGTGTGGAAGTACACGCAATAACATGCACATAGTGAGCATGTAAACAAACAATAAAAAAAAAAAGCAAATAAAATACAAAATATTTAATTTAAGTTTTTTTTTTTTTTTTTTTTTGTTATTTTAAAATGGCGAGAGATTTAAAATTTAAGAAAAGAAAGAAAAAAAAATTAAAAATTTCAAAATTAAAGTCAAACTCCAATCAAAGACAAAAGATTGGGGGGGTGGGGAGGGGGGGGGTGAGTCAGTTCCAAAATTGCATTCACCAAAATTGAGAATTGTGAAGCAACTCAATGACAACATATTACCAGAACAAAAAAAAAAAAAAAAAAAAAAAAAAATTATATAGGCAATCTCTGAAAAAAAAAAAAAAAAAAAAAAAAAAAAAAAAATCTTTCTTTGTAATTTGGGTCTGCATTAAAAAAAACAAAACAAATGCCTCTTCAAGATTTGACATGACAAAATTTGATAGCTTTCCTTTGATATATATATATATATATATATATATATACACATACATATATATATATATTTTTCACACACTTTTATATGCAAATAAGACTAATTAGCAATTGGTCACAGCCTTTTTTCATGATGAACTCATCATTATAATCATTGCTCCAAAAAGGCTTTTAATGTTTTCTTTTTGTTTTTCCGTATTTTTACTTCTTCATACTAACTCCTCCCCCTTATGGGGAGAGGTACAACCATTTGCTCCTTCCCACTTTTGGGGAGAGGCAAGACAATCATTTGTACTCTTTCAGAAATCATTAAGCAGTCTCTACCCTCCCTCTGCTGAAAAGGTGTCAGAGAATCATGGAGTGTTGTGGGGGGGGGGCAAGTAGGGGTTTAGGGCTAGAGATGATTAAGGGACAAGGGAGGGGGAGGGGTGATCTTGGGCTGTGAAAAAGTATAGATTTTTTTTAGGGGGGGGGGTGGAATATTAAAATCTTCGTATGAGAAGAACCATTTTAGTTTACCATAATTGTATGGCATCAGCAGATGAAACTTCTGTAAAAAAAAAAAAAAAAAAAAAAAAAAAAAAAACAGAATCACTTCAGACATGGAACTTGTTTTTTTTTGTTTTTTTGCGGAAGAGAGAAAAAAAAAGATTCTTGTATTGGTTTTGTCCCCAAAAAATCTGCCCAGTCGGACCCAAAGGTTTCTAACCGTAAACAGGGGAGAGGGTCACTCCCATTCCCATGTGTAAAGACAATTTGACCCTGTAAGTAAACTGGTACGGCTGTGTCTTAGTTTCACTATTAACACTATAAATATTTGGGGCTAACCTAATATATTCCCCAAAAAAAGAAAAGGTAGTAATCTCTCTCAATTCGTGCGGCCATTTTAAAACTATTTATTACTTATGTAAATGAATGAAATCGATCGTGATTATCTTGTCATACACACAATAAAAAATTTTTTAAAATATATATATATATATATAAATTAAAAAATATAAAATAAAAAAAAATTAAGAAAAGATAACTGTAAAAATTATTTTAAAAAAAATACATAAATAAAAAAAAAATTAAATAAATATAAAATTTAAAAAAATTAAAAGAAGCTAATTATGAAAATTAAAAAAAAAAAAAAAAAAAAGAAGAAAATGGGTGTCGGATTGATTTACAACATACCAACCCTTTGAATTATTTAATAACTAACTAATATCTATTGTAAATAATTAATCAGCACAAACCGATAGCCAGAAAGGAGGGTGGGGGGGTTGATACCTTTCTCAATGGTATTGCATAGTAAGTGAATTAGATAGATGTTGACTGGATTTGAACCTGGCTTAGCCGATAGCATAATCCGTGTCTGTGTCTATGATGCCACTTGTATAAAAACCAAGAATTAATAACTTTTATTCCAGGGTTGTTTGGAAAACATTTTAGACATACCATCTAAAATGGATTAAAAAAAAAAAAAAAAAAAAAAAAAACTCCTTTCTTGAAGACAATTCTAAACATCAATCATATTAAAGCAAAGTTAATCAACGTTTGTTTCCTTAAAGCTTTCTTCCTATATACTTTAATCACGCGCACAAAAAAAAATACACGCTAAAATATTCCTTAGTTTTGGGATTGAGTTACGTTTTTAAAAAATTTCTATTTTAATTGTTCTAATTAGCCACAGTTTACAATTAACTCACAAAGTAACTAAGTTTCTATCACTCTCACCCTCTCTCACTGTACATTGTCACCCACTATTATTTTATACATTATCTATCACTCTCTCTTCCATCACCCTCTCTCTGTTTATTAACAATCGAAGGTAATACAGAACAGAAAAACTGAAACGATTGGAATAGTCCATTATAAACAAAAGGCAATATCACCAAAGGTAGTAATATTATTTAACCCGTAGCTGGAGAGAGAAAGAGATAAAAGGGAGATATAGCAAAGAGAAAGAGATTAATTTTTGATTTTGTCTTTTTATTTTTTTTTATATTAAACTGGCTTTGCAAACTCTCTTTTCCCTGATCCATTTTAACTCAAGCTCAATAGTACACAAACACACATTATATACGTGAG
The DNA here is from genome assembly GCA_963556195.1 of Sepiola atlantica. Classification (NCBI taxonomy): domain Eukaryota; kingdom Metazoa; phylum Mollusca; class Cephalopoda; order Sepiida; family Sepiolidae; genus Sepiola; species Sepiola atlantica. The sequence continues at coordinate 32,441,496 of OY744541.1, read as the reverse complement.
AGAATGAGATAGATATCACTCTTTCGATTTCATCCTTCCTTATTTCCAGGTTCATTCGTCAGTTCAAACGAGAATCCAATTCACATCTAAACAAGAATCAAATCTAATTAGTCACAATTTGCAATTAACTCTTACTAAGCTCCTGCCTATCACTCTCACTATGTTTCTGAAAGCCCTTTCTTATTTTATGCAGTATCTATCACTCTCGCTTCCATCACTTTCTGTTTATTAACAGTCGTATGTAGGAAAGGAAAGGATAAAAAAGAGTGAAATGGTCCATTATAAACAAGAGAGAATATCACCACAAGTAGTAATATTATTTAACCTGTAGAGTATTAAGTTTGTTTATAAGAGAAATTTCTCAGTTTACAACAGCTCCCAATTTAGGATGACACCCTAAACTTTCACCCTAATTCTCAGTAGCCCATTACGTCTACAATGGTGACTTGCCTTGTTTGGGGGGGGAACTAAAAAAATAAAAATAAAAAAAAAATAAAAATTATATATATAAAATAAAGTTGCTATTTTTATTTTAGAATTAAGAGTTATTGGTGAATATCAGATTAAATAGACAAAAGACGCTTCAACGCTTTCCCTATACACAAAAATAAACAATGTTGTAGGATTATATTTATTACGATCAAATTAACGGATAAATTGATTCCGGCGTTTATGTTTATTTCTGATAGAAAGTGTTTGACTCTCGTGTTGTTTTGTTTTGATACAGTTAATGCTAAGCCCCCCCCCCCCTCTCCCTCAAAGAAACAGACTTATTTTTTAATGACCGGAAAAAAGAAGCGACTAACTATGCTTACGATTATTGAAGAGTTAAATATCTACTACGTATCATAATCACGTCATGTCGTCTGACGCAACATAATAGTTTTACTCTTTAAATGAAAAGAAAATTTATTTAAGTTTTTAAGGACCATGTCATGTTCAATAAATGGTGGTCAGACTCCACATTAAACTCAACCTTGTGTCACATCCAGCCCTCGTTGAGAGGCGACATCCAGCCCTCGCTGAGAGGCGGATAAATAAATTGAAAATTTAATGTTATAGAAATTAAAATATAATAAAACTGAGACGATAGCGTTTCAGAGCCGAGGACAAATGTTACACTGCTCGACCACATCTGTAATGGAGACATCTGAAGGCGGTACGGCATCGCTCCGATTGAGGGCAAGATGAGGAAATGGCGGCTCAGATAGTTTGGACATGTGCTGAGGGCCGCCGACAAGTGTCGCGAAACTTGCTCCTAAATTAGAAGTCGCCGGAAAGCGATGACGAGATGGGCAGACGCCCGACACAATGATCTCCGTAAAACCAACATTGATCGTGCCAAGTGGAGACAAAAATCCATTATTGCGGACCCCGCTGTAGCTCAGGACTAATGAAAAACACATATTTTTCCTAATTTTCTTATATTTTGTTTTTATTGAAATGTTTAGTAAAAGAGAAATAGTCTACTTGATGCTGGCTTCCAGTTTTGAAATCGAAAATTGACGAGCGGTGTTTATCAAAAAAAAAACAGTCCTTCATCATTTTCAACTGCTTAGATTTTAGCGGAATTTTCAATATAAACTATTTAAAAATATTTTCAAACAAACACAAAACCATTCCAATTATAAAAAAAAAAAATGGATTTACTTATCTGTAATAAAAAAGAATTTCCAATTATAAAAAACAGTTTCATTTTCTTGTGTTAATAATTAAAAAAAATTTTTTTTTTTTTTTAAATGAAAACTAATTATTGACCCCCCCCCCACCTAAAATATAATGAATAACAGTTTTTTTTTGATAAACACTGCTCATCTATTTCCGATTTAATAACCGGAAGCCATCATCAAGTAGACTCTTTCTCTTTTACCAAATGTTTTCGTACAATATATCAGACATTTGGAATGAATGCATGTTTCGATTGTTCATTAGTTCAATAATTTCTAGGCATTTTCAAGAAGAAATGTAAAATCATCAAAACACTCAACTCATAAAACGTGATCAAACGAAAACAAAAAAAATATTTCATCTCAAATTAATCATCGTCTTTGTCAATTAAAATAATTCTAACAGACTACTTTGAAAAAAAAAAAACAACAACAAAAAACACCCAAAGATGGTCAAGAGTATGGCTGGTCAATTCCGAGCGACAAACCAAGTATCTTGCCCAGAAAGAGCTTCAGTAAAATACCGGTAATCTATCTATCTATAAAGTTAGCTTCTTTTTTTTTTTTTTTTTTTTTTTTTTTTTTTTTTTTTTTATATATTTGTATGTACAGGTTTCACCTCTAAACTAATTAACCGATCATTATGAATTTTGGAACACAGCTGAAGGGGTCCAAATGGGGGCTATATGTAATTTAATTTAGTTTTATGCAAAGGGAGTAAAGAGGGTGGAAGCCAATTCTGAAACCTCCGATTTATGAAATGTTAACAATAGGTATTAGACATCAATTAATAAACATTCTCCAAATTTCAGTTTCTTGGGAATATTTTAAAAGGTTTTTAGGGGGGGGGGAGCATAATATACAACCTCCCATTAAAAAATTACAATATTTCAGATTTGCATTAAATTTGATTCATAGTCATTAGACAACAATTAAGCAAGATTCCCCGAGTTACAATTTCTTCTTAAGACCCCTTTAAATTTTGGACCTTTTCTAGAATCAAAATCATATAACGGATTTTGATCAAAATTGGAATAAGGATTCTAGGCATCAGGTTCAGTTGCATTATATCTTGATTTTAATCTTCGTACGGGGGACATAAAAGTGGTAAAAACTGTTATGTTCAGGGGATTAGTTTTACCTGTCCTGGGACGGGTATTCTAGTACATTTATATTGCGAGGAAAACTCAGAAAAATTTTATCTAATCCTTAGTAAACAATTTTAGTACATTTATATTGCGAGGAACACTCAGAAAATTTTTATCTAATCCTTAGTAAACAATTTTAGTACATTTATATTGCGAGGAACACTCAGAAAAATTTTATCTAATCCTTAGTAAACAATTTTACGCAATCTTATCGAATAATTGTAATGGAATAAAAATAAATTTTATTAGAATAAAATCTGTAACAACGATTAAACAGTCTAAATTTTAACTTTCACAGATTTGATCTGTTTTGATATTTTTCATCAACTTTAAGTTCATACTCCGGGGATAATTTTTGACAGAATTGAAAGTACCAGAAGTTAATTTTTTTAAAAGTTAATTTTAAACCTGATATTAAGACATAATGAAAAAATTAAAATGAGCCTTTATTTAAAATACAGGGTGGGCAAAAATAAGGGTCCTATTTTTAAAAATTCATAACTTTTTTATTTATTGATTTTTTTTTTTTAGAATAAGTAAAGGACCCCTTCCGAAGCAAGCATGAGCCGTATTAGCCCTAAGGAACGTACCCTCATTTAGAAAACATTATTTTTGCTTAAAAAACTCAAAACAGTGTAAAAAACAATACTTTAGTTTTTGTAAGTTTTAAGAAGTGTTTTTCGGCTAAAATTTGTTTTGTTTATTTCAAAAAATCTCGGAAGGGTCAGTCTACACACACATAAAGTTTGGTGAGTTTAACTTTTATTTTGTGGAAGTTATTCAAATTAAAGTTATTCAAATTTAAAGATAGGACCCTTATTTTGGCCCACCCTGTATAAATATATATATATATATATATATATATATATATATAAGCCAACTCAAAATGCAGATAATGAAGCAATTTATTTAAATACAATTTGCTAAGAATCTATCGTGAATAAGCCGTTTTGATTGGAGAGTATATTGTTTGTATTTTTATAAATCAAATATTTAAAGTATATATATATATATATACTTTTTTTAAATTAAGCTTATAATAGGAATATTTTTGTATTTTGATTTGGTGTGTACATGTGTAACTAAAAATAAGTGTGTACATGTGTAAGTAAAAATAAGTGTGTACATGTGTAAGTAAAAATAAGTGTGTACATGTGTAAGTAAAAATATAAAGTGGTCCACCATTTACCTCCCTTTTCCTTAGCTACTATACCGAGGTGTAGGGGAGGGCGCCACTCCTTACCCAAGATTACTCTAATTACCCTTGGTCCTCATCTCATAATGCTGAGTGTTTAGAAGCGGGGCATCAAGTACCATTTTTTAAGTCTTTGGTACGACTTGACCAAGGATTGAATCTTGGTCTCTCGGCCCATTAGCAAACACTCTTATTTATGCCAAATGTGCCGGTTATGTAAGATGGTCAAAAATATCAATATTTCAATATTACATAATTTAAAACCATCCAGTCTTCGTTTTTTGACAGGATCTTTCTTTCAAAGAATCTTGCACTCGGAAAAAAGACTGAAATATGCAAAAAATTCAAAAATATTTGCTAGAGTTCTGTCAGAAATATTGCCCTACTTTTACTTATGGATGGTGGCAACCTTCACGTGGTTCCTCCCGTGAGTACGCTATTCTAAAATAAAATTAAAGAAACAAATGCAACACTTGAATGAAACTTATTCATGTAAAAGTTTTTAAAAGATTTTTTTTTAATTGTTTTATTTACCTTTTACTTATAAACTGGTATATTTTATTGATTTTAATCCTTTATATTAATACAGCCCCCCCCCCCACTAGAGTGAGGTCACCTGTAATTATTGTGTTTAGATAGAATAGAAACAAGGGAAGAAAAGAAATGAAAAATGTACGTGTTTTACTTCATCTCATTTATTTATCATTAATAATATTCTTATAGAGGGATGATATTATTAGGGGACTTTATCGAAAGTAATACTGAAGTTACAACTTAGATATCGCAATCAACGTTACAACTCAGATATCGCAAGAACCTTATTGCATAGTTTATAGGATTTAACAAAAAAAGTGTCTGGTCTCATTTTATTATCCACCATTAGTTAATTTTGTGTAACATAATGTTTTTTTTTTTTTTTTTTTTTTTTAAAATTCTTTTGCATAGTGATGTTAAGAAAATATACAATCATTATCTAATACAATACTGTGTTTGTGTCTCTGGAGAGAGAGAAGAAGGAGAAAAAGATACAGAGAGAGGGAGAAAGAGATACAAAGAGAGGGAGAAAGATACAGAGAGAGGGAGAAAGAGATACAGAGAGAGGGAGAAAGAGATACAGAGAAATAGATATAGAGAGAGAAGGAGAAAGAGATATAAACAGAGAGGAGAACCATCTTTATGAAAGGAGTTTTTTTTTTCTTTTTATTTTTTATTTTTCTTTTAAATACTCAGCAGGATTGTTTTAGCCAGGGACAGGGACAGGGAGAGGGAGAGGGAGAGGGAGAGGGAGAGGGTAAAGGCATCACAACAAACTAAAGAGAGAAGAGGGGCACCCAGCCGCCATGCCCCACAACAATTGCATAGGGGAGAAGGGGGGGAAAAAAAAAAAAAAAAAAAAAAGAGAAAAAAAAAAAAAAGAAAAAAAAAAAGGACAATAACTTCGGAATATGTTTTTTTGGAGTTTTCTTTTCCCAGGGACTTATGATATTGGTGCTCTTCAAAAGCCAACAGCAGTTTTTTTTTTTTTCTTCTTTTTCTCCTTTCTTCTTTTCAACCCCATTTTTTTTTTTCTTCCGGAAGAGAAAAGGTGGGAGGATGTTGTTGTATTTCTTTTGAGGTAGGGTGGGAGGAGACGTGCTAAGCAAAATCCTCAATCATTATTATTCCAACACACGTGACCGTAAACTAATTTTATCACAGACCGTTAAGCAGATCCTAGCAGACGTGTGCCAAAATTTGGTGGAGGAAGCACAGTCTGGAATCTTAATATGGAAGATACATAATTATATATGTACACGCACACACAATTATATATACACAATGTATCATTTGATAAGTATTATATCTAGCATATAAAACATGATATTATATACCGATATATATCCATAATAGAATACATATGTATATGAAAGATACAAGAAATTGTTAAGGAAAAGCTTGTTTCTTTTACCTTGGCTGCATATTTTAAAAATAATTTCATCTTTTTTTTTTTTCTTTCTTTCTCAGGAAAAAGAAAAAAAAAATCTTTCTTTTGAAGGAAGAGAAGGCGGGGAAAGGTTTCTGTATTTGTTCCCCCCCTCCTCTCCACCTGGGGGTTATTTATTTTTTTTTTTGTGCCTCCGAGTGGGTTTTTCTTTAAATATGATCTACGAAACATTAAAAAAAAAAAATCAAAATAAAATATTAAAAAAAAAAAAAAAAAAAAAGGATTTTTTTTTGTTTCAAAATGGCAATACTATGTGAACATACACAAAAAAAAAAAAAATAAAATACGGATCAGACCGGATTGTGTACGTGTACTGGAAGAAGAGGAAGTTGGTAGTTAGCTATTAGACATTTTCTTTTATTTACACGTTTCTGATCATTATCCTCCTCATTGTGATTCTTATAAGTTTCGGACGCTGTACTCTGACCTTCTCCAACTGCCATCTCATAGAACTTCATAGCTGGAGGGTGGAATTTGTGGGTTCATACCTTTCTTAACACTGGTTGTTATTTTAGCCATAGCTGGCAGGAAATTGCGGGTTCATACCGTTTCCGATAATATTAGTGGATAAACAGTGCCAATTGGATTTTGAACCGAGAACAGTCGGATTAAATTAAGGGTTTGGTTTAAAAAAAATTCCCAGAAGGTTAACGACGACCGCTGAAGAAGGCCGGAGAATACAGTGGTCGAAACCTTTTAATGACGAGGATAAGAGTCCAAAAATATGTACATAACGTAAAGGACACCTCAACTCAGGAATATCGTCACAGAATAGTTTTGGTATTTTTCGATTTTTTTGGTATTTTTCAATTTTTTAATTTTTATATTTAACAAATGGCATATGTTTTTAGGGTTTGGTATTCTTCGTCTGTCTTCATCTTTATCTTTCTCAGAAAATCTGCAAGACAAATACAACCAGAGAGCGAACTTCTCACATGGAATTTTTTTTTTTCTTGCTTTTTTAAAATCTTTTACTATTTTTTTGTTCAAAAGATAACCCCTTCTTAAATATAAGAAGGTTTCTTTCATTTATTTATTTTTTTTATACATATATATATATATTATTTTAAATCACCCTCACCCCACCAGTTTTCACCATTTTTCTCTCCGCCTTCGGAATTAGATTTTGAAATTAAAATCTATACATCCAGTAAATAACGACAAAATCTACATACCTCATCGCGTATTCTTTGTTTGCTTATACATTTTATAATTTAGCTGACATCCATCTTTATATATATATATATATAGTAATCAATGTTATAGCCACAGGGTAAAATCCAATGAATCCTTACTGTGTTTAACTAAAAGTGCTCAATAATAAGTAGAGCCATTTATTTAGCTACACATTCGCAGACACGTTTCAATCAAAGCTATGAATTAGCTCCACTTCCTAAGGCCGGACTGTTCTCAATAGGAGTAAAAAAATAAATTTACACCCATTGAGAACAGTTCAGCCTTAGAAAGTAAAGCTAATTCATGGCTTTGATCAAAACACTAAAATGTGTAGCCAAATAATATTTTTTTTTATAAATAAAATGTTTTATTCCGAATATAAATATACATGACTATTCAAATCATTTTTCAAATCATATTCCAAACAAAGAGCATATGCAAAGTTATATATAAGATTCATATAAGGTTAAATCCTACAGAATGTATGGAAAAAATAAATAGAAAAGTGAAACCCACACAAAATATAGAAGATAGGTTGAAAAAAAAAAAAAAAAAAAATCAATAAACTTATTTCGTTCCTTTAATAACAGAAACTTTATCAAATAGTTGAGATTTTAGTGTCCTAATATGTTTTTGATTTGAATCAGTCTTCTATATTTTATGGTAGTTCCACATTTTCATTTATTTAAGGTCTGGGGTTCGAACCTCAAAGTCAATGTGATGGTTGGATAAAGACACATTGATTAGTCTTAGAAAGACAAACTAAAAACGTCTCTGTGGATGTTAATATGTATATTTATATATGTATATTTATATATATATATATATATATGAGGATAAAATACACGATATGTCATTAAATGAAATATCGTGATGACAAAATGGAAAAAACAAAAACAAACAAGAGACTGACTCGGTTTCTTCGGATCTACGAACGTCTTAAGAAAGAAAAAAATGATGTTTGTTGATCCAAACGAAACCGGTCAATCTCTTGTTTATGTTTCTCCTTTGTTTAATTTGTTGTTTTTTATTCATTTTATCTTCCACTACATAGTGAAAGGTAAGGAAGGCTTAAATTTGGTTCTCAGTAACAAGAATTCTTTGTCTTCTGATTATAAACATGTAAATTCATATATATATATATATATATATATATATATATATATACACCCCTTATATTTGTCACTAAATTTTTTACCCCTTTCTAAAAACTACACCCGTATTTTGCTTGCTCTCTCTCTTTCTCTAAAAAAAAAAAAAATTCCCTTGTATTTGGTTCAATATGAACCTATGCATTTTAGAGAAAAAGAAATTTTTTTTTTATTTTTTTTTAAAGTTGTTAAACCTGCACTTTACACCGATGTTTAGTTTTTGCAGTAAGGGATACACGCACACTTTTCGTACGTGTGTGTGTGTGTGTTTGTGAAATAATATTACACATGCACACTTTTTGTACGTGTGTGTGTGAAATAATATTACACACGCACACTTTTTGTACGTGTGTGTGTGTGTAAAATAATATTACCGAGGCACACAACATGCCAAGCTTTCGACCCGATTATTTCATTGGAGCAAAATATATAAATTAAGTTAAATATGTTTATTTAAATCTAGATATGTCTTTGTCTGGCAACAACCCGAACATTACATACACACCCACACACGTAAAACATAATTTTTGCTTCTATATTTGCTGGGTGAAGTCTGAAGAGGCAGGCTGTTAAGACTCAAAATCTTCAATGATCTCATTAAGAACATCACCAACTAAGTTACTCGGAACTTCTATAAGATGAATATATATATATATATATATATATATTAAAGAAGGAAAGATGAAGATAAAAAATTGCATAAAATTGATACACATTTTATTACATCGAAAGTTCAGATGCAAGGAATTACACTAATCGTGAAATGGAACAGGTAATATTTATTTATTTATTATAAGTACCACATTACCGAATTTTATCCTCTGACGAGAAAAGTTTTATCTTTGAAAAACCATGGTTTAAGGATTAGTGTAACTCCTTGCATCTGAACTTTCGATGTAATAAAATTTGCATCAATTTTATGCAATTTTTTATCTTCATCTTTCCTTCTTTAAAATTGATTGCTCTACTCAACGTATTGAGTTTTACTTTATCACGATAGATCACTTTACGATACTTCACTTATCGTTAATTCTATTATATATATATATATATATATACTTTCTACCTGATGAGACCTCAGCTCTTGACAGCTGTAGATCGATAACATCGACATGCCAGTGTAGCAGACCTTGTACATGTTCAAATAAAAACATTTACTATATATATATATATATATATATATAGTAATATAAAAATATACTTATGGAGTGTAAGCTACACAGAAACTTTTGTGTTTCATTTCCAGAAGGAATTAGTCATGCTAAATATATAGTTGTACTAGTTTCTGGGAAAGTGCTCATTATTGGTGAGATAGTTCGTCACCCTACGCTATTGACTCCAAACTTACATGATATCTAATATATATATATATCTAATATATATATATATAGCATCATGTCATTTGAAAAAAAATATAAAATAAAATGCTTGATTTCAGGTTCTACAAGAGTAGTAAAGTATTTTATGAAAAGCTATACATTACAGTGTCCGTTGGGTGTACCAGGGTCTCATCGATCTGGCCATTCCGGGTCTGGGATAGAAACCGGCTTATAGGTGAACTCTCCATCTACTGAAAGATGCTAAAGAGTTGGTCTGTCACTATAAGCCAGTTTTTACCCCTGACCTAGCATGGCCAGATCGATGAAACCCGATACACCTAGCTGACACTAGTTTATAGTTATACATATATATATACACATATATGAATGTTGTAGGTCAAAATTTTAAGTGCTCAATAACTTCAAAACAGGCTTTATTTCATAAAAGCATATAAAAGATTCAAAATACTAAAAGTGGCACACTTCGAGGGGGAGGAACCATCAAATATGTAAATTGTTATTTGTTTTTTTATTTTACTGTTTGATAATTTTCGTTGAAATGTAAAATGTGAATAAGCTGATTTTTTTTTGGATTTCTTTTTTAGGCAACTCTAGCAGTTGGTCAACTCGGTTAAAAAAACAAAAAAACATGGTGCTTATCCAGATGAGAGGAGACATTCAGAAAAAAATAAAAAAAAATAAAACAAACTTAGGAATATCTGTTTGATGTATTTACCTGTCACGGGCTAAATATATCCTATATCAAAAATCACGTAAATTAATCAAGTTTTTATTTTATAAATAAAAATTAAATTTTACCGGCACACGAATGCCCTTTTCAACCCCACACCACCAGAAACGATGCCCAAATCAACCTCGTACGCAATAGGTAGGGTTATCTCCCCTTGAATATGTTTTAATGGCGGCTGTATTTTCCCAGTCATGCGTGTGTCGGTAAAATTTAATTTTTATTTATAAAATAAAAACTAGTTGATTAATTTACATGATTTTCGGTATAGGATATATTTAGCCCGTGACAGGTACGTACATCAAACAGATATTCCTCAGTTTGTTTTATTTTTTTTTTTCGAATGTCTCCTCTCATCTGGACAAGCACCAAAAACATCTACGAAACTTCTGACTGGTTTGGACAAGTTTTCGCATGAAACACCCGAAATAACATGAAGCGGAATGGTTCTAATGTTCCATAACCGGTTGCTATCAGAGTTTTCATACGCATGTCGCGAGGCAGAAAATGTTGATGCTGCTGGCACAAGGGGTCGTCGGGTCGGGAAAGATTATTCCTAGGATACCGAGTACTAGAGTTGCTGGTCATACTCACGCACATTAACTTGTACGTATTTACATATATCCCCACATCTTATACACATACTCTTCAAACACACACACACAACGTGTGTGTATATGTATATACACATATATATCATTGTGTGCGTGTATACATATAGGTATACGCAACCACACTGTTTTATGTAACATCACTGTCTCTATTTGGCTCCATTTTTTAGAAGTATATTTTCATGTTTATACAGAGACACGGACGTGCACGTCAGATCACCAAAGTTAAGGAAGGTTAGTACTTCGATAGGTAACTATTTGGGAATACCATGTGCTGTAAGCAAACCCAACACACAGATGTATAAATGGGTTAACTTTCTGCCTGATGAGACTCCTCCATTTGGGCTGTAGTTAAAACATGTATGCATTTATGTAGCCAGAAATGTTTGCATAAATTAAAAATTATACCAAATAAATATACAGCTTAAACAGTTATTGAGCACTATTATATAAACACAGTAAGATAAATAGGATTGTGTATATAACCTTTATAAACAAAACTACGCTTGGAATAATATACATATTGTTATATAATAAAGTAAAGTGTCTAGTTCTCGATATTTGTCATCGATATTCATATTTCATCCTGATTAGCCAGTTCTTCTGGATTGTGGAACAAAGTTCTTCAGAACAATAAAATGTAATTCAATTTAATTCTTTTCAGAAAATACTTTATCCGACCAGGAATATTTTTCAAATGGGCGCCATCTTTGTTATCAGTAGCAAATTTTCCTTATATCTGTGTGACTTTCTCAGAGCTAGAGTTGCCACTTATCCTAATATACATATAAGTTTAAATTTATTACTAGGTAAGAAGTTTGGTAAAAAAACTCACTCAATAGTGCTCGATACTAAAACGGTTGTTAGTAGAGCTGGTATATATTTGTGGGTGTTTGGCTTACATCGACAAGTCGAGGTTTCGGGTCTGTGCGACTTTTTCAGAGTCGGTCTATTATTGAACTCAAAGGTTACACAGACCGAAACCTCGACCTGTCGATGTAAGCCAAAAAAACTCACAAATATATATATATATATATATATATATATATATATATATATATATAATCCAGGAAAGTTTATGTTCACAGAGTAAAATCTAGTGGATCCTTACTCTGTTTATGTAAAAGTGCTCAATAATAAATACTACCACATATTAGGTACAAAACTTTATTTATACAAATATGTTTTGGCTACACATTTGCAGACCTGTTTCGGTGCAGACTGTAAATCAGCCAGGCCTCTGAAGCGAAAATCGATTCTTGCATTTACTTCAAACAGGGGCTTGGGGAGGTTTAGCGGATTTACAGCTTGGACTGAAACATGTCTGAAACTGTGTAGCCAAAAAATGTTCGCATGAATAAAAATTTTATATCTAATTATATATATATATATATAAAATACTGAATGGTAACAGAAATGCAATCATGTTTGAAATTGTATTTCTGGAGCCATTCGCTATATTTTATTATTATAAAGCTGAACTTATTTATTGAGTACTATGGAGCAAATATTGACCCCCCCCCCCTGTTAATTAAAGAGAGAGAGAGTGAGCAAACGCAAATAGAATATGTTCCCTTCTTTACCAAATAAGATCTATTTTTAAGCTGACTTGTTTACTTCAGTCAGATTAGATGTTTTACTCTCTTAAGAGGGTGGGCGAGATATATAGAAGAATCACTTCTTAGGCGGTGGAGGTTGGGGAAGAGGTATATCAGCAAACACAAGACGAAACAAAATTTTCTTTTAAATTTCTTTTTCCGTCTCTATTATTCATTAGAAAAAAAAAAAAAAATGACTATTTCATTCTCCGTTTCTTTTCGTAAATCCACTTAGGCAGCAGAAAATGGTGAAAGGTGAGTGGAAGAGGGGGGGGGGGAGTTCTGATTAGCCAAAGGTCAAAAGGAAGGGGAGGTCAAGGTCAACGCGCACAGCCACTGCTATGAGTTTAAAGAGGCCATTTGCTTTTGGTCATAATCTACGACCAACTTCTTTATATGGCCTAATTTTCGATGCAGAAATTCAAATCGGTTTTTGGTCTGAATAAATTTGGGGTCTTTTTTTGTCTGATGATATTCGTTCACGATTCTTCTCTCCAGTTTCTGAAAAAAGAAAAAAAAAAAAAAAAAAAAGAAAAGAAAGAAAAAAACGAATTACATTTAATTGTTTTTTTTTTTTAGGGGACAATTTCAAATAGAATCAATTACATTGGATACGTTTCAACCCCCTCACCCACAGCCTTTAATGTTAAGGGTTTTCGAACCGATTTAAGATCCTCTTTAGATGATTAAGTAAAATATTAATTTTCTTTGCTCAAGTTTGATAGAAACGTGGATTGTCGAAAAAACAAAACAAAAAATAAAATGACCCAGTTTTAACCTCAACCATGAGCGCTTGTTTGCCTAGCCACACTGAGAAGCTGTAATACATCAAAACAGTGGGTGTGGATGGCATATATATATATATATATATATATATGCACAGAATATATAATATGAATATAAAGTATCACGGATTTGGGACCTCATAACAAAACCGTTTCACAAAATTATATATATTTGGACTTGCTTATAAATAGAGCTTAAAACATTACCATAACAAAATAATTATAGCTTTGATGTGACGTCATAGATTTATGATTTACGTCATGTTTCAAAACACGAATTCAAACATAAGCGATAATAACAAGAATAAATAAATAAGATGTTTACCATTTTATTATCAATAGCATTGGAAATTATTTCAATATTCCAAAACAATTTATTTTGCTTTAACTAAGTATTGATTTAATATTTAATATATAATAAGAAATGTAAATAAAAATTCTATGAGAAAATCCTCATGGGGAAAATATCCACGTTTTTCTCGATACAAACTAAGAATAATGTACATGCAAAGAGTTTTTGTGTCGGAAATTGTTTTCTGGCTTGGGTTTTGCAGAACATGATTGAGTTTTGCAAAGAGAAAAAAAGAACAATAAACCATCAATGTTTGGTGCATTTTGGGTCAAGAAGCCGATATCTTCAGACAGCCTGATCTGGTAGCACCAAGTCAAGTGATACGGACGTTAGGCTGTACAGAAACATAGTGACAAACAAACTCTACTGAAAACATAACCTTCACCTTGGCAGAGGTAGTAAGGCAGACCGGTGAGAACCCCAATTACCTTATTGAAGAATATAAATCAACGATGGGAATTAAGAATCAGGATTATGCCTAAGGTTTCAAGATTCCATTATTGAGCATCTGTGCTCTGAAGAAATTCTAAGCAAGCCAAGAATTTAGTGGCCCAACTGCAAAACGTACGTGCGATAACATTTTTTGTTTTTCAGTGGCATAAAACAACAATTATGTTTACGCATAAGGTCATCACATTAATGTTCAAGGGAGGTAATTTAATTTAAATCGGATGTTTTCATGTATCTTGAAATTAAAATGACAACTTCCTCTACATACATCAACACAAACAATTTACAAGATTATTGGACGACAGAATTAAAAAAAATAAATAAATAAATAAATATATATTTTTCTTATCTCCAAAATGAATAAATGCAAATGTTTTGTCTACTCAACAATGGAATATATCAAATAACACCATGACAATTATTTTTGTTGTTGTTTTTCTCCAAATTACCAAAACGTGAAATGAAAATTGTTTTTTTTTTTCTAGATTAAATCCTGTTGGAAGGTAGGTAGTTTTTTTTTAATAATAAAATATTAAAAAAAAATTGTATCTTGATTAATATGTTACAAAAAATAATTTTTGACGAAACATATACTCTAGTTCCATATAATATTCAAAAAGGTATATTATAGTAAAAAAACAACACAAAAAAAACATTTGTCACGTCGTCAAGAAAATGTGGGTGTGGTTACTTTGTTACTTACCTCATAAGAAGGAGAACCTTTAGTTAACTTCTTAATTTGGCTATCCCAGTCAAGAAATTTCTGAGAAACTTTACTTATGTCTTGATAAAGTTTCTGATATTCAAAGTATTCAATGTTGAAGTCATTTTTGTAATCTTGACGTTGGGAATCACCGCATATCACAGAATATTTACTGAAATAATGAAAAAACAACAATTAATAAAAGTATTATCACAATAAAACACATTAATAAAAGTATTAAAATAATACATTAATAAAAGTATTATTACAATAATACACATTAATAAAAGTATTATCACAATAAAACACATTAATAAAAGTATTATCACAATAATACACATTAATAAAAGTATTATCACAATAATACACATTAATAAAAGTATTATCAACATAATACACATTAATAAAAGTATTATCAACATAATACACATTAATAAAAGTATTATCAACATAATACACATTAATAAAAGTATTATCACAATAAAACACATTAATAAAAGTATTAAAATAATACATTAATAAAAGTATTATCACAATACGCATTAATAAAAGTATTATCACAATAATACACATTAAAAGTATTATCAACATAATACACATTAATAAAAGTATTATCAACATAATACACATTAATAAAAGTATTATCACAATAAAACACATTAATAAAAGTATTAAAATAATACATTAATAAAAGTATTATTACAATAATACACATTAATAAAAGTATTACAATAATACACATTAATAAACGTATTACAATAAAACACATTAATAAACGTATTATTACAATAAAACACATTAATAAAAGTATTAAAATAATACATTAATAAAAGTATTATTACAATAAAACACATTAATAAAAGTATTATCACAATAAAACACATTAATAAAAGTATTAAAATAATACATTAATAAAAGTATTATCACAATAATACACATTAATAAAAGTATTATCACAATAATACACATTAATAAAAGTATTAAAATAATACATTAATAAAAGTATTACAATAATACACATTAATAAAAGTATTACAATAATACACATTAATAAAAGTATTATTACAATAAAACACTAACTTAATACACACTCAAATTAGAACCAGTTACAAAACAGATAACACTACTGAAAGCTTGGCTAATGTTTGCATCATCATCATCATATTCGGTGTAACGTCCGTTTTACATGCTGGCATGTGTTGGATGGCTTTTAGAAATTAATTTCCAAACTAACCTATTTCTGGTCAGGTCTTTATTTATCCCTCTTTTTCTCAAGTTCATTCTTACCAATTCCCGCCAGAGTTTCCTTGGCCTTCCCCTGTGAACTGAACCTGCTAGCTTCATCTGTTTTACATCTACTACCCAAAGAACTCTCATTCATTCTTTCAATGTGGCCATATCATCAAAGTTCCCTGTTCTGCACACAAGTCATCAGAACCAAGCGTGTTTTTAAACAACACATTACACATCCATCATATCATTTCTCTCCATGCAACACATGTCCTCAACCCTCAGTGGCCAATTTCACTTACATACATCATCACAGATTCTTTCCTTGGTCAACGGTGTTAACGCAATGAACGTATGTCCCATGGGTGATAACAGATTTGATCCACAGTTAACTACTTATATATATTCGCCATAATATTTGTAAGTGCAATGGATAAGGTACTTGGCTGCTGATCACATTTGGATGCGATTGGCTGTTCAGGTTTTGAGTCTCGACGTAGATACACTTGCTACGGCTAACCACACTGATGAGTCTTGGATCGACGAAAAAGCTGTCTGTGGATGACTATTTGATTATATATATATATATATATATATATATATATATATATATATCTCCTCCACATACTTTCAAAATAGTAGGAGGTCGCCTAGATCTAATGAGTCGTGAAAAGACAAAACAGCTGTCTGTAGATGACTATCTTATGTATGTATGTGTGTATATATATATATATATAGTCAATTGAAATAAACAAAATTACAACATTTATATCAGTTCTGGGAATTCAACATAAACAATATTTTTGGTGTATGATCGTTTCTAAGATGAACAAATATATATATATATAGTATAAATTTTTATTTATACAACCATTATTGGTTACATATGTGCATACATGTTTCGGTTGTACTCTTCACAGAGAGTCCACCTCTTCAGACCAAAGAAGACAAGTCTTCTTTGGTCTTAAGAGTACAACCGAAACATGTATGCGCATATGTAACCAATAATGTTTGTATAAATACAAATTTATACTAAAGAACAGCTCTACTTGTTATTGAGCACTTTTTATAAACACTGGAGTTTCAACGGATTTACATCTACAGAAACTAATATAATACATTATACTATATATATGTTGTTATTTTTCTTGTTATTGTTAGCAATGACTGGCTGTACTACTGGTACTATTTGTCGCTGAGCCTTTGAGAGTTTCACCCGTTAAATGCTCAGGAAGCAAATAGTACCAGTAGTACAGCCCATAACAACAAAAATTACGACAAACTTATAAGCAATAAATTATCACGTAATTTCAGACAGGCCCCCGTGGCGTATTGGATAACGCACCTGATTACAGTCCCTGTTATCGAGGGTTCAAATTCTGTCATAGTCAGACATGCTGATGAGCCGCAGTAACCGCAAAACATGTGTCCGTGAATAACTATTTTATCTCTAATTTTTTTCTTCTTCTTATCTTTCTGTTTTTGCTGGAGATGGGACATCCTACCGGATGCCAGATATTCACCGGCTATTTCAGACACTCGAGCCTCGAGATCATTTTAAGATTCTAACCGTCTCTTTAAGTGCAACTGTTTGTATCTCTCTTGCACTCGGTTCACCGGGTATACTCGCCAGATAGCTTTTAAAATTCTTTTTCATTAGTCCTGTTGCTCTTATAATTACTGGTATGATGGAGATTTTCCTAAGATTCCAGTTTCTTTTCATGTCGTACATAAGACCTTGGTATTTCGTAATCTTTTCCCTTTCTGCTCTGTTCAATCCTGCATCATTATGGGCACTGACTTCAACTAGGGTTGCTATTTTCTCCCTTTTGTCCCATATTACGATGTCAGGTTTAACAGCTCCGTTTTCTAGATATGTAGCTGTAGGGATTGCATAGTCATAGTGGATGGTGTATAAATTATTTCCAACTGTTCTTTCTGGTATATGATCCCAGGACTTGCTGCTACACTGGATATTTAACTTTTTACAAATAGTCCAGTGAAGATATTTACACACTCTGTTGTCGCATTGTATAATAGCCATCCCCCAGGAGAACCTTACAACTGGATGTGTTTGAGGAAACCGATTGTCTAATAGAAAAATCACTTTCGAAGTCTACTGTAATTCAGGTTTCAGACATCACCTTATTACAGGAGCAATTAACGAAAATATAAATATTTATATAATATCCAAATGATTTGATACTAGTTAGTAGAAATAGTAAGTGGGTGAGAGCTGTGCGTAAATACTTTTAAACAAAATGGAAGATTCCAAATAAAAGTAAATGTGGGTATGAGGAGGTTAGCACTGTTCAACCGTACATAAAATAAAAAGTTAAAAGAATGCAAACTTACTTAAGATAGTTTAAAGTGTCATTATCGGGCGAGGAAGATGGTGATGGAACTTCTGAAAGAATAAAAAAAACATTTTTTTTTTAAATATCTGTTTGCGTTTCCACATCTAAACTAGTTATTCTTAATCTATTTCAGGGATGTGAATACCCAATGGCAAAAAAATAAAAATAAAATTTTTTAATTTTTATAAAAATTTAAAAAAAATTAAAATATTTTTTAATTTTTATAAAAATTTAAAAAAAAAATTAAAAAAAAAATTTTGATTTAAAAAAAATTAAAAAAAAAATTAAAAAAGAAAAGTTTTTATTTTTTTTTAATTTAAAAAAACAAAAAACAAAAAAAACAAATCGAGATTATTTTCTAACCAAAGAAAAAAAAGACACTATCCAGTCTAATAGCAAAAAAAAAAAAAAAAAAAAAAAAAGAGATCAACTTTTTCTTAAAAATAATTAAAAAAAAAAAACACACGACCATTACTTAAGCATATACAGATAAATATTAAATAAAAGAGATTAAAACTGAAATCTGTTTTTTTCTGTATAAACAAAAGCAGAAAATTCACGTTCTTGCTATTTAAATCAACTAGAATTGAGTACACTACGGGCCCAAATTCTTATATTAAATATGAAATTGTTTTTAATGTCAATACGTAGTTAAAGCAAAACAAATTGTTTTGGACTATTAAAATAATTTTAAATGCTATTGATAATGTTTACCCATTCATTTAAATTTTAAAAAGATTTTTTTTTTTTTTTTATCGCTTATGTTTGAATTCATGTTTTGAAACATGACGTAAATCATAAATCTATGATGTCACGTCAAAGTTATAATTATTTTGTTACAGTAATATTTTAAGCTCTATTTATAAGAAAGTCAAAATAGGTCAGAACCTCAAAATAGGTAGAACTTCAGAGTGAATGTCTCAACGTTTCCGTTTTGATTTTCGGTCATGGCACCCGCTTTACTTGTTGGGAATTTATCATTTACTATTAATGCAATATTCTCCATTTCTTTAAAGTAATTAAGAACTGATATTTCGAAATGAGACAAAGTCTGCAATGTATTTATTACATTTAAAAAAAATTTTGACCGACGGACAGAATCTCTATTTATATAAGACTAGCAGGGCTACCTGGCGTTGCCCGGGGCAAAAATGTAACATAACTTCTATCTCTCTCTTCCCCTCCACCCTCACCCCCCCCCCTTTTCCTTCTCTGCCTAGTTCATTCCTGTCTCTGGACATACGCATACACACAGACAACTCGAGTCGGCGTAAAGGAATTAACTCTGAAAAAGAACCAAAGTTACTCCCCTTTAGTTAGTGGTTGGAAAATAGCCCCCTCCTTCGCCCCCCCCCCCCGATAAAATCTGCACCACTTTAGGGTCTAAGAATCAATAAATTTTAGATATTATTAATCTGAGGCAACGCTGATCAAGAAAATATCAACTTTGTAGGTGTTTGTTTTGTCGTTTTTTAATTTTAGCTGGACACACACACACACCTGCCCTTTATATAATAGGTAAAAGTATGTTAGTAGGTATATTTGTGTATACACTCATAACTTTCTGAGCTAAGCAGCTAGAGTTCAAATTTGGTTGACAGATACATCTTGATAAAGTGCACAAGATTATGTAGATCATTACGTAAGCAGTGATCAGGGTGCAGTCTTAGAAGAGCATGCAGTGTACTCCGACCAGTTCTATCTAAGTCACTAAGACCAACTTCAGAAAATTCAAACTTCACACTGCAAGTAAGCAGTTTTTGGTGCTTCTGATTCTGACCATTTCATTTTACAACGTTCTTCAAAATTTCACTTCTGATAGGATTAACCTTATTCAATACTGGCTGTACCGACCCAGCATTGCCCCGGATGCAAGGAAATCATTTTAGTTTTTAATCTGTATTTGTTTGCACATTTTTATACTTCAGGTAAACAACTACTATTATATTCTTCAACTTACAATGAGTTATCCCCCTTGCTGATTTTTAATTTGAGTGATAATTTAAAAATGCTTCAAATTAGCAGTTGTCTGGACCGTACTGAGTAATCTTTAAAATAAATTGCAGCTGAGTATGTTAATATATATTCCCAATTCAATAAAACAAAAACAGTACAACAATAACAAATGAAAATTGGCTAGTCAAAAGCAAAGTTTGATTTGCCAGCATAACTGCTATTTAGGTCTGACTAAAAATCCTTCTTTTTCATATAATTTCCTTTGCTGGTTTAAGTAATTTTTAAAATAAATTGTAGCTAAGTAGGTTATATTGTCAATAACATAATACAACAATAACAAATGAAAATTGGCTAGTCAAAAGCAAAGTTTGATTTGCCAGCTTAAATGCTATTTAGGTCTGACTAAAAATCCTTCTTTTTCATATAATTTCCTTTGCTGGTTTAAGTAATTTTTAAAATAAATTGTAGCTAAGTAGGTTATATTGCCAATAACATAATATAACAATAACAAATGAAAATTGGCTAGTCAGAAGCAAAGTTTGATTTGTCAGCTTAAATGCTATTTAGGTCAGACTTTGAAAATCCGACAGGATAATTTTATATGTTAGATGTGGGAAAACATATACACACGAAAGGTCGTCTCATAATTTTATTCATATGGAGATTATATATTATTTATAAGAGTATGGGCATGTTTTTCAAAATTCTGAATTGAATGTTTGTTTTTATCAACAAAATGTAAGAAATTAAATTTTTTTTCATCCCCCAAAAAAAAAAAAAAAAAAAAAAAAAAAAAAAACCACAACAAAAAACAAAAAAAATAAAACACACAACCATTACTTAATAATATAAAGATAAATAAATTTTTGTTTGAATTCTATATGCATCGCTTTCTTTTGAGTCAAAGTCACTGATTGATAGCAATGAATTTGCTCCGACTCTTCAACTTAGACTCCAGTCCGAATTGAAGTACACTGTCCTAATCACTCCATCACAGCAGACCCTTTTTCTTTGGGTTTACAATACTTGATAACTTTTAGTGCTCACCCATCTAAGCACTGACCGGGTTCAGCATTGCTTACCCGGGTCATCAAGCCGATACAGCTGTAAATATTTAAATGAATTAGCAAGTGACATTGACAAAAATGAAATAACAAAGAAGAATGTTCGGATGGAATAACTGACCTTCCCTTTTGCTAGTGACCGCAGTTAAGTTATTTTTGGACTGGGAATTCAGGTTGGTACCCAGCTGGTTATTATTGGTAGCGTCCGAGGCGGACTTGTTGCTAAGTCCATTCATGAAATGTGATTGACTAACAGAGTTGCCGTTGCTAGAGATGAGTGGTGCTGGGAGTTGCTGCTGGACTGGCATTTTCACAACGGGCTTCTTGACTGACACGCCATTCTGTTGTGGTTGATGCTGCAGCCGCTCACCGATAGTTGGTGGTGACACCCGCATTTTCTTCGACGCTGGCGTCTCCACGTTCGATACACGTTTCTGGAAAAACATACCGATGACATGCCATCAAACTTGACAAATTTATTCAGCAGAACTTACTTTTAAACAAAATACTTTCAAGTTTCAGAATATTACACAGATAGAAAATAAAATAAAAGCATTTTTAAGAGTTACTAGACCAGCTGTGACCAGTTGGGTCAGTATTTGTGATGTATATTATTAAATATATAATTTCTTAACTTTGACATTGGTTGATTATAGTGTTTTTACAAGAAAGTATGAACATGAAAATGGATGACAAAGAATAAATGACAACTTTAGAAAAATGCAAATCCTATTTTGTGATCTCACCCATTTTCAATATATATATATATATATATATATATATATATATATATATATATTTCATGTATCTACATAAAATGTTATAAGGAGATATAATCTTTTATGTATCAATTTTCAGTATTTACTTCAACAGTGCTCAATACGTGAGTAGAGCTATGTAGTAAATTATGAAAATATATATTCCGCGTAGCTTAATTGCCATAAATATATTTTCTTAATTTACTTATATATATATATATATATGACAATTTTAGTAGTAAAGAGATTACCTGTCCAACACAAAATGTTCAACCATCATAGGCACCAAAGGAGAAGACAAAAAAAAGCAGCACATGACCAAACATTTGACTACAAATATGCAGACACACACACACTATATATATATATATATATATATATATATATATATATATATATATATATATATATATATATATATATTATTTTTGACCAAGGGGAGTTTCTTTTCCCGAAATATTAAATAAATGATTTTTAATAATCATCCAGACAACACACACACAGCTAACACCACACTTGCTGTTATGTAAGATTTTAAGAAAAAATAAATAGTAAGTCCCATTTCGAATTCGATTTATTATTTTTGTTCCTTCCAGCTTACATCCTACCCGGGACTTTGCATTGTCCACAGCCTTTTAAAAACATACTTCTAATAATATATATATATATATATATATATATATATATAAGCTCCTATAAAGTTGAGCACCTTTGGAGAGATAATTAATTGATGATTCATGAATTAGCCATGTTGCATGGTTAGATCCCTTGGGAGATAGAACTCTCTTTAGAATCACAGTACTTGTGTTTACATTGAAAAAAAGTACAAGGCGTATTTCTCTTGCATTAAAAGTGTGATCATAGCGTTGGCTGAATGGTTACGAAACCAAGGTTCATAATACGTGGATCCGCGGTTCGAATTGCTTGACCGGTGATACAGTTACGTAATTCCATAATTACAAGCGTAAAATTAAAAAACACGAAACATATGTCTATGGATATAAAAAATATTTATTTATTAATAATAATGTTATATATATATATATATAACCAAAAAGAGATAATACAAGAACTTCTTCCTGGTGTACGTGGGTGGCAGTAGTAGATCTGAGTGTGAAAGTGACACCTCTTCAGACTTCCTGTATTTAAATGAATAAATGCAAAAGTTTTCTTCAACCTATCTTAACTATATTAACATCAAAACGGGTTATGCTTATTTAATTCTATGATACAACATAAGATTTTGAAATACCGTATCTATACTAATCTGCAAACAGCCACAATCAGCGTTGGGTGTCCTTAATTTGCATATTTATTTCATAAACAGCTTCTAATAAATTGATATTCTGTAATATACATTTTTAATTTGCATTGTCATTTTTTCTTATACGCAATAATTTTGTAAATAGTAACACTTCTAATGTCGCTGGGGTGCTGAGAACAGATATTACACTTTGATCTTAGCAAAAAGACCAAGGAACCATAAAATCTATGTTTTTATGACTAGGCATTTTTAAACGAATAAATAGAAATCGTAATTTAATTAACTACTGTATTATCTTTTAATGGGCGTAGGTAGTGTAGTATCTGTTCAGTTGTCATAAAACCATCCTCTCAGGAATTATCTTCTCCGTTGTTAAGGAGGTGACAGTTAATCCTCCTTTTGGGGAGGGGATAATGTAATATTTAGTCTATGTCATGAGACAATACTCACCGGCATTACCTTCTCCTTTTTGAGGGGGATCCTCCCAGGTATTATCTCCTATTTTTGGGGTGGGGTGGGGGTAGTGTACTATCTATTCAATTGTCATGAGATCATTCTCTTAGTCATTACCTTCTCCTTTGGAGGTCAGTGTAGTATATGTTCGTTCACCGTGATATTATCCTCCCAGGCTAGCAAAAAGTAGGAGAGTAGAAAGTGACTAACTTGGGTTTATTTCGGCAGCCTCGTAACTCTCGCTTCCCTTAATTTATCCTTTAGTCCTCACATTCTATGTTTCTGACAAAGGGGGAAGAATAGCGGTTTTCTGGGGCGAAATCTATCCATTTAATACTTATAGTTGGCTAGTTTTTGACCTTGAAGTAGTATTTTTTTTTTAGCTTCTTACATCAAGTGGCTTCATGCCTTGTCTGAAGCAATCACCCCCCCCCCCCCCAAAAAAATTAAAATAAATAAAAAATAAAAGCTCCCTCTGGTTGCATATTTTTACTAGTTTATGACTAACTTAACAACAAAAAAAAAACAAAAAAACAAAAAAAAACAAAAAAAAACAGCAGGACTAAATAGATGAAAGCAATTTTAAATTATTTTTTTTATTTTTTAAAAACACAGATCAATAGGTGGTTTAAATCACGTTAGAAAGAAACTGATTTTTTTTAACTACCTTTTGTTAGTAAAGATAATTCCAGTCAAATAAATAAGGGGAATTCTAACTTTACTTTATATATAACTGGCAGGGCTACCCGGCGTTGCCCGGTATAAACGTGCAACATTTTTATTAAAACTTCTATCACTCTCTATCCATCTCACTATTTTTCTCCTTCCCTAGCCCATTCCTATCTGGACATAAACACATACAAACAGCTCTTCTTTATATAATAGATTCCCCGAGAAAGGAGTCGGCATTTGCTTTCCAAATTAGTACGCAAAACTTCGAGATTGGATTAAGTACATTTTTAAAAAAAAATTGTAGTGAAGTATGTTAATCTATTGAAAATAACATGGTACAACAATAACAAATGAAAATTGTCTAGTCAGAAGCAAGGTTTGATTTGTTAGGTTAAATGCTATCTAGGTCAGACTTTGAAAATCCGACAGGATAATTTTATATATTAGAAGATAAAAGAGCAGTTTTATGATTTACTCACCTGTGGATTGTTTAGATTATATGGACTTCCACTATTGGAAAGATTATTAGTGTATCGAGGAGATAATTCTTCCGGGGAATTAGAAGCACTTTGACCACCAGCCGCTATCTTCCTGCAAGATGAAGAAAAAAAAACAAATTTAAATGTTTTATATAATTTTTCTTTATAAAAGTATTTTGGTTTGAGAATAGAGGCTGTCTCGTTGTGTAGAGATTATATAAAGGACAAGAATTACCGTATTATCCTTTAATGGGTGTAGGTAGTGTAGTATCTGTTATTTGTTAGGTTAAATAATGTATACTTTATAGTCGGTGTAACTAGAATCTATAAACGAAGATATATAATGTAGTCCTCTTCTCCACAGCCTCTTTCTCATAATAGAGACGTTGCTAGTCTTTCTCTACTCTACCGTTATTAGGAAAAGGAAGAGAGAAAAAAACTGGAAAATAGAAACCAAGATAAAGCGAGAGAGAAAGAGAAACAATATCCAACCAAACAACGACCAAAAAAATAAGGAGGTAAGGCTCTAGTAATTTGGTAGAAATCAGCTTTTTCTTATTTAAAATAAAAAGTGCATTTCGACCAAAAAGCGGAGAACTTACAGCAAATTAAAAAATTGCAGATTACTGTCGCTTTAGAGCAAGATAGGCAAGCAATTTTTTTTCTCACAAAATTTATTTTCATGCATGAGCGAGGTCAATTCGCTTTTATACCATCATTTTAAAATGTGTACTTTATAGTCAGTGAATGTAGTCCTGTTCTCCACAGCCTCTTTCTCATAAAAGAGACGTTGCTAGTCTTTCTCTACTCTACCATTATTTTCATAGTAGGTGCTTCAAATGAGCTCTAATCTCTGGTCCCCCTTGTAAAACATTCACAGCAAAACTCGTCTCTCTACAACCACTGTAAATAATTTTCCTTTCTTTCTCTGTGTACCTAAAACTAAATGGAACTTCTATGAGCAAAATTTATTTCCAAGAACTATCCGTCTGTGAAACAATACCACCTGGCTGCTTCCCGGCTGACTACAACATTGTTTTCAAATCCAATATTAACAATTTCTTGTCAAGCCGTCACCTTGGATAATCAAATGTTGCCCAGTTTCAACCATTGTCTCCAATCCTCAAGATGTTGTCTCACTGTCAAACTCTTATCCTTAAGTGGCTTTTTGGCCTTGATAACCAATGACTTAGTATTAAAAAGAGGGGGGGGTGAGT
The DNA here is from genome assembly GCA_963556195.1 of Sepiola atlantica. Lineage (NCBI taxonomy): Eukaryota > Metazoa > Mollusca > Cephalopoda > Sepiida > Sepiolidae > Sepiola > Sepiola atlantica. The sequence continues at coordinate 32,415,159 of OY744541.1, read as the reverse complement.
AGCCAATTAAAAAAAAAAGAAGCTGAGATTGAGATGAATTTCCCAACCAACTATGTGCGTGGAGAGGGCAGCACAAAAAGCAACAACTAAAAACAACGTAAGAGAAAAACACCAAGTGCACATGTATTGGGGAAAGAGACAGGAAGTCATTCTTTGATGAAACCATAGTCATCTAACTCCCCTTCCCCATTCATAAATCGTTTTAAATCTTAGCCTTCACGGCAATATGAACATTTTCGGGGAAAACTATCATAAGACGGAAAAGGAAGGCAAGATGGAGAGAGGAAAAGGAAAAGAGAAAAAACTGTAAAGAGAAAAGTAAAGCGAGAGAGAAAAAGAAACAAAATCCAACCAAACAACGACCAAAACATAAGGAGGTAAGGCTCTAGTGATTTGGTAGAAATCAGCTTTTTCTTATTTAAAATAAAAAGTGCATTTCGACCAAAAAGCGGAGAACTCACATCTATGGGAGGCTCTAGGAATTTAAGTGGAACTCCGTTTTTTCTGGATTAAAAAAGGCAAAATTCCCTAAAAATTGGAGAACTCACATCCATGATAATAATAGGAATTCCATGGAGAAAATCGCTTTGCACCGCCATGGCTAACGTGCAAACCACATCTGATGAGGAAAAGACATGCTAATTACCGAAGAACAATTAAAGGATCTATTTTACAACGAATTGCCAAAAACCGAAGCCATCTCGATCACGAAGATATGCAAGTTTATTTTGTTTTTAAATAAAACAATTGAGAAAAAACTTAGAATCAAATGCTCACGAGTAAAAAGCTATGAATAAAGTTCGCGTACGCACGCACGACTGTAAAGCTAAGCGCGAAAGAGCCGCAGTTACCTACCTGCGTGCTAACTGGCGTTCCCCTTCTGTGTAATACGGCCAGTCGAGTCTGACCTCACTGTATATGCTTTTGGCAAGAGTGTATTTGTTTTCCTTGTATTGCGTTGCAACTTCTTCCATTACAGCTCCTAATGAATCCTTGTCGACGGGGCCATCTGTAGCACGAGACGGAGGAAGAATTACAAAATGACGAAAACAAAAGAGGTAACAATGAATTAAAAGTTGTAAATACTCAAATCTGGTAAAATTAATGGGAAACAATTCTAAAGAGATAAATCAGAAACTGAAGAAAAACTTTTTTTTTTATTATTCAGAGTATTCACGGAATAGGCATTCTAAACATTTTTTTTTTACAATCCCGAGTATTTGCGTTCTATCACTGAAACTAAATTCACTTTAAATAATGATTTAAGTGTTTAGATCTTTTTTTTTTTTTTTTTTTTTTTAAATAAATTCTTCACTGAGATATTCTTTGTTTAAATTATTTTTGTTTTATGAAACGGAGAAAATAATATTTTAACAGTTAAAACATTCAAATAAGTTTCAATAATGGTTAAATTTTTCAAAGAATCTAAAGACACCATTGAAATTTTCTTTCGGTTGAATCTGAGGTCGATAGGGGAAATTATCAGTTAGGTTCATAAAATAACTAAAACGAAATTCATTTTTTTTTTAGATAGATTTTCTCAGTTTCATAAAACAAAAATTAAATTAAACAAAGAATATCTCAGTGAAGAATGTATTAAAAAAAAGGTTTAACATTTAATTGATTATTTTTAGTGGTATTTTTCATCCCTCCTTCCCATCCTCTTAAAAACTCTATAGACTGCTGCTGCTGCTGATGCACAAACTTGTTGCCTTCTCACTTTGTTGATTTTTCTTTTACTCACAAACCAGTTGAAACTCGCCGCTTTCAGGCAAAGTAAATTGATGCTTGTATAATTTTTTTTTCTTCAATTTTCTTCATCCTTACAATAAAGACGAAACGTTGATGAATACATAAATAATATAGATTTTGGCTTTCCTTTTTCATTACATCGGATCATTTTATCCTTATTCATATATATATATATATATATGGGAAATGAAAAAGGAAAACCAAAAGATGTTTTTTTATGTATTCATCAACGTTTCGTCTTTATTTGTAAGACTTTCTCAGGATGATAATTTTAAGAAAAATGTACATGAAAATATTGGGTTGACATGATGGGTTAAGAAGAAGTAGTAGCCACTACGGGGAGTACAGGACCGAGGTCCGGGCTGAGAGAAGTCAGTGGCAGGTAATGAAATTAATGTGGCTTCTCTCAGCCTGGACCTCGGTCCTGCGCTCCCAGTAGTGGCTACTACTACTTCTCATTAACCCATCATGTCAACCCAATATTTTCATGTACTTGCATGACATTTGTCTTAAAATTATCATCCTGAGGAAGTCTTACAAATAAGGACGAAACGTTGATGAATACATAAAAAAACATCTTTTGGTTTTTCCTTTTTCATTTCCCATTATGTCGGATTACCCTCCTTTCTCATATATACATATATATATATATATATATATATATATATTAATCCAGGTTAAGTTTGTATCTACAGGGTAAAAAATCCGGAGAATCTGTTTATACGATAGCGCTCAATAATAAACAGAGCTATTTTTTAATAATAGTTTTTTTATTTATACACCTATATCAAAAGCTACACATCGATTGGAAATGTTTCAATCGTAGCTTTAATAAGCTGCGATCTCATCAGGGTAGTAAAACATATCCGTTTTTTAACTGTTCATATTGAAGACTGTATGAACAGTTAAAAAAAAAAAAAAGGACGATGTTTTTTTATAGCCTGATGAGATTGAAGCTTATTAAAGCTATGATCGAAACATTTCCAATGGATGTGTAGCTTTTGCTATGTTTGTATGAATAAAACTTTTTTCTTTCTACATCTGAACAATTAATTTATGCTAAGATGTTTAATTTATTTTATACTTTCAATTTTAAGCATATGTATTTTGTTACATTGACAGAGTTTGGGGAAAGAATACCCCCCCCAAAGTGTTATATATTTTTTACCTATAAATTCTCATCCACTAAATATATTACAGAGACACCAGATTTTGAATATGAAATAAAGCCATTTATTATAATTAAGATGTAGATTAAATAAAATCAGACAAAAAAAAAAAAAGAAACGAATTAAAGGAAATAAAAAATATATATTCCTTAAATAGAACAAGAAATAAAATCAAAACGGCAACCAAGATTTACCTTTTTTCAACCGTAATATTAATTCCGGTTTGTTATATGGTCGCAAGGCCAGCAGGTGGATAACTCTATCACTGAAAGAATAAAAAAAGATTACAACTGTTATAGTAACAGATTTAATAACAATAATAATCTATTAATACCGGAGATTTAGACCTAAATAGCATTTAAGCTGACAAATCAAACTTTACTTCTGAAGCCGAAACTATACTTTTATTATTATCATTTAACGCTCAATTCAGTTTGCTATACTATTTCAGACTAATGTACTATCTTTTAATACTCAAATCAAGGGGGGAGTAGTGTAGTATCTGTTCCGTGGGCATGATACCATCCTCCCAGGCATTACCTCCTCCTTGGGATGGGAGGGGGGGGTCAGTGTATTTTTTGCTTATAATAATAATAATAATAATAATAACAACAACAAAAGGCCGGGATTTATATGGTTGGAAACTATGATAAAATATCTAAAAATAGGTCATTTATAACTAAAGAAAAAAATATTAAAAAAAAATATATATAAAAAAAAAAAATGAATAAATTAAAAGAGCACTAGTCTATATCTATATCTACAAAAATATATGCATGTATCACTTTCTTTTTGGAATGATGTGGAGTTGATTTGAAAACTGAGCTGATGTAAAGATGATGATCCGACAACTTTTGCTATCGAGACTGATAAAAAAGATTCTTCAGGGGGATCGTCTTAATACCAAAGATTAAACACAATATATATATATATATATATATATATATATATATATATATATATATATTTATTATATCAAGATACATGCATCAGGCAGAGAAAGAAAGCTTTACTATTGCCAGCTTTTAAGACATCACGTTACGTTTTTGTTCACTCCATGATGAATATCGCTTAACTCATCTATACAAAAAAAAAAAAAAAAAACTATTCTAAAAACTCCCAGCATGCTATGCGATCATATAGTTCCTATTGCTTCCGACTGGGCCTTTCGCCATGCATTCACATGCATTACACATTTGAACTGATCCCTGTGACAGCTCAAATTCCTATTGTGTCTAACAGGGGTGAGGGTGTCTCACGGCATACATAAATCAAATAAAATATCATGGAGATGGATCGTCTCCCTAATCAGGTTTCATACAGCGAATTACAATCTGACACTCGTCTTAGTGGTACACCAAAGAGAACATTAAGATTAACTGAAACGCGTTCAATTTTATTGTTTTATTTCCCTTAGTAAGGGGTCCGAGGTTTTCTGACAGCCTGCAATCTTAGTCTCCAGTTTGGCAGACTTGAGGATTGATTCTGCTCAAATTCAACTTTCTAAGATCCGTGTTGATGCTTTGCTTCCAAGTTTTCTTGGGTTGTCCAACGTTGCTCTGGCTTTTCATCTCAAGGGCTCTACACGATTAAAAATATGTAGCTGACTGATCGTCAGGAATTCATCGAGCTTTCGTATATTCAACCTCGCTAACAAAGCTGATATGCCGATTTGAAAATGAGGGGGGTAGTGTAATATCTGTTCTGTTGTTGCCATGATACTATCCTTCCAGGCATTATCTTGACCATTGGGGGTGCAGTGTAATATACGTACATTCGTTATACATACTAGGGGGGAGCATATTTTTGCTAGTAGGTAATAATAAGATAGTAATAAGAAATAGATAAGTAATAATAGATAATAATATTAAGTAATAATAATAAATAATAGGTGATAACAAGTAATAATAAATAATAGATAATAGATAATAACAAGTAATAATAAATAATAGATAATAAATAATAAAAAGTGATAATAAATAATAAAAAGTGATAATAAATAATAAAAAGTAATAATAAATAATAAAAAGTAATAATAAATAATAAAAAGTAATAATAAATAATAAAAAGTAATAAGTAATAAATAAGTAATAAAAAGTAATAAGTAATAAAAAGTAATAAGTAATAATGAATAAGTAATAATAAATAAGTAATAATAATAAAAAGTAATAATAATAAAAAGTAATAATAAATAATAAATAGATAATAATAGATAATAATAAATAATAAATAATAGATAATAATAGATAATAATAGATAATAATAATAGATAAAAAGTAATAATGATGACTAACCGGAGGGGCTCATTTACAGTTACTTTCCTCCCATTATTAGCCGATTGGGAGGAGAAGCTAGAGAAGGTGTGTGGCGAGGGCACTCGCTGGTTGCCGCAGAATGCGCTACTACCGTTGTGTGCGGACACACCATTGTGAGATGCTGCTGATGCAGAGCTGGAGTGATGGTTTCCATGGTGAGATCCGTGGCTGGACCAGGACGATTGGGATATTGCACTCGATCCTTTTGGTGGTAGGATGCCATTCTTATTCACTTTCTTATACACTCGTCGCATAAATGGTCCACTTGGTTTAATTTCTTTCGTACTGAAAAAGTGAAACGAAGTACGAATGAGAAAATAACCAACAACAAAAAAAAAAAAAAATTTATCGGCAAATAAATATTTTTTCCCCGAGTCAATAGATTAATAGAATTAGGTGGTATGACAATTTTAGAAAGGCTTTTTAAAAAGGTTCCCTCAATGAATTTTTATCTCCAATCAAATTACATCCCCCACCTCCCCCCAAATCCAAACCGTTAACATCAAAATTGTTCTCTTTCTTCATTTCACTTACGTATCTTTTTTTTCAAAGCAAATCAAGGAAAAAGATTTCCTGGCTGCTTCCTAAGGAAGTAACAGGAAATAATAATAATAAAAAAAAACCTCCCAAAAAATAAAAAATAAGTAAAATGCAAATAATTTTCAAAGTAGTATTATTTATTTATTTTTTTTTTTTTAAATTTCATTCAATCTGAACATATAACTTTAATAGTTATTAAAATCCTCACCTTCTGTGTCTGTTCTACGAAAACATTTTGTTTATTATTAATTTTTATAATTTCATTTTTAACTTGTGATAAAAAAAAAGAAATTGCCTTGAATTATTCGATTAATTGGGACATATACAGGTACAACTTTTCTGACATTTTGAAAAAAAAAAAAGAAATAAATAAAAAAGAAAAGAAAAAGCTTAAATACTTACCACACTTTCTTATTTTCTTCCTCAGCTAACGTCATTCTCTCTTTCGTAGTTTTATAAACATCTTCTGTGGCATGCACAACGATCTTTTGCGTCATGGAACCTAAAGCATTCACTTGGCCGCGATATCTGAAAAAAGATAAATAGGCATTCATTTTCTTTTCTTTTTAAACATTAGTTTATACCCACTCATTGAACAGTGTTGGTACAGTACCTGGGTATGGCAATTTCCATCTTTACCTAGCTTCTACTGTTATATATATATATATATATACTATCTTATATATATATATATATATATATATTAAAAAATTTGTGAAATTTAGTGGAAAAATATACGCTACTTCGTATTTTAATGAGAGTGCATAACTATTATGAATGTATTTACGTATTGTTTTTATTAGCAAAAAAACATGAGAAATTATGTTGTAAAACATGAGAAATTATGTTGTAAAACATGAGAAATTATGTTGTAAAACATGAGAAATTATGTTGTAAAACATGAGAAATTATGTTGTAAAACATGAGAAATTATGTTGTAAAATATTAGAAATTATGTTGTAAAACATTAGAAATTATGTCGTAAAACATTAGAAATTATGTCGTAAAACATTAGAAATTATGTCGTAAAACATTAGAAATTATGTCGTAAAACATTAGAAATTATGTCGTAAAACATTAGAAATTATGTCGTAAAACATTAGAAATTATGTCGTAAAACATTAGAAATTATGTTGTAAAACATTAGAAATTATGTTGTAAAACATTGTCTCTGAAGATGATAAGTTATTGTCCGAAATTAATAAGAAAAAAAGTTATGAAAAAAAGAAACGATATTTAATAAAAATGTTTGCATCTTAAATGTGGTTTCTAAAGGCATTTTGTCTGGGGTTTTAAATTTCTTAAAAGATTTTTTAAAAGAACTTTTGTCCATCTTATTAGAAATTATGTTTTTAAACAAAAATAATTTGCTTTGAACTAATGCTAAATACCCATAATCATTTTTTTTTTTTTAAATATATTCATGTAATCTTTTTTTATGTTATGTTTATTTCCTTAAATTTATGAAACACGGATCCAGTTTAAAAAAAAATCCTTTAAACTTACGTAAGATTCGAACTCAGGTACTGATGTCGTAACTACTGTCTTAGTAATGTGTATTCTGCTTATTCCTTTTTTGTCAACAAATCACATTTTTCTATTTAAACAAACTCATAAAACACCATAACTATATAATAGTATGTTTAATGGCACATCAATTCTTATGGGTCATTTTGTGCCAAAGCAGATTTTAAAAACAAATAAATTTTTAAAAATCTGATTTTAATTTTTAAAACGCTTTTTACAAATTTTGTGCATTGTTCCACGTATAATTCAGGCTATTTGAATCTTGTGGATTAAAAGACTTATGAATTTTTAAATCTAATGTTAATATCTTGTCAAATGTTGAATTATGTATTTATTGAATAAATTTAGTTTTCGTAAAAAATAAGGGAGGTTACTCTCAATTACTTATTACATCATGTTTTCTTGATAAAGAAATTGAAGTGAATAAAATACATTTACAAAATTAAAATTGCATTCACGCATATACTTCTTACATTTTATGAGTACATGTGTTATAGTCAATTGGTCAGCGAAAATTGTGCATCTTTGGTCTTAAATACAGGTCCACATTTTGTATGCGTATGTTAAGACAAAGCTCTCACTAGATTGAGCATTTAAAGTAAGTTAACAATAAGCCGTTATCTCACGCCTATTGAGTTCTGTTGACGGCTTGCTAGATGGCCGCCGAATTTGCCATTTAGACATTAATTCACTTATTTCCAGACAATGCGTGGTGAGCACATCGGTACGTTCTCCGACTACTAAATATGACTTTCGTATTGCAGTTTAAACCTTGGGACCGGCAGGGATTGTCTCCTCCCATACTGATGATTGCAGGTTTGGCATGAAACGTGTGTTTATGGGTTAATTTGAAAAATATTATATATATATATATATATATAACATTTTCACTAATGAATCACCATTATCAAGGTTAAAAGCCGCTTGAGGATAAGGGTTACCGAAATCATTCTACATTTAACTTCAAAAGGCACGGCTGGGGTTGTACACCACATCAGTGCTGTATGATCTGCTTTTCACGCGGCTGCGGCAATGCCTGTGGGACATAAAAGAGAAATATCATTGGTCATCAAAAGGGGACATCTTCTGCCACGGCTCGGAAACTTGGGTTGCCGAACAACAGAAGCTCAAAGTATTTAGACAACGACTCTTCGTAGCATCCTGCACTACCATCGCATTGATAGTGTCGGTAACTACTCCGCGAAAAAAATCTGTCCCACAAATCATTTGTCTTCGTCGATGGAATAGGAATTAACTTGCCATTTCAGCGGAGCTCACACAGGGTCGCCGCACGTGGGCTACTATAGTCAGAGATGCTGTGCGAGCGAAGAAGGAAGCTGGATCTATCTACTTGCCATCACATAAGGGGAACGGTTTTTTTATTTTGTTTTCTTCATCAAGATTTAAAAGTTGCGAGACGACGTCATAATAGACATGGTGTTGCCTCGGATGATAGCTAGGGAGATACGCTGGAACATCCAAGCGGTCTCTTAGGACTTGTTCCTACAAATGGCCATCATCCATCAAGTGGCTCATATAAATCATCAACTATCGGGACCATGGATCTTATCAAACCAAAACCAAGTTCACTTTTAGTTTAGACACTGAATACAACAGAAAAATAGGTGTGGTTATAGAACCGAGTTCGGTAACCTTTTGGAGAGATGGCGCCAACTGGCTATGTAATGTCTTGGTGAAGAGCTATGGTATCAAATATGATGTAAATAAATTTTCTCGAACTCAAATCGCTCTGTTCAAGAAACGATATTTGTTGAATGTTTAAAAAATAAGGAATTTAATCTGGTTTTATTCAAACAATTTATCTGATTTTATTACAGAAATAATAAAAATAAATAAAAATAAATAGAAAAACAACTACGAACTAACAATAGTAATTGGATAGTCAGAGTCTTAAGTTTGTGGGCCAGACGAAAACCACTTGAGGGCTGGATGTGGCATGCGGGCCATGGGTTGCCGACCCGTGATAGAACATTGAAATATTTACAAAAGTTTGAGCATAATGGATCCTGGGCAACGCCGGGTCTGCATAGCGAGTAAAAATAAATAAAAATCCAATAGAATTAATATAGTGGCCATTTTGTTTTTTTTGCCATCTTGTTGATGACCGTCACTTACCTAGAACTTGTCTGCTCTAAGCAATCAAAGCTGCCATTCAGGTCACCCTGGATACTGGAAAGGCTGAATTGGAATGTGCGCGTAGTATTTTCTCCTTTGCGCGTTGGAATTTGTATTGCCTAGAAATAAACAAATAGTTTTGTTTTAGTTGAATAAAATTGTAAAAAATTTTAAAACGATTATTGAAATCCCAAAACATTTTTAAAATAAACAAGATACCAGTAATTCTAACTATGCCAAGCGCATAAGTTCTCCATGAAATTCTGGGGGAAAACCTTCATTTCTGAAATAAAACTGTACATGGCTGCTTCTAATATATAAAGTAAAGTCAGTTTCTTTATCACTGATAGTTTTCTTCTTACAAAAATCAATATTTGATTCTGGTGAGTCAGGTTTTCTTGTGGATTATTGTAACATGTTAAGAATAACATGTAATTAGATTTAATTCTTTCTTGAAGATATCTTGCCCGGGTCACAATAATTTTCAAATGACCACCATCTTAAAGGGATGTAACTCTGCATTCGTCCACACAGAGTTACGTCCCTTTGATTAGAAAAAAATGAGTTTAAGAAAAACAAATCAAACCAAATTGCAAGTAAATACACTACCGGGCAACGCTGGGTAGGGACAGCTAGTAACATAGAAATTCAAATTTTTTATTTAAAATTTTTCCCGGCATCTATTTTTAGTTTGTCAAGTTATTAAATTACCAACTAGTTAGTTTAACCTCTTATTTTTTTTTAGTTTAAAATTCCATTAAAATTTGTTAGTTTAACCTCCTATTTTTTTTTTAGTTTAAAATTCCATTAAAATTTGTTAGTTAGTTTAACCTATTTTTTTTTTAGTTTAAAATTCCATTAAAATTTGTTAGTTAGTTTAACCTCCTATTTTTTTTTAGTTGAAAATTCCACTAAAACTTGTTTTTATTTCAAAATTTTGTACATAATAAAAATTTTTTTTAAAGTTAAAATATTTTTTTGACGTGATAAAAAAAAAGACTGTCAGAGTTTAAAACATTGAATTAAAATCACATTTTCAACAGTAAATTAGAATTTTATTTCAGTACAAGAAATATAATTTAAAACCAACAATCCAATTTTAATAAAAAAAAACAAATTAAAAAAAAGTATGCAAAATAGACCTCTTTTCTACAATTGAACGAAATATTGTAACCAAATGACTTTCTATGGAAATAAACAAGGGAAGTAACCCAATTGTCTTAACCATAAATTTGTAACTGCACTTTCAATGGAAATGCTCTTCAAATTACAATCAATGGCAATTTGTCATGTTAAATACAAATGTATTATTGGTTGGCTGTTCAATATTGATTTTTCAATACTCGTTATGTTCAAACAGTGTTTCCTTTTTTTCTTCTTACCTTACAAACATTCACACACCTGCAGTCAAAATTTTTTATGAAAAAAAAAAAAAAAAAAAAAAGAAATGAGCTGAGTGCATTTGACTATTAACATATTAATTCAATACTAGCAGGAACCGTGTAAATTACACGAAATGTTGTTTTCAATACTAATTATCTTGTTCCTAACCTATACATTACTTTGTAAATGCTTTAGATTAAATTAAATTTGGCTCCAATTCATGAGTAGCATACAAAGGAAGGTCGTTGCTTTTGATGTAAGCATGACACACAAAATAAGATACACGCTATCGTATTAATGAATGGTCGTCCCCTCCCTACTCCCCCCCCCCCTTTCGATGTAGAAAAAAAAAAATCTTAGAGGTTGGTTCGGATTGAACTATAAACCAGTCGGGCCGACGTCAAAATCCTATGTCGCTAACCGTAAATATTATGAAAATTAGGTGACTTGAATGCTTTTCCAAATCTAGGTGCGGAACGCATGCGCAGAGCTTTTGATGTAAGCGTGACACACAAACAAACGCGCTATCGTATTAATATAGAGATCCCCTACTTTGTATATACAACAAGGTCGGATTTACATGTGGGCTGAAGAATAGGACCCCCAGTCAAACAGTATAATATTATTGACAAAGTCATGGGTCTTTCTAACACATGCTGTTGCAATACATAGTTATCTCTAAACAGCTATTCAGTAACTTTCCTCACACTCCATTTCAGAATATGACCATACCGTAATTAAGCCAATAACTCAAAACTTGCATCGATTTCTATATTGATCTCGCCCGGCTAAGAAACCAGTGAAATGGATAAATTGAAAACACAGCTGGGAGAGTATGTGCAAAGCCGTAGAGAACATTGTCATGTCCGTCAGTATAGTTAGTAATAAAAGTAATAGTTAGTAATAAAAGTAATAGTTAGTAATAAAACTAAACTAATTTATTTACTTGCCTACCCACTATGGCAGAGTTAGACACAATGTCGGATTTTAATGTCGGAAATCCCCCCCCCCCCAAAAAAAAATTTAAAATTGCCCCAGTCTAGCAGGACTTCTTCACTGACAGAGGACAGAACAAACTAAGAGCATAACGACAGATACTACACTTTGTGGTGCTAGAAAGTGCCAGAGAATTATGAATTGTAGACTTTTGAACATCCGTCATTATTCTCAGATTCACCGAATTGGGTTTATAACAGGATTGTGAAGTCAGAGTCTGTAGCTTTAGAAGGAGTCAGCGTCAGACTTGCAAGAATTCTAGAAGTCTGAGTCAGATTTGCTTAATCTACGAAGAATCAACAGTCTTAATATTAGAAGCCTTTAAAATAAGGAGTCGTAATTTTTGGAATCCTAGAAATCGGACCTTATACCGTCTGACTCTGCAATCATCTTCCATAGTTGTGAGAGTGGGCAATTGAGAGAGGCCTCACAAGGTAGATGGCCTAGGGTCTATTGCAGGGGCGGTCAACCTTTTCAGAGTGAGGGCCAGGTAAGACTTTTGGAAGGAGATTGCGGGCCGGAGCGAAAAACGAAATCTCAGAATTACTATATTTTATTTACATGAATAAATTGTACAAAAATTGCATCAAACACTCTACAAATCAATGAGACTGCTGGTGGTGTTTGCCATGAAAAAGTATTTCCATGTCTGGCTCGATGGTTGAGGTAGACAACAGAATGTCATTGAGGTGGCGGTACGAGAGTTGGGAGCGAAGGTGAGACTTCGTGTACTTCATTTTCAAAATGATGAGTTTTACTGGGAGGTCCGCGGGCCGGATTGCAATAATAAAGCCTAGCAGGGTGGCGGGCCGGATGTTGCCCGCCCCTGGTCTATTGGAACCTAAATCCGACACTCTACACAGGCTTTTGGAGCAGTTATTCTCTTTGTAGATAGATGGATTCATTACTAGATGGTGCTACGGTACTTGTTCTTATTCCCACCCCCACGTGGTTGTACATCCAGTAACAAGACGGTCTCTTACTTGAAGGATTTTCTAACCGGTTGCGCATGGCCAAAACCGCTCTGCCTCTTCTTAGCAGGATTTCCAAACACTAATAGGCTTTGTCTACCAGGGTTACTTTTCTGATAGAGTCAAAACGGCTTTCACGCACAAACAAAGAACCAAACAAACTTTATTTTCTCCTTAAAGTTGAGACTATGTAAGTAACTTTACAATTTTTTGTGTACATTAACACACCTTTATTCGTCAGAAACAAATCGTGCCTTTTTGTACCGTTATCGTATATTGCGTTTCTTTCAGAATTTTTGAGATGAGGATTGATAATTTGTATTTTAAAAAAAAATTTTTTTTATTTTTAACAGTTCACCCCAAACAATGCAGACCGCCACTGTAGACGTAAGGGGCTACCGAGAAAAAGGATGAAAGTTTTTTTGTTTTTTTTTTATGGGGGAGGGTGGAAGGGGTCAACCTAAATTGGGAGCTGTGCAGCGAGATGTTTGTTTACATTAGTTTTAAATTTCTGCATGTCAGTACCGTCAGGAAAACAAGGAGCAGGGAGGGAGTTCCAGAGTCAAGCAGCACGAGGAAAGAAGCTTTTGGGGTAGGAAGCTCTTCGGCATCTGGGGACCTCCACAGTGAATGGATGGGTAAGAAAAAAAAAAAACGAGGTTAGAAGGGTGGGGGGACTGGGTAAGAAAAAAAAAAAGACGGGGTGAGAAAAAAAAAAAACGGGGTGAGAAAAAAAAAACCGGGTGAGAGAAAACAAAAAAAAACAAAACGGGGTGAGAAAAAAAAAAAAAACGGGGTTAGAAAAAAATAAAAAAAAACAGGATAAGAAAAAAAAACGGGATAAGAAAAAAAAACGGGATAAGAAAAAAAAAACGGGATAAGAAAAAAAAAACGGGATAAGAAAAAAAAACGGGATAAGAAAAAAAAAAAAATGGGGTAAAAAAAAAAGAAAAAAACGGCGTAAGAAAAAAGAAAAAAACTAAAATAAATAAAATTTTAAAAAATTTGGGGTAAATAAAAGTTGTAAAGATAAAAGGAGAAGAATAAAAGGAGAAGAAAAAAAATATTGAAGTAGTAGTAGTAGTTCATCTGTGTGAGGGGAATGGATAGAGAGCGACCGTATGGATGAGTGGTTGTTGTTGGTTCATGACATAGTATGAAAATACGACATGCATAAAGTCTGAAATTACTACCGGCAGCTGGAGTGAGGGGGGGGGGGGCGAGAGAGGGAGGGACACATGCCACCACCACCACCGCCACAGGCAGCTGACTTTGTTATTCGCTAGAGGATGGCAGTGGGGGGGGGGGGGGGATATTTTGTTGTTGGTGGTGATAGTATTGCTGCTTAAAACAAGAAAAGAAAAAAAAATTGACTAATAGATTGACTCTAAAAAGGATCGCCATTAGAATCACAACTTTTAGTTTATATTGGGGGGAATCACACACACACACCGAAAATTTGGATTGGCCCAATGAATAAGTGTGTGTGTGTGTGGGGGGGGGTACTAATGTATGCATTACACACAGCTGATAACATTTTGCAAAGATTATAAAATTTTGTATTACTATTATTATATACAAACATTTTAAGAAACATTAATGACTTTTTTTTTTAAATACAATAGAAGATAAATTTTTACCAAAAGGATTTGTTTCGGCCTAACTTGAATAAGGGTTTATATGAGGGGGGGGGGGGGTAAAATTATTTCTGCTAAAAAAAACGGTCAAAAATCAATTAGGGAGACTCTCTTATGCTACAAGTTGTAACTACCCGGCATTGTCCGATAATGTTTTTACTATTTGTTTTTGTTTACAAACAAAGGGAAGTAAGTATGTATTGACGAATACAGAGTTACGTCCCCTTTTTTTTAATATGCCGTCTGTACGAAAATAATTTCAACCGTCAAAATATTTTTCTGAAAATAATTAAATGGAATTACATTTTATCGTTATTAACATGCTGCAACGAATTGACGAACCAGAATCAAATATTCATTTTGTAGGAAGAAAGCTATCGATGACAAAAAAAAAAATCGAGAAAGAGACTGACTTTATTTTATATATTAGATAAACAAACAAGGGAAAGAGACATCTGCAGTGTTAAACATTTATTTACTAAGATAAAATTTAAAGAATATCTTGGACATAATTTTGATTACAAACTTGAAAGCTTCATTATAAGATTACGAATCTATGTTTAGGAAGTTTTGAGATAAGGATTGATAATTTGTATTATTCAGACGACTGTTCTCCCCTTGTGCAACGGATATAAGTGCTAAGTACTTAAACAGTTCTAAATGACAGTCGTCTGGAGGTCGAAGGTTTAGTATAGACGATACTAAAGATACAATTGCGAATTACTCAAAATTTCTATCCAGTCATTAGTGACGGGGATGACAGCAAGCTACCTCCTCCATCTGAAATTCTATACTAATTCCAGAGTTCGACAAGACGCACCTGTTATTTATCTACATCCCACAAGGTAAGATGTGACACAAGGTCAGAAAAGTGGGATTAGATAAGCCAGCGCTCGAGAGGTGAGCACTCTGGCCATTTAAAAATCGCCTGGGCAGCCCCGTCGGCATTCCCCGGTAGAGGCGCCTCAGACAGTAAGCAATAAACTTACTCCTCCCCAAAGAGGGGAGGCAAAGCCTGGGAGGGTGGACATCCTAGAACTGCACAGGACCGGCAACCCCCAATAGACCGGCGTAAATCCAGACCCAAAGGCCCGGACGATACCGGTTTATTAGGCGGGGTAAAACCCCCTGGTTGAATCTTCCAGAGTTCGACAAGCCGCACCTAAAGACGGTTGGAGGTTACATTGACCGAAACGTTGTGAGAATTACATTTCAGATGAGAACAGTAGTCCGAATGATCCAAATAATACAAGATGTCAAATCTGAAGAGCTACGCCTCAAATGAATAAAAGTACACAATCGCAGCTTGTAAGTTACCCCTCTTCCAAAGAAAGACAATACCTTAGAAAGAAATTATCAAATGCCCCTTTTCTCTCTCTCTCTCTCTCTCTCTCTCTCTCTCTCTCTCTCTTCTTTCTTGGTTTACAAAAGATTTTTTGTTACCCTGCTATTACCCCCTGTTCCTTCATCCTGCGAATGGGACCCCTTCCCCTTTTTGTCTCAACTGCTGAGGGTTGATGATTCTGTTGTTGATATAAAACCCCGAAGCTACTCCACACCAAGAACAGCAATAATATCACCCTTTACCAGAAAGGTAATTTAGTGCTTCTCTTGCCTCCTACCACTTCAGCCCCCCCCCCTCCTCCTCCCCTTCCTCCTCCTCTTCCTCCCGGAACAAGCAGGAGGTAAGAAACCTTGAACTTTGGTCCCACCACATGTTAACTAACTTTACAGCTAACCGTTGGTTTGAACTAATATCTGGCTATGTGCCATACATCGTATTTTAGCTGCTGTGTGCTAAAGAAGTTTGTGGCAAGCTGTACAGAATGGGAATCCAGGACTATTATATGCAAATTCCAAAGTAATATTGGACCGTATCAATAGGCTTGCATATGTACCTACCTATATAAAGTTAGGTATGTTTATATAGTTGTATGTACAGGATTCACTCCTAAACTAATTAACTGATCAACATGAATATTGGAACAACTGCTAGACGTAAGGAGTTGTAATGTGGGCTATATTAACTTTAATTTAGTTTCATGCAAAATACATGCATGAAATATATAAAATTTTAATTATTGAAAAATGGCCTTTTTTTCTTGATGAGGTTTATATATATATATATATATATATATATATATATATATATATATATATATATATATTAGAGATGGGCGGTTTTACCGAAAAACCGCGGTTTTTCGGTTTCGTCTCCATACCGAATACCGAATCGGTTTTTTTTTTTAAACCGTAACCGTTCGGTATTGTGTTTTTACTACAGTAAGCCACCATATACAAGGAAACACGGTTGAAAAGATTTTCCGATTTGAATAAAATTGAATATTACCAAAAAATGTTATATTAGTAAGAGGACAGATTGAACAAATATATTACTGCAATTACTGCTATAAACACGAGGCGATTTTTGTTTATTTTCATTCTAGAACGAATTTTAAACATTTTAAAATATGAATATAGAAAATGTTGTTACATTTTTCGTACCCAACTAGTAAATAAATTAATCTTTCATCTTTTTTTATGCATTAAAATTATAATTGTACGTTGTTTTGTCTTTCGGTAATAGTAATTTTAAATTATCTTACCCTAAAAAATATTGTCCTTTTTTTGAGCGAAAGTCAACAATGGCTACTAGTGTTGCTGATATAACAATCAATCAGCAGCAGCGTCTTGTAAAATTCGTTTATAAACTTCTTTAAAAGTAAGATAAAAATACTTTTTGTGCTTAAAAAAGTTAATCCTATTTGGTTCTTTTATAAAAAATACTTTAAAAAAATACTGGTTTTCACTCAACTTTCGAACTTCTAGTAGTAATGAATTTCTAGTCGCCAATTTAAAAAAAAATTAGGATTCTACTTTTTTTAGGCGATTACGTCTTAAAGTCTTGGCGAAAAAAAGAAAAAACAAAAAATAGTTTAGAATTTAGAGTAGGGGATCAGTTTCGCATATAAATTTAATGTAAAATGATCTCCGATTTCCCGGCCATTCTTGCCTTTTAGTGAAATTTATAAAATAAATAATTACTCTACCATTAACTCTAGGTACGACTAACAAGCCCACCTCCTAAAAATGCCATCTTGAACGTATCGTACCATTAACCTTAAATATGAGTGGCAAGCCACTCCTAAAAAACTCCCTTAACCCTAACACTAAGTCCGAATGGCAACCTCCATCCAAAACAAAACCCCTTCCTTAACCTTATCACTAACACTAAGTCCGAGTAGGAAGCCCTAATCCTACAAAAAAGCCCATTAAAACCACACATAACCGTCTAAAAAAAAAAAAAAAGCAGACGCCCATAAAAAAAACGCACAGGATTTATTTGCCATAGAAAAAAATTGATTAATGCCCTAAAACGCTAGAATGGCCCGGAAATGGTAAATTATTCTGCATTAAATATATGTGAAACTAATCCCCCACTCGAAATTCTAAATAAATTGTTTTTTTTTCTTTCTGCTAAGTTTTCAGGGTGTTCACACTTAATTGCCCTAGCCCTACCACTAACCTGAAGTTCAAGTGGTAAGCCCCCCTCCTCCCACAAAAACCCTTATAATCGTCTAAAAAAAAAAAGAAAAAAAAAAGAAAAAAAAACGCACAGGATTTATATACCATAGAAAAAATAATTAACTGGCCTAAAAGGCTAGAATGGCCTTGAAATGGGGGATTATTTTATGTGAAACTGATCCCCACTTTAAATTCTAAAATAATTGTTTTTGTTTCTTTCTTTCTGCCAAGTTTTTCAGGGTGTTAACATGTAATTTCCTAAATAAAAAAAGTAGAATCTCATATTTTGGGGAGGTAAGCAGAAGGTGAAAATCTACAATAATGCTAAAGAAATCTTGCAATATATTCATTTTTAAACAGTCCTAGTATTAGATTTTAGTTTCTTGTACATAAAATGTATTACAATTTAACTTTGAGTTTTCTAACTTCTTTCTTTTAATGGATTCATGGTATTTTTAAGGTATTGCAGCATATTTATGTGCACTTAGTGCAGATTACTTGGAAACCATTAATTTCTGGAGATTTTCAGTGGCATATTCTGATTCCTTGTACGAAAATACACTTATATGATAAATTTCATAGCTTAATCTTGTGTTTTAACAAAGATATAACATTTTTACTGAAAAATTAGTGTAAAAAATGTGACGAAACGCATATGGTATTAAAGAGGGGAAAATATCCAATTGTGCGAGGCACAAAAATAGTCATAACTTCCTTATTTTTAGTCAGATTTTAAAAATTTAAAAAGATTCTTTCTTAGATCATCAAGCTCTTTCTATATATGCCATTATTGAGATATTTTAAGCAATTTAAATTTTTTCATGTGTATTGCTACTTGTAGGAAGAAATCTTTGTTTACAGTTTGTTTATCATTAACATTTTGAATTTTCAAATGAAAAAAAGAGAAATACGACAGACAACATGACATCGTATTTTTAGCATAAACTATTTTCAAATGAAAAAGAAAAAATCAAACGCGTTCCGTATGATGTCGAAAATCTATTTGATTCAACTCAAAATTGTAAAATAATTATTTGTTTGTTTCAGAGTTATCTAAAAAAATAAGTTATTAAAATGAAATTTAAAAAAAAATACTTGTAAAAGTAAATAAACGAAAAGTAGTGAGCGAGTATAAACATTTAAAAAGAAAAAAAGTAGTTGCCAATGCAAGTGTCACTTTATTCGGATTTTTAAAATTATTTTAAACATTAGGCATTTCATTGTTTACTTTTGAAAAGCCACTTCATACATAAATTGTAATTTCTAGAGAACTATCTCTCAACTATACCGTTTTTTCTCCCAAAAATGGCTTATTCAAAAAGTAGACTATGCAACGATTTATATTTTACTAAATTGTTAATATGGTATTTATTTAGAGTTGACAATTTATTCGAAAGTTTAATTATTAAACTTTAATCCAAGTCATGAATTCTATGACTAAAATTACCTTAAAGCTTAAAAAATGACTTTAGGTGAATTAATAATCTCTACTTTTTTTTTAACCATCCTTCCTTTTCCCTTGGCGCGATTTTCGGGTGTACTACTAGTCTTTTACGCATGTCTATAAAGTTTTATTACCCTGTCTTAAAAACAAATATTAACCCTAACACGCACCAGTTGACAGAACTTCGAGCACACAAAATGACAGACATCCCAACAGTCAACACCGGCAATTCGAGAAGTATATGGTGTGTTTATTTTACGCGACAAGACACGTCTTGCAAACATTTTCACCTATAAAAAAATTTAAATTTTTATCTGTCAAATAATTTTGATAATATTTCATTTTCATCATCATTTTTGCTTAATGTTATTTGTAAAATTATTTAGTTTGTTTAAATAAATTTTCGTTTTTTAATTTCTTGCATTTGTGAGTTATATTTTAGCTTCTGATGGGTTAAAGAATTAGATAGAATGTATATTCAAACTCAGTTTTATTCTTCAGAAATCTTTCATGAATCTTTGGTCACTGTTTTAACGAGTTAACTGTTAAAAAGGTATCAGAACTTTGATTACAACAGTCAACACCTTAAAACTTATATGATTCATATCATGGAGAATGATTCAGTCACAAAATTATCGAAACAGTGGCATAATTCAACTAAACGTTGAATAATAACTAATCATCACACAAGAGAATGAATAGCTTCCATAGTAAAAATTTTTTTTTCAAAAAAACCGAAAAACCGAACCGTAAACCGAGGTTTTAAGGGAAAAAAACCGAAACCGATACCAAAACCAAAATTTCAAAACCGCCCAACTCTAATATATATATATATATATATACACACACACACACACACACACACACACACACACACACACACACACAATAATGGTAATAATCCAGGTAAAAAATATCCACAGGGTGGTAATCCAGAGAATTTTAACCGGGTTTATAAAAAGTGCTCAATATCAAAATAGAGCTTTATATATGATAATTTTTATTGGTTCTCCCCAAATATGATCTGAGGTTGAGATCGGATTCTAACTCTACCTGATGAGATCTCAGTTTATAGTAACTGTTGATCGATAACATCGACATGCCAGTGTCGCAGATTTTGTACATATCTGTGTAAATAAAAATTATCATATATATATATATATATATATATACACTAGAAGAAATATCTGTCCCAGGATGAGTAAAATTCCCCGAACAGAACAGTTTTAAACCACTTTTACAAATATTAAAATCAAGATATAACTACATTATATATATATATATATATAAACAACATATATACTAAAATTTATGTCTAGAATCCTTTTGATCAAAATCCATTATATGATTTTGATTTAAGAAAATCTCAAAAAAGAAAAAAAAAAAAAAGAGTTAAGATAAAGGGGCCTTAAGAAATTGAAATTCAGAGAATCTGAAACATTTTAACTTTCAAATGGAAAGTTGTGCCCATACTATGTCCTCTAAAAACCCTTTAAAATACTGCAAAGAAACTGAAATTTGGGGAATAATCATTTATTGATATCTAATAGATATTGTTAAAATTTCACAAAAATGGGAGGTATCTGAATTTTCACCAGACTAAATTAAACTATTTTGCATGAAACGTAATTAAACTAAATTTTGCCATATTACCCACCCTTACGCTGAGCAGCTGTGTTCCAAAATTGGTAATGATCGGTTAATTAGGTTAGGAGTGAATCCTACACATAGAAATATATAAACACATACACATACCTAACTTTAAAACCAATTCGAGCTCCCGGCACTTGACAATGTTTACATTGAGATTTCACTTACATTCAGTCAGTGTCGTGTGATAGCGCAGAGGTAGAAGCGCTGACTGTCAGCTCGACAATTGAGTTTCGATCCTAGCTTGAAGCTGGTCTAGCCACACTGAAGAGCTGTGATACAGTGAAACAGTCTGTACGTGGATGACTATAATATATATATATATATATATATATATATATATATATACATACACACACACACACACTAATTGAACCGTTTAGACACAGGGTCTACAATATATTTTCAAAGTCTTAGGAAATAAAATAACCAATTTCGGATCTGTAAAAATTAAAAATAATGATAGAAAAGACCTAATTCACATATACCAAATAAATATAGGGATCATTCAGTACGAGGCGTTATATTTTACAGAAATTTAAGAAAACTATTTAATATGCTACCAAAGAAAATATTAGCAAAAACATACAAACAAATAGAATCAATCTAGTTAAAAGTTTATTGCCAATAACATGGAACAAAATTGGCTAGTCAGAATCAAAGTTTTATTTGTTAGCTTAAATGCTATTTAGTTTCAACTTTAAAATATGACAAACACGCATATATATATATTTATTTTAAATAAGATGAACGGAGGCATAGAGAATCGAGGACAATATCACAAGAAAAAAAAAAGAGAGGAAATATTAAGTAATATATATTTAATTGTCGGAAGACATTCGATTAAAAACTTTTAAAAAGAATAAAACGATCGACTAAAATTAACAGACTAAATCCCAAGGTACCTTTCAACCGACTGAAGTCTGTTAATTTTAGTCGATCTTTTTATTCCTTTTAAAAGTTTTTAATCGAATGTCTTCCGACGATTAAATATATATTACTTAATATTTCCTCTCTTTTTTTTTTCTTGTGATATTGTCCTTGATTCGCTATGACTCCGTTCATCCTATTTAAAACCTTGATAAAATTCTGTACCACAAAAATTTGTTCAAATATATATATATAATTATATATATATATATAATTATATATATATATATATATATATATATATATATATATATATTTGATTATAGACATAGTATTTTTTATTGATACTGCAGCATGCAAGCCAACCATTTTTTAGTTCTTTTAAAGAGTTCATTAAAGGGAGATAATCCTGGAAGTGTAACTATGTACAAAGCAGCATGTTTAGTGGGGTGCTTGAATGCATGCTATGGACGGCAGTCCTTTGAGTGAGAAATATGTAACTAACAAGCGGGATCACTTAAAAAATGGGAAATATATGTGGCTTAGGGTTTAACCACTCAGAATTCTATTTGTCGACTTGAAAAAGTAATGTTCCTTCAGATACAAGGTTCCTGCTGTGGTTATGACCTACTTGAGGTTTCCCAAACCAGATGGTGAACCACCTGGTCGATCAGTTTTTTTTTTATATCCATGGATTGGCAGCTGATTATCTCAAGTGGTCTTTCTGACGTGGTTCAAGCAATATCTATATATATTTCAGCGGAGGAGATCAGTTGGGGTTTGTGTGTGTCTTAGAGATAGATGGGCCGTTCAGCTCTAAGCTAATGGATTGCGTTCGGTTGGGAGATATGTCTGCTTTGATTTGCAGGTATGTTGTTCAGTAGAAGAAAACTAGTATCATTGTAACATCTCTCGAAATAAAACTTTGTTACTTGTTTAAAATTAGAGTTGTGGTTTTGTTTGGAGGAAGAATCCTTTTGTTACAGAACTGGCCGAGAGCACACAATTGAAACTGCGACCGATGTTGGAACTGAGCACCGACCTTATACCAGTTATAAAATTACTAAATATTAATAAAATAAATTAGAGTTGTGGTTTTGTTTGGATACACACACACACCTACATACATACACACACACACACACATCAAAGGTACTGAAACTTTTTTTTATGCATCTTTTATTCCTATATAATTTTATATGCTAACTACCATATCACAGAATTTTTAAGCGTTATTTGAATTTTTTTTTTTTTTTTTTTTTAAAGAGTTTCTAAGGTGGAGAGGGGAGGTCTTATCTTTGTACAGAAACATATGATCAAATAGATAACCTAATTAATGGGTCAAATTTTGGAGTGAAGGCCGGCTGTTCTACTTTTTCATGTTTATATATATATATATATATATATATATATATATATGAAATTAAAATGGAATAAGCAGAAAGACCTAAAAAGCTCAATGTTTCGCCCAAATGTTATATGGGCTTTGTCAAGAGCGAACGAAAAAATGCAAAAAATGACAGAAGACGAGAAAGTCTATAAATTATGAGAAATATATATAGTGTAGGGTTCATGAAGAGAGGGAAAATATGTAAATATGTATATAGTCAAAGATAAATACATAGAAAAAAAAATAGTAACGGGAAAAAAAAGAAAGAATAAAGAGTAGAAAGGGGGTCCAAAGGAAGACAATTCAAAACTCGGGGAATCAACCGGTGTCTAGATATATCTAATTTTCATGAATAATTGCTTTAGATAGGTTAGGGGAGATAAAGTAGAAGCCCATTCTCTGTTTAATTTTATTTGTGGAAAGGGCTATGAGTGCAGATTCAATTAGTCGACGTGTTGATTTATTATGTATTATCTTGATTAAAGTAGATTTATCAAAGTCATGAACCCTACCACTATATATATTCTCATAATTTATAGATTTTCTGGTCTTCTGTCATTTTTTCGTTCGCTCTTGACAAACCCCATATAACATTTGGGTGAAACGTTGAGCTTTTTAGGTCTTTCGCTTATTCCATTTTAATTTTATACCGTCGGATTATTTTATCCTTTCATATATATATATATATATATATATATATATATATATATATATAGATATAGATACACACACACACACACACACACACACACACCAAGGGTACTGAAACTTTTTTTTATGCATCTTTTATTCCTATATAATTTTATATGCTAACTACCATATCACAGAATTGTTCTTAAGTGTAGTGTTTTAGTAGTATTATCATTATTATTATTGTAATAATTGGTATTATTATTTGGTATGCAAATTACCATATCACATTGTAGGTTTAAGGGTACGTTATCATTATTTATTTTGCTTATGTGTACTTCCTCATGCTGCCGGCCTTTGGAACTCCCTCCCTGCTCCCCCGACTATACCGACATTCAGAAATTTAAAACTAATGTAAACAAGCATCTTGCTGCACAGCTCCCAATTTAGGATAACCCCTAATAATTTCACCTAATTCCGAGTAGTCCCTTACGTCTACAGTGGCAGGATGCCTTGTTTGGGGTGAACTTTGTTAAAATATTAGCGAAATAGAAATTGAATTATTTCTACATTTGGTTATTGGGGATTGGTCATTTGATCAGTATCACTGGAGAGCCATGAAGTGTTCAGTTTTTAAATCTCCTACACAGTTACATGGTAAACAGCTGATGATCCCTGTTTAATATTTCACAAGTTTAGGTCCCCTGTTTTTGTTTCACTGTTGTATACTTGAATCCCCTTTTGTATTTGTAAATTTTCCAGCAGTAAGTCGGATTGTGCAAGTGCTAAGTCTGCGATATTTGGATTTAGTTAGTATCCCTGGGAATTTAAACTGCATTTTCTTTGTTTACAATGATTCAAAGCTCTTTAGACTATATATATATATATATATATATATATAAAAGATTTATAATTATATATATATATATATATATATATATATATATAAAAAAGATTTATAATTATATATATATATATATATATAAAAAAGATTTATAATTATATATATATATATATAAAAAAGATTTATAATTATATATATATATATATAAAAGATTTATAATTATATATATATATATATAAAAGATTTATAATTATATATATATATAAAAAAGATTTATAATTATATATATATATAAAAAAGATTTATAATTATATATATATATATATAAAAAAGATTTATAATTATATATATATATATATATATATATATATATAAAAAAGATTTATAATTATATATATATATATATATAAAAAAGATTTATAATTATATATATATATATATATATAAATAAAAAAGATTTATAATTATATATATATATATATATAAATAAAAAAGATTTATAATTATATATATATATATATAAATAAAAAAGATTTATAATTATATATATATATATATAAATAAAAAAGATTTATAATTATATATATATATATATATATAAAAAGATTTATAATTATATATATATATATATATAAAAAAGATTTATAATTATATATATATATATATAAAAAAGATTTATAATTATATATATATATATATATATATAAAAAAGATTTATAATTATATATATATATATATAAAAAAGATTTATAATTTTATATATATATATATAAAAAAGATTTATAATTATATATATATATATATATATAAAAAAGATTTATAATTATATATATATATATAAAAAAGATTTATAATTATATATATATATATAAAAAAGATTTATAATTATATATATATATATAAAAAAGATTTATAATTATATATATATATATATATATATATATATATTGTAGTTGCATGAAAATATATTTATGGCAAGTAAGCTACACGTTTCATTCTGGAAGGAAATTATCAGGCTAAATGCATGGATGCATTGTTTGCGTTTATATCGTCTAAGTAGTGTTTACTCTAATCCAATCAGATTTGTTGGTTTTATTACCCTCTCTCAGGCTATCGTTTCCATTGGCCAAACTCCTCTCAAGCAAAGGGGTTGACCAATATTTTTGCAATCAAATTTAGAACATAGAAAATGCATCAGTTAGAATGCTTTGATCGCCATCGCAAGTGAATTCAAAAGAGGAATCAGAAACGGAACAAAAAACGAAATTAACACACAAACACAGAAAACGCATGAGTTAGAATGTTTTGATTGTCATCGCAAGGCTTGTAGAGTTATTATGAAAAGAGGAATGGGACATGGACTGAAAAACCCTCTTGGTTCTAGAAAAAACTATGGAACCCAAAGCCAACAACAGAATTATGCTGGTCAAAAGTCATACCATGCCGATTTATATGAATTTACATTTTTAGTACAAAAGTCAACTTAAAAGAGCTGATGCCATCGTTTCTATGTGGGAACACAAACATGTTTTGTGTGTAAGAATTAACAGTACAAATCTTGTTTCGTTCCTTTTTCGAAAGTGTCACGTTTTGTCAGAATCCTGGATTAGAAATTATTTTTACAACCCCAAAAATTTATAGGCTACACTTGAATTCGGGACATTCGAATAATTTTTTACATTATTTTTATATGTCACCTAATATGACATGCTCAGATTCGCTACTGATTGTATTTTAAAACAAAGCGGGACCCTGTGAAAATTCCAGGGTGCTTTTAACATCAATCTGTATAATTTACTGTTAAAAATAATGTCTGTCAGGGTCAGTACTATCAAGAAATAATGACTTTCTTCTCTCATAAAAATAATGTCTGCCAGGGTCAGTACTATCAAGAAATAATGACTTTCTTCTCTCATAAAAATAATGTCTGTCAGGGTCAGTACTATCAAGAAATAATGACTTTCTTCTCTCATAAAAATAATGTCTGTCAGGGTCAGTACTATCAAGAAATAATGACTTTCTTCTCTCATAAAAATAATGTCTGTCAGGGTCAGTACTATCAAGATATAATGACTTTCTTCTCTCATAAAAATAATGTCTGTCAGGGTCAGTACTATCAAGAAATAATGACTTTCTTCTCTCATAAAAATAATGTCTGTCAGGGTCAGTACTATCAAGAAATAATGACTTTCTTCTCTCATAAAAATAATGTCTGTCAGGGTCAGTACTATCAAGATATAATGACTTTCTTCTCTCAAAAAAATAATGTCTGCCAGGGTCAGTACTATCAAGAAATAATGACTTTCTTCTCTCATAAAAATAATGTCTGTCAGGGTCAGTACTATCAAGAAATAATGACTTTCTTCTCTCATAAAAATAATGTCTGTCAGGGTCAGTACTATCAAGATATAATGACTTTCTTCTCTCATAAAAATAATGTCTGTCAGGGTCAGTACTATCAAGAAATAATGACTTTCTTCTCTCATAAAAATAATGTCTGTCAGGGTCAGTACTATCAAGATATAATGACTTTCTTCTCTCATAAAAATAATGTCTGTCAGGGTCAGTACTATCAAGAAATAATGACTTTCTTCTCTCATAAAAATAATGTCTGTCAGGGTCAGTACTATCAAGATATAATGACTTTCTTCTCTCATAAAAATAATGTCTGTCAGGGTCAGTACTATCAAGAAATAATGACTTTCTTCTCTCATAAAAATAATGTCTGTCAGGGTCAGTACTATCAAGAAATAATGACTTTCTTCTCTCATAAAAATAATGTCTGTCAGGGTCAGTACTATCAAGAAATAATGACTTTCTTCTCTCATAAAAATAATGTCTGTCAGGGTCAGTACTATCAAGAAATAATGACTTTCTTCTCTCATAAAAATAATGTCTGTCAGGGTCAGTACTATCAAGAAATAATGACTTTCTTCTCTCATAAAAATAATGTCTGTCAGGGTCAGTACTATCAAGAAATAATGACTTTCTTCTCTCATAAAAATAATGTCTGTCAGGGTCAGTACTATCAAGAAATAATGACTTTCTTCTCTCATAAAAATAATGTCTGTCAGGGTCAGTACTATCAAGAAATAATGACTTTCTTCTCTCATAAAAATAATTGTCACCGTCAACCGAGTATTCTTTAAATAAATAAAACGAATCTGTTTATTTATTTAAAATCGTAGCAATTTAATTCTTTTTAAAACAATATTCTGTCTTCTTACCTAAGAAATAATGGTCAGATAAATATTCTTTGAATCAATAAAACGAATGTCACTTTTTGAAATTTATTTAAAATTAGATTTTGGAACAATTCATTTTAAAATGGATAAAGTCGCAATTGTTTACCTTAGTGACATCAGATTAATCACCATCTTTGCTAATCAGACGATCTCATTCTTTTATTGTGTGAAAGGTGATAATGTACATACAAACATGAAGTGCCTTAGTGTATTATTATATAGATGCAATTCATATTAATTTTTAATCCCCCTCTACTTCTTTGAAATGTAAATTACTTAATTCGTTATGAACTATTTTGTTCATAACATTCTTATATGGGAACATGCTCATAGCTCGATGATGGCGTATCGCATAACAGGGTGACTCAAATTAAATACCCATCCAGTTAATAAAATTCACAATCCTTTTTTGCAATCCAACCACATTTGGTACAAATAGACTTCCGTCTATGCTTGATGACTTGTCCACCAAATTTAAATAACAAATGTCCAACAGTCTTTGTTTTAGCGCCGTCCAATGATATGCTCCAAATGTGCACTCCTACGTTGCAAACACACCTGGATGCAATGCGTAAAATTGTAAATAACTGACACTCGTCTCTTGGCGCTGTTCTGAATTGGGCTGCGATAGTCCTCTACAGTTCAGGAATAGTCTAGGGATTGTTTTGATCAACATTATATTTGAGATAAGCCCACAGATAAAAATCTGGGAGTTACGCTCCGGTGAGTATGAAGTCCATTCAGGATCACACCTCGTACTGATGAGATGATCATCAAAGTGCCCCCTACTGATCAAACGGAGCGATAAAATAAAGACTGTTGCATATTCATAAGTGAAACTTGATGGACAAGTGAGGCATTGACTGAAGTAGATTGTAGTCTCAACAAGAGATAAAACCTAACAAAACTGAGGATATACAAAGCACCGATACACACAATACTGCTGTGAGACCTGGCCCTTGCGCATAAGGTCTTCACACACTAGAGGTCTTCAACATGTACATTCTACGATGCATCCGTCTCTCCGACCAAATCCCAAACCGCACCATCCATGCAAGATGCAACACCACTGGCATCACAAAGGCTCTTCTGAGAAGGAGACTTTGCTGGTTTGGTCACATTCTCCGACACCCTGAGGAAGCGCAGAGGCGGCCAACTGAAGACATGGATTGGAACGGTAAATACAGGGCTCCCACATTTTTGGTGTTCATCGCAGGAACCGTGAATAGCTAAAGCATGCTGGAGACTCTGCTGCGGATCGGCATGGGTGGACCGCCTTGATGCGAGACGTGGTAAACTCATTTGGAGCTGGCTCAACCTACTCAAGGTGAATGCCGTTACAGTTCTAGGCTGAAATTTATTTGTACGAAATATGGTTGGACTGCAGAAAGGATTGTGAATCTGATTAACCATTCCATTGGTGGCATTTTTTTAAAAGGGGGGGGGGGTTACACTCTATAAGAATGACGTTTTCAGGATTTCTATTCTAGCACAGACAGATTAAAATATCAACTTCTCAATCAAATCGGATTTAATAGTGACAGGTGAAAAGACTAAATAATAAGTCCTTCAGAATGTCGAAATATATGAAACTAGTAGAAGTACCCGTCAACATCAGGTTTCTAAAACCTTTCTCTTTTGCACGTCAGTTCAAATAAAAAATAAAAAATTTTTTATTTTTACTTTAAATCACAATAAAATTTAAAAAAAAACCCAACTTTTTAATCATTAGAATAAAGAATTGTAAATAAACAAGAGCATTATTCAGGTTTGTGATGATGATGATGATGATGATGATGATGGCTAGGAAAAAACCAGAACGATATAGCAAAAAAAACAAAAAACAATAGTCTAGTATGAGATTTGAACCCTGAAAGACGGCATAAAATATTGGAACTGAACGCAAATGCTGTATCCACACCACCACCGATCAAACGAAAATATTTTGTCATTTAAACCTACTTAAACAATGTACGAGTTCGACGTAGGGATACAAGATTAAAAATATGTTTTACTGCTCCACATGTATCTAAAATTGTTTCTTTATTTTTAGACAAATTAAGAAAAGTTACATGTTTTATTTAAAAAAAGGGACGTCAAATAAATTTAAAAAAAAAACCCCAAAAGAAACAATCTTTTTATTTTTTATGTTGCTAATAATAGAAAATATTCAACTGGAAAAGGAACATTAAAAATGTCCGAACATTTGTTTCCAATGTTATTTTTATGTACTTTTAATTTTGAATATTGAGTTTTAAAAGGGGGTCAAGAACTCCTGACATCAATAAGGACATCGGATCGAAGGTGCTGGTTCCAAATATACAGTTAGTTTGACTCTTAGATCAACTATTTAATTGTGATGCTGCAACACACATACATCTAACTTTGCTTTATATAATATATATATATATATATATAACTAGAAGTGTGTTCGTCTAATAGAAGCAAGGTCATCAGATTTGTTTTAAAAGTTCTTTGCCGTAAAGTTTGTTTTTAAAAATAGATGTTTGTTTAATGCTTTCTCAATTTCATAAACAAAAGATTTAAACGATATTGTCGACTACATTGTTCGGTAGGTCATGTGTATATCACCAAATATACTTGTATAGAAATAAAAGGTATGAACCTTGGCTGACTTCTAGACTACTTCGAACCCTTCTCTTTTCGACTTCCTCTCGCCCCCTTCTTAGCTCTTTCCTGTCTTAGTGCGAAAAACCTTTTCACACATTCGGTCAAAAATCAATGGCGACTGCAGCTGGTACAAAAAAACTGACGTCTAATGAAGCAAAACTTATCACTTTATTTCTCGTCCAGTATTAATTTGGGATCGTTTCTGGGGGTCGTTTTATAGCATCACACGGACACAAAAGTGTATATACACCCAATCAAAGTAACTTTGCCAGCTTCACACAAAGACTTACTAATTAAAAAGATTCAATTACTATTAGGTATACAAAAACATTTTATTTTCATTATATCTAAAAAAAAAAATTAAAAAAAAAAAAAAAAAACTTAATGTGGCTACACAGATCTTTGCAAACCATAAACAATGATACTAAATTTATTTTTGTAGCACAATTAGCAACAAAGTTATGACAGTTCAAAGTTTATTGATAATTAGAAAATTTGCAGTCGTGTGTGCTATTTGTGCAGAAGCCAATTTTCACAATCTTTAACTAAAAATGCAGGCTTCAAATAAATGAAAAATCCTTACAAATGTCATCTTGTAGTAAATGAAATTTAATCACAATTGAAGTAATAATTATTACATTAAGTCAGCCTAAACATTAGGGAAAGTACCATTACCTCTCAAGACAAAAAAAAACATACAAAAATGACATGGAAGTACAATTTTGTTCATGTAAGATACATTTAAACAGGTAATACATCGAATCTTTGTAATATGATTCATAGCACAGATCAAGGAAAATTTTTCTTTTAATAGTAAATCAATTAAAAAAAAACCCCTCAAATTTGGACCATGTAAAAACAGACGGAAACAATTTGATAATAGGGCAAAAAATTAATTCACTAAAGTTTTCAACTTGGATTTCTTTTGTGAAGGGTTAAGCCCACCATATTGACAAGTGGCTCCTTTTCTTTAAAATGGGACTATTTTTAAATGCACAGAGATAAACAATATATAACCTATTCTTAAAAGACAAAGCTATTCTTAAAAGACAAAACGGCAAACTATTCTTAAAAGACAAAACGGCACAGTTATTCTAAAAAAAAAACAAAAAAAAAACGGCAACTTATTCTTAAAAAAACAAAAAAAAAAACGGCAACTTATTCTTAAAAAAACAAAAAACGGCAACTTATTCTTAAAAAAACAAAAAACGGCAACTTATTAAAAAAACAAAAAACGGCAACTTATTATTAAAAAAACAAAAAACGGCAACTTATTCTTAAAAAGACAAAAACGGCAACTTATTCTTAAAAAAAACAAAAACGGAAACTTATTCTTAAAAAACAAAAAAAACGGCAACTTATTCTTAAAAAAAAAACAAAAAAAACGGCAACTTATTCTTAACCCCCCCCCAAAAAAACGGCAACTTATTCTTAAAAAAAAAACAAAAAAAACGGCAACTTATTCTTAAAAAAACAAAAACGGCAACTTATTCTTTAAAAAAAAAAAAACCAAAAAACGGCAACTTATTCTTAAAAACAAAACCCCCCCAAAAACGGCAACTTATTCTTAAAAAACAAAAAAAACGGCAACTTATTCTTAAAAAAAAACCAAAAAAAACGGCAACTTATTCTTAACCCCCCCCCAAAAAAACGGCAACTTATTCTTAAAAAAAAAACAAAAAAAACGGCAACTTATTCTTAAAAAAACAAAAACGGCAACTTATTCTTTAAAAAAAAACAAACCAAAAAACGGCAACTTATTCTTAAAAACAAAACCCCCCAAAAAACGGCAACTTATTCTTAAAAAACAAAAACGGCAACTTATTCTTAAAAAAAACAAACAAAAAAAACAAAAAACGGCAATTTATTCTTAAATAAAACGGCAACTTATTCTTAAAAAACAAACTTTTTCCTCCGTAAACTTCTTATTGGATGACTGTATTCGTTCTAATATAAAAATAACTAATTTGAATTGTATCCAATAAGTTGTTTCGACTCCCATCCTCCCCCCAACTAGGTTATGTAGGTATTCCGTTGCTGTTATATTGGACTGTGCTATGGAGAAAGTTTGACAGCATCACCTTTTCTGGTAGAGCGTGATGGCTGTTATTGCCAAACCGAGTATTGTTTCAAGAGATGCACTTTTTCTTTCTTCATTAGCTCTGGGTAGGGGTGGGGGGGAGTGGTGGAAGCAGAGCTACGATAAAATTGCTCAACAGCATTCCAGCCATTACAATCAGCTGAGAGCGGTTAATAAGAGAGTTGGAAACACGTGCACAAATTAAGCATAAGACCCAAGGAAAATCGACCATTTCCAGAAAAAGCATAATGGTTTCACCGTTTTGGAAAGCATCAACCCTTTATGGGTCACTTAATTCTGAACCCAGTCATTTAAAAAAAAAAATTTTTTTTTCTGCTTCAAGTTCTTAATATCCGCAAATAATTGAACGCATGTTTTGTATTATATTTCGGTCTTTTTGAGATGATGGATGATTTGTATTATTGGTGCAACGGATAAAAGTGCTAAGTGATAATCAGTTCTAAGCGACAGTCTTCTGTAGGTTGAAGGTTCAATCCTCAGTACAGGCGCTATTAAGAATACAATTACGAATTACTTAAGACTTACCCGGTAATGGCTGATGGAATGAAAGCAAGCTACCCCCGTGGATTAAATATAGGGTTCCATTCGAAATTCTGTACAGATTCCCGAGTTTGACATACGGGTTTAAGAATTTGACGAGATGCACTTGAAGATGGTTGGAGGCTACATCGGCCGAAACATTGTGAGAATAACACCCAACATGAGAAAAGTAGTCCAAATAATGCAAAATGTGTATTGTAGGTGTCGCATATTTTGCAAAGAATGCCAATGGCACAAAAGAAACAAAAGTATGACTTGTTTTGGGAGGTGTAATAGAAATCGCTGGTTCTACATATCTATCAAGAACAATATATACAAATACACACACTAATTATATAATATATATATATATATATATATAGTCTAAAGAAGCTTTGAGTCATTAAAAAAAAAAATGTAAAATGCAGTTTAAATCCCCAGACAAACAAACTAAATCCAAGATATTGCAGACTTAACATTCGTTGGAAAATTAATAAATGAAAAAATATAAGTAAAATTAAAGTAAAAAAAAAAAATAAATAAAATAAAATAAAAAATAAATAAATAAATAAAATAAACAAAAATGGGGGGGGGGGGGTTAATTATCTAAGAGTGAAACAAAAACAGGAGACCTTAAGCGTCTAATATTAACACGGGGATCATCAGCTGTTTACCATGTAACTGTTTCAGAGATTTAAAAACAGGACAGTTATAATATTCATGGCTCTCCAATGGTACTGATTATACGACCATTTCCCCAATAATCAAGTGTCGAAATAATTCAGCTTAAAATATCACTAATATATACATAAATAAATAATAATAATAATAAAATAATAATAATATATTACCCTTAAGACTACCGTATGATATAGTAATTTGCATATCAAATAACATTAATTAAAACAATAAAAAAATATATAAAAAAATAAAAATAATAATACTATCTAATATATATATATATGTGTGAAAAATGGCAAATGGAAAACAGTTTAAAATGCAGGAGAAAAACAAGAGATTTGACCGGTTTCGTTCGTGTTAGCGAACGTCTTGTGAAAATTTGGAAACAATTCTATTTTGAAGGCACACACATGGGAGAAGGAAAAGATGATCTGATTGGACCATATGAGAAGACTTTTAGTGACATTGAAATATGATATGACAAGTGGGTGACATATTTTTCTTTATTTCTTTTTCTTTTTTTATATTTTTATTTATTTTCTTTTTCATTTTCACACCTACTGAGCTAGTATAGGGGAGGCAGTAGGCGGAGGGGGTAAAGGCGATAAGAGGGAAGAAGACAGAAACTAGCCAGAATAAACACACAGAGTGGAAGATATATATATATATAAGCATGCATGCGAATATGTATGCAAATATATATAAGTATAAATAAACACAAACAAGACATAACACACACACACACACATTATATATATATATCTACCTTTAACAGCGGTAAGATTTGACACAAAGTCAGGAAAGTGAGATTGAAAAGCCAGCCCCTAGAAGAAGAGACCTCTGGCCTACAAAAAATGTCTGGGCAGCCCCGTCGGCATTCCTCGGTAGGAGCACCTCAGGCGATTAGCAATAAACTTCTCCGAGGGTGAGAAGGCAAATCCTGGGAGGGTGGACCTCCTAGAACTGCACAGGACAATACCTCAGACCGGAGGAATCAAGACCCAAAGGTCAAGATGGTATCGGTCTACAGAATGCAGCATCCATCTGAACAGATACTACATTCTGATCTTAGCAAAAAGGCCAAGGAGGATTTTTTTAACCCCTTTATATCTGATAGTTATGGAATTAATAATCCAACTTGATGAAAAATGAAGAAAAAAAAGAAAAACCGAAAACTTTTTATATTTTCATCGACGTTTCGTATTACAACATGAGTATTTCTTAAACTTTAAACAAACCAGACTTGATAAATAATTCTCAATGAATACGTCTTGAATCAGCACTCATTATAAACTGTGAGACACAATTAAACAACGTAATGGCTTATACAATGTATCTCCTTTAATCAGCAAAATAAAGCTAAATGAGTAAAACCTAAACTTAGATGCACGCTAGCTATTTTTACATCACATTCCCGACAAAACTCTGTACCTTCCCACTTCTGGTTGACATTTATATTAAATAAACAAAAAAAAACAAAAAAAAAAAACACGCTTATTCAACTTCATAAACGCACCTCATATTTCAAAATTTAAATGTTTTTCTTCGAATCAGCCATCTTGAGAAAGTTTTTGGACAATAAAGACGAAACATCTATGAACATATAAACAATTTTCGGCTTTCCTTTTTCACATCAAAATGACTGATAGTAAATCCCCTTTTTTACATACAAATTAAAACTTCAGCATTTGCACGTGATACATGTACTAGACCTAGCTAATTTGCATATTGATTTACAAAATTTCATCTCATTAATTCACTATTCGTTATTAGTGTTTTCTAATTCAATGACTTTTCATTTTATTACTAGACAGTTCTTTTTACGTATATTTTTTACATCGTGAATACAAATGACCATTTTGGGTGGGAAGCATTTTTTGTTTTTTTTTAATAGTATTCTCATGCCAACTTCTGGGGGTTGCGATCCAAGTAAACAAAGAACCCCCTACCAACAAAAAAAACACATGCACACAATCAACTCTTCACCTCCTCTCACATTAATCTCATTACAAAATTAAATTCCACCATAATGCCTCTCGGTTCAGTCGTACACAAATCAACCATTTTATACTTTTGTTAAATTATACATTACAAATAAAGCCTCCATCAGAAACACTGCGGCTGAGCAAAAAAAAAAAAAAATTAAGTTAGTATCACTCATTCCAAATTTTTTATTTATTTTTATTTTTTATTTTATTTTATTTTTTTTTAAAATTAAATTAAAAAAAAAAAAATTAAGTTAGTATCACTCATTCCAAATTTTTTTTAATTTAAAAATTTCTTTTTTTAACAAAATTAAATAAATAAAAAAAAAAATTAAGTTAGTATCACTCTCATTCCAAATTTTTTATTTATTTATTTATTTTTTTTTTATTTAATTTTTTTTTTTAAATTAAATTAAAAAAAAAAAAATTAAGTTAGTATCACTCTCATTCCAAATTTTTTATTTATTTATTTATTTTTTTTTTTATTTAATTTTTTTTTTTAAATTAAATTAAAAAAAAAAAAATTAAGTTAGTATCACTCTCATTCCAAATTTTTTATTTATTTATTATTTTTTTTTTTAATTTAATTTTTTTTTTTTAAATTAAATTTAAAAAAAAAAAAATTAAGTTAGTATCACTCATTCCAAATTTTTTTTAATTCAAAAAAATTTTTTTTTTTTAACAAAATTAAATTAAAAAAAAAAAATTAAGTTAGTATCACTCTCATTCCAAATTTTTATTATTTTTTTTATTCATTTTATTTAATTTTTTTAACAAAATTACATTCCACCGTAATGCTTTTAGAGTTCATTCGTTCCAAAAGGATTATTTCTTTAGTCAATTACATAACAAGGTTATGCAATTGGCAAATTTCATGATTAAATGGGTTTTTTTTTTTTTTTTACTATTCCAGTTGCTGTTTTACATAAATATCATGGGGTCTTCATTCTCGTCGGACAACCATAAACAACAATTAATTCAATAGTTCAAGGTTGGTGTCAGAAGTTGTTATTTTGTTATTTTACCTTCCCAGGCAATGCCAAGACACAGATTGGCAATTTCTTCTTCTTTTTTTTTTTTTTTCATTTTACTTCAGTGTAAGTTCTCAAAAATAAAGAGGCCCCTTCCTGGGGGCTAACACTTGATCTCTACATAGATATCCAAGTATTCCATTAAAGTTCTCTTACTTCTCAAACGTTAAGTTAGTCAAGAAGTTAAGAACATTAATTTACCTCTCCCCAAATGACCCGTTAATTATCTTGTCGTCTCTTGGTCTTACCGGATTCCGGGACAAGAATTCATCTAGTCTGGTGGAGTATCCAGCTTAGTGCTGTTACTAGAGGCAACATCACTTGGAGAAGGTGCACCATTCCTCGTATAAGCAAGTGTCAGGTAGCCATACAGAGGGGATCTTATTTGGACTTGGAGTACCATGTTATTTTTAATATTTGGTTATGGAAGTATCCTCATGCCAGGTTATCCTGACAGTCCTCCTGTACAGAGAGACCATAAACATTCGAGGACAGTGTCTAGTAGGCATTTAAATCCTCTGTGTGCGTGCGCGCGTTTATAACAAAACGGTAATTTCTTGTTCATTACCAATTTAAAAATAAAAATTATCTAAAATCTGTCAAGGTTTCATCTTCCTCTGAGGTCATCAGATCTAGCCTATCTTTAATATGCACATTACACATCTATCGTGTCATTCTCATATCAATTCTCTCCATGCAACGCATATCCTCAACCCTCACTGGCCAGGCTTCACTTTCATACGTCACCAGGCTGCATACACATGTCTGATAGACTCTTCGCTTGGTCGACAATGGTAACGCTCTGCTGGTTAATAATGGCAGAAGTTTCCTTAACTTACTCCATCCACTCCTACTTCCTGCAATCACGCTAGCACCTGCTCCACCGTGTGCTCCAATGATATCATCACGGTAATAAAAATTCTCGACAACGAGCTTTGCCATCCAGATATACTTTGTCCACATCTAAGAAGACAGGCTTAGTTATGATGACTTCAGAGGAAGATTAAGTCCAGACAGTATAGGGAGATGTGTGCCGAACAGGAGACTTTGATGGTATGGTCATATTGAAAGAATAGATGAGAGTTCTTGGTTTAGTAGATGTAGAACAGTTGATGAAGCAGGTCCAGTTCACAGAGAAAGGTCAAGGAAAACACGGAAGGAAGTGATAAAATAGGCTTGAGGGAAAGAGTGATAAAATAGGCTTGAGGGAAAGAGTGATAAAATAGGCTTGAGGGAAAGAGTGATAAAATAGGCTCGAGGGAAAGAGTGATAAAATAGGCTCGAGGGAAAGAGTGATAAAATAGGCTCGAGGGAAAGAGTGATAAAATAGGCTCGAGGGAAAGAGTGATAAAATAGGCTCGAGGGAAAGAGTGATAAAATAGGCTCGAGGGAAAGAGTGATAAAATAGGCTCGAGGGAAAGAGTGATAAAATAGGCTCGAGGGAAAGAGTGATAAAATAGGCTCGAGGGAAAGAGTGATAAAATAGGCTCGAGGGAAAGAGTGATAAAATAGGCTCGAGGGAAAGAGTGATAAAATAGGCCTGAGGGAAAGAGTGATAAAATAGGCTCGAGGGAAAGAGTGATAAAATAGGCTCGAGGGAAAGAGTGATAAAATAGGCTCGAGGGAAAGAGTGATAAAATAGGCTCGAGGGAAAGAGTGATAAAATAGGCTCGAGGGAAAGAGTGATAAAATAGGCTCGAGGGAAAGAGTGATAAAATAGGCTTGAGGGAAAGAGTGATAAAATAGGCTTGAGGGAAAGAGTGATAAAATAGGCTTGAGGGAAAGAGTGATAAAATAGGCTTGAGGGAAAGAGTGATAAAATAGGCTTGAGGGAAAGAGTGATAAAATAGGCTTGAGGGAAAGAGTGATAAAATAGGCTTGAGGGAAAGAGTGATAAAATAGGCTTGAGGGAAAGAGTGATAAAGACCTGATAAAGAAGGTTACTTTGGAAGTCAATTTCTTAAAGTCGTCTAACGCATGCTGCATGTAAAGCAGACGTTAAAATATGATCATTTAAAATATAAATTTACACAAATTTTTTAGGAATATATAGCAAAGTTGTAACTGTAACACCGGTTGTAGCCTATTTTAATATTTATGTATTATTGATAATGTGACACAAAACGAAAGAAGGTACAAACATTAATATATCATCGATGAAAGTGACAATTTAAAAAAAACCAAAAGAAAACACTGAAAATATTTTTATTGATATTAAAAGTGATGATGTGAAACTTTACTAGTGATTATTATTATTATTTGTTTGTTATGCCTTTTTGGGCATCTCCCCTTTAACTATCTTCTCAATTCAACTGTTATAAAAAAAAAAATTTTTTTTAAATAAAACTTTCGATATCCAGATCAAATTCTGTCAAATATTTCATTTGACAACTACCAAAAGTGTCCTCTCAATTTCTCCCTCCTACCACTTTCTCTGAATTTATCCAACCTCATCTTAAACTGATCCACGTTATTGCTGTTCTTAATCCGATCTGGCAACTTATTCCAAAAATATGATGTAAAACTTTACTTGGGAGAGGGGGGGGGGGGATCCGAATAATACAAAGTATGTTTTGTAGGTGTCACATATTTGAAAAATTCGACATAAAATAGAAGATTGTGATGGGTTCTGGTGATATCCAAGCGTAAAATCTTACATAATTTTCAATGGGAAAAACAATTTCTTCTAGTAACAAAACTATATTTTTGTGAAATCAGTAAATATTTAATCAATAAACTAAAACTGGAGATCATTTATAATGATTTTTTTTTTTAATGGAAATCGCTCCAGACAAGGCATGAAGCCACTCGATGTAACGAGCTAACAAGAACAAAAGATGATTGTCGCAAAGACAGGAGAAAAGACTAAGGTTACAGGTAGGAGGAAAACCGTTAGCAGGAAGAGAGTTCCACAAGCCTGTAGTTCTTGAAAAGAAGCTACTGGAATAGGAAGCTGTATTACAATGAGGTATCAAACAGCGAATTGATAGAGACCACTAGACCAACGAGTCAAACGAGCTGGAACAAAAGAAGCAGAGAATAGATCACACAATTCTGAAGAACAGATGCCATAATAGTATTTATAGAAAAGACTGAGACTAGCAACATCACGTCTGTGAGATAGAGAGTGTAGAGAAGAAGAAAGGGTGAGCTCAATCAAATGACAGATACGTTTCTGCACCTTATCAAGAACCCTCAAATAGGACAGAGATTCACCAGCCCAAATATGACAACAATACTCGATACATGGTCCGATAGTAGATTTGTAAAGATAGAGAATAGCCTCAGGTGTGAGAAAGTGTTTGGAGCGATAGAGAGAACCGACTTTATGAGAGGATCTATGTAAAAACTATTAAGAAAGATTCAAAATAAAATTAAAAAATAATAAAAACTATTTATCAAATTACATCTTTGGAAAAGATGCAACTGTAGTTCACACTAGACGTTTAATTTTTTTGTTCAAAACCTCTTCCGCTAGTACACCTTTGATAGTTTTCGATTTTGCTGCTTCAT
Source organism: Sepiola atlantica (assembly GCA_963556195.1). Taxonomy (NCBI): domain Eukaryota; kingdom Metazoa; phylum Mollusca; class Cephalopoda; order Sepiida; family Sepiolidae; genus Sepiola; species Sepiola atlantica. The sequence goes on along the minus strand of OY744541.1, from coordinate 32,374,674 downwards.
CATTTTCATCTTTTGTGCTAGTTGGTGAATTGTTATTTTAGTTGACTTTTTGGAGATTTCTTTCATCTTCAAGTCCTCGGCTTCTTTTCTTTTTCAATTAGAAGCGTTCAATTATATCTCCCACTAGCGGAACCCGTCGCCCGGCGTTGCACGGGAGAAAGTACTACCTATTGCATGACATTGAATGAAAAAAAACAAAAAACGGCCTATAGTTACCGTGTTGGCGAATGTTTTGAATTAAAAAAGAAAAAACTGGCTGCGTAGAATGGGATCGAACGCTGAAACAGTCGATCATGGAACCTGCCTTCTTAACCACTGTGCCACAGTTTCGACTTAAAAATACGTGTGAATATAGGCCAAGTCATAGGTAGAATGAGAAAGAACGTAATCGGATATTCGCGGAAAATCATCGGAGTGACGGGAGCGGTCATTAAGTCTTTGCTTATTGCTTTATATTATGTAGTAAATTATTACCAGGCAAATACTAAATAAGGACGGACTGTTTTGTGAAAAGTAAACTGTGTTTATTATTTCCCGGTGTCGATGAGTGTAGTGACAGTACATAATTGTTAGGGAGAAAAGTTTTTGCTACCACCTATATGGAGTTGTTTTTTGGGGAGAGTCGTGGATGGTGGGCCAAATGTAATATTTAGTGTTAGCTGGGAAAAAAGAATAACAAATGTACTAAAACACGCTCGAGTGAATAAGTGTAATGTAATGGTGAGTTTAGTAGCCTGTGATGCATGTGGTTATTTTTCTATTCTCCGAGAAGGTACAGGGGAAAAATCGTCTCTACTTTATATATTAGATATGCTAAAATCGGAAAACACGGAACACTTTCATCGCCGACAGATTTCTCTTTAAACAATTAACTAGTTACACAATAATCATCAAAATTAGTTAATACCAATGGTTTGGTGACCACAAACACTTCTCACTTTTTAGGATACTTGAAGTAAGCTTCTTCTCATGTTATATACTTAATTACCTCTTAGTGTTATCCACTAAATTATATATACAGGGTCCGCTATAAGCAACTATATTTTTCCATTTGTTTGTAACTTTATTTGATACTTAAGTATTTCTTTTATTTCATGTGTTATTCGAAAGTGGAAATCGTATATTTTTTTTTATTTGATAAATATTTTGATATAAATTTTATTTCAGATATACATTATGCCCACGTGATTAACAAACAGGCCAAAAAATTACAGTTTTGAAATGGATCTGGAAAGTCGAGGGTGTGACATTCGTCCGAGAATTTTAAAGGCAATTTCAGTCCAAGTTGCCCACCTATCCAGCGATTATTAGTTTGATGGGTTTATGTTGAAATAAAATTATATAGTTACATATGGCCGACCCTACATTATTATATATATATGTAATTATTGGTGATTGCAGCGTTCGTTGTTTTTTTGCTTACTATTATTTCGATTGTCTCACTTCCTAAGTGATTACGATGCAGAAAATTGCATTATTAGTCGCCCTTAACTTTATAGGATGTATTTTTCGTTAATATATATATTTTTATTAATTTTATACGTACATAAAAGTAATCCATGGACACGTGTTTCTGGCTCACAGCCATCATCAGCATGGCTAACTTAAACAAGGATCGAGCCTTCGATATTGATGTCTATAGTCAAGCGTCTTGACCACTGGACCAAGACGCTTGTCTAGAAATATCGCAAAGACAGGAGATGCCTTTTGGTCATAGCCTTAAAAAGACCAAGGCTATAGGTAGGCGGAAAACAATCAGCAGGAAGAGAGTTCCACAAGCCTGCAGTTCTTGAAAATAAGCTATTGGAATAGGAAGCTGTATTACAATGAGGTATCAAAACAGCGAATTGATGGAGACCACTAGACCAACAAGCTGGAACAAAAGAAGCAGGGAATAGATCACACAATTCCGCCATAATAGTATTCATAGAAAATACTGAGACTAGCTTGCCCTCCATACTGATTTATCCAGGCTTTGTGCTCTGGAGAAAAGGTCACTTCATAGTTTTTCCGAGACTGAAGGATGCCAATAATAAGAGATTGAAAGAGAGACAATATGTATTATGAGTATACGCACTCCGTCAAAAATGATGGAAAGAAAAATTATCCATCGCCAGTGTTCGCACTAATATTCATATAAAATGTCTGAATCAGTGAAATAAAAAAAATAAAAAAATGTCTCAAACTAGAAAGTTTAGAAAAAAGACAAAAGGGAGGAAAACACGTTTAAATCAGTATAAAAAAAATAAAGAAAAACGTCTCTTTATGGAAATAGAGTGAATGTGTGAGTTGTCTGACTTGCTTTCGGAATTCCTCTAAATTCTTGAAATGCATTTTTTTTAACTCGCTAACTTTTGTGCGACAAGACGGATATATATATATATATATATATATATATATATATATATATATATCGTCTTGTCGCACAAAAGTTAGCGAGTATATATATATATATATTGTTTTTTTGTTATTGTTTTGGCAATAGAGACAACTGAACGAGTTCAAATATCTACGGTGCATTTCATAAATGCTATGAGGGAGTTATTTCCCTTGCACTGTGTCCCCCCCCCCTAAATGGGAAGAGTCTATATTTTAATTTATAAAATATAATTATCCACGGACACGTGTTTCGCCGTAATATAGCTCATCAGCGTGGCTGAATTTAGCGAAACTCAAAACCATAACCACAGCTGCTGCAGTCCGGCACCCTTACCGTTGGGCCACAAAATGTCGTTAAAATTACAGGGACATATTACAGCATATATATATATATATATACATACGGCACAATCACATTGACACACCGGTTCCCGTTAGATCACCGAAGTTAAGCGGCGTCGAGCCTGGCCAGTACTAAAATGGGTGACCATTTAGGAATACCAGGTGCTGTATGTGCTTTCTGCTTATCTCGGCATTGTTTCCACTCGTCTTGTATTACTACTTGCCATTGGAATCAAGCAGTGCCGACTCAGGAGAGCGGTTGTTGGTGATTGCGCAACTCTTGCAATTACAAATTCACGTGCGGGCAGCCTCTGGTGGGGCACTCATACTTCGAAAAATCGACGGGAGAGTCCATCATATATATATATATATACATATATATATATATATATATATATATATATATTGCTCTTTATTATAGGCTGGTTGCTGCTGCTGCTGCTGATGATGATGATAATTATCAGCTCCGGAAACAAGAACTCCAAAATATAACTGCTTCCATGTTAGTCCACACTTATCTCGGCATTTTAAAGTCAACACTAATATGTGAACTATGTTTTATTATTCATCATGGGAAATGCGGGAGAGGTGGCGGGCGACCAAGTGCAACTAGAAGCAATAAACAGCGTAATTGCTACAAATGCTCATTGTTTTTATACATTTTGCTGTAAAAAAGATAAACACTTAAGGGTAAGCCAAGAGTTAACATCCTCTTCGATATGTTAATGTCACGGAAAACAGGGATTGGTAATATTTACGGCTTGCATCGTTCCTTCTCCGGTTTAAGAGGAAGAGTAGGAGGAAAGGTTGGCAAGCTGGGGGAAAAAAAAAGAAACAAAAAAAAGAAAAAAGAAAAAAAAAGAGAAAAAAAAAAAAACACGAAAAAACAGGAAAAAAAAGAAGAAAAAACAAACAGGAAAAAAAAGAACAGGGGGAAAAAAAAAGTACCCCCACCCTCTTATTAGGCTGGTGACTAAAGATTCACGCAGTTTTGCAATCTACCTACCAAAAAATTAGGAAAGAAAACCAATACAAGGTTTTTCTTTTTTTTTTCTTTGCCCCCCCCCCCCTTTTCTTCTCTTTTTAAAATAATAAATAAAATAATCTGAGAATGTGGTAAAGCGGTGGGGGGGGGGGCGTGAACATTAGAAAGATTTTATTGTGTTTCTTATATGGTAAGAACCTGAAAATTCATGTTGGCTTGTTTGTTTATAAGAATACCCGTCCTATTACGAAGATTAAATTCGAGATATAATGCTACTAAACCTTGTGTCTAGAATACTTATTCCAATTTTGATTTAAATCCATTACATGATTTTGATTCTAGAAAATGTCTAAAATTCAAGTTTATAATTTTATTAATAAACAGATTATATATGATGTAATAGTTCCGAACCACGTTATGAAATGAAGTTCTTTTCTAAAAAATGTTCTTTTTTTTAAATATATATATATATATATATATATATGTAAGGTTAGTGGAAGGGAACCCCAGCAGAGTGCTCGATTAAGAAAAATTCGAAAACAAGAGGGTAATATTTATTCATATATGTAATTACTAAAGATTAAGACAACATCGGTACTGTCGGTTTCAAATCCTAACAAAGAGGACCTTTAGTGGGCCTCCTATGTCGGACTGGAATCTCTTCAGCCTCTGTCATAATGTAGGTCCCCATTGTTTGGATTTGAAACCGACAGTACCGATGTTGGTCTTAACCTTCTGTAATCGCACACACACACACATATATATATATATATTTATTAAAAGACAGCCAACAGAGTTAAACAAAAAATAAATTATCCCATTTCCATTTTGTTAAATTTTGATTTTCTCCCCAACCCCCATGAATATGTAGTTCAAATACATTTCTTGCATCAGCTTCCCCCCCTCCCCCGTAGTTCACATATGACCCCCCTCTCTCCTCACCCCTCCAGCAAAAAATAGAAAATGTTTTCCATTCGACCCTCATGCTACGACGACAGCTAATCAACCACATCGAACAATAGGTCGGATAGCTTTATTCTATTTTACCTTCCCCTATTCCCTTTCCACGCCGCCCCCCCTTCCCCTTCAGCAATCCATTTGGAACTTATGGAGACCCCCCCCCCGCCCGCCCCCCTCATAAGACTTCAGTTTTCCTTTTCAGTTCCGCGTAGAAAACGAAATTCAAAGGTTATTTACTTGATATATCTTATAACAGTTACCTCTCCCGAACACCACATTAATAAAAAAAATGAGTAAGTTCTCATAAAAAAAAATATGAATAATAATTTATGGCAGGTGCTCGGCTGAGCTTTAAACTATGACCCCTCCGCCCCCCCCCCTTCTGTAAAACATTCACAACAAAAACTCGTCTAGCTACAACCACTGTCAATAAATTACCTTTTCCCCTCTCTGTACCTGAGCAAAATTTCTTTCCTAGAACTTCTCGTGTGTGTGGAACACAGTACCGCGGGTCTACTTCCCGGCTGACTATAACATTGCCGTTTTCAAGTCCAGTGTAAACAAATCCTTGTTGAGCCGTCCTCTTAAATAGTCACTTTCTGACCAGTTACAACCATCGTCACTAATCCCCTCGGTGTCTCATTGTTTACCTGTCAAACTCAATAAATCTTATACTCGCGTGGCCTGCGAGCCTTGATAAGCAGTGACTAGTTCGTAAAAAAAAAAAAATAAATAAATAAAATTAAAAACCTAGTAACATTCGTGCCTAGTCGTGATGTACCTACATGTACACAATTTCTGTTGACAGTCACTCCGAAGAAAGCTTGCCTGTCCTCTTACGATTATCTTGTCGGAATTTCAAAGTCAGACCCAAATAGCAATCTGTCTGAGATATGGATACTTGATTCGGATTAGACTATTTTTTTTTCCGCTCCTTTTTTTAAAAAATGAAATTACTTATTCCAACTAAGAAAACTGTTAGAGTGGAGACATTTTCCCTTACTCAACATAACAGATTTCTTGGCCTTTTGCTAAGATCAAAGTGTAGTATCTGTTCCGATGGATACTGCACCCCATAGACGTGTATTGTCTTGTCCTTCGGGGCTTTATTTACGCCGGTCTATGGATCTGTCCTGTGCAGTTCTAGGAGGTCCACCCTCCCAGGCTTCGCCCCCCCTCCCTCTTTGGGGAGGAGTAAGTTTATTGCTTACTGCCTGAGGCGCCCCTACCGGGGAATGCCGATTGGTCTGCCCAGGCAATTTTTAAACCCCACTTTCCCGACCCGACCTTGGGTCACATCTTACTTGTGGGAGTAAGATAAAAACTGGCCTTGTGCCTAACTCCTGGAGAAGAGTAAATCAATACTCAACATAACAGATTAAAGGGAAGTTATGTACAATTATATTAAGTTCTCTCCCTTGATTTGTTAAAAAAAAAAAATGATGCTACTTTAAGCGTGTGTGTGTGTTTGTTTTTTTTACATCCACATTAAATTTAATGCCTTATTTATTCTTTACTAAAACGAACTTAAAAAAATTCTAATTTCACAAAATGATTTGATTACGAAATTAAGTCACCAAAATTCATTTCCGTTTCCTCGTAAATAGGTCATTTTTTTTTCTTCTACTCCCGTGCAACGTCGGGTATGTGTAGTTAGTGACACACACACACACTTTCTTGTGGTCCATTGACAAAATAACAATAACCAACCATTGTGGATAAAGCTCATTTTGATAAGTTAATTGTTTAAAGGAAAATACATTTTATCGCGATATAAAACGTTTGCCTACTTTTTCCGTTTGCTTGGTCATTTTTGAGAGGTATTCCCTGCAGTAATAGTTATACTCGTACTATGTAACATGGCTGGTGAAATTGATGACATGATCAGTTTTTTTTTTTTTTTTGGGGGGGGGGGGGGGCATTCACTTGATCACAAAAAAAAAAAAATAAATAAAAAAGCTTCACTCATACATTGCGATTAAAAAGTCTGGTTGAGGTTTCCTTTTCCCGTTGGTTTTGGGATCACAAATACTTGACGTTTGCCCTCAAACTTTAATTCAAGTCGGAAAGTATTTTCTTTTCGGTAGTTTAAAGGTTTCAAATTCACTATCAGATTTCGTGATATGATAAACAAACATGTTAGACATTTTAATCTAATAGATATTATTTAAAAAAAAATTTTTTTTTTAATATAGTAAATTTGTAGGTTACCCCCCCCCCCCAATAAGATTCTACTTTTTTAGGCGATTACGTGTTGATACCCTGAAAAACTTGGCGGAAAGAAATATTTTAGAATTTAGAGTGGGGGATCGGTTTCGTATATAAATTTAACGTAAAATAATCCATTTCCGGGTCATTCTAGCTTTTTAGAACATTAACCACTTTTTTCTTACCACTAACCCTAACTGAACTCAGTGTGACGAGGTCGTAAAACCACACGTAATCGCATACCCCCCTCCCCCCAAAAAAAGAACAAAAACCGCACAAGATTATCTTCCATAGCCAAAAAATAGTTAATGCCCTAAAACGCTAGAATGACATGAAATCTGATCATTTTACGTTAAATTTATATGCGAAACTGATCCATAACTGTTTTTTGTTCTTTCCGCCAGTTTTTCAGGTTGTTCACACGTAATCGCCTTAAAAAATATAAATAAAAGAAAAATCGAATCTCGCTTTATGAAGTGGGTGATTTAGCGTAGATTATTCATCTTCAATCACACCAAAAATTGATCGTCATTTGTTTACTTCGAAATTCGAAAGTCATTTTGAAGCCTTTAAACTGTCGACTATAAAGTCAATTCTGGCCTGTTGCAAAAGTAAAATATTATTGGGCGAACGTGTACGAGTATGGTACCCGAAATCTTCGTTTGCGGGGCGTAGATACTGGTACACATTTACCTATTATTGTTATTGTTTATCGACGCTCCTTAATAAAACAGAAACCCCCTACTTTTCTCGTGCGTCTCCGTCGTATCAAAGAACACGTGTACGAGTGATTGAGGTGGAGGGGGGGGGGCAGAATGACGTAATATCAGTGAGGTCGTTATCAATTAGGATGACACCAACTGAAAGGACAGAAAGCACAAACCAACCACCCCAACCGCCCGCACCCCGGGTGGTAGAAGGACATGAACATTATTTTGCATCATATTTCGTGACGATGGTGGTGGTGATGGTGGTGGAGAGTGTTCCCACCCCAAAGAGACCCTGCTAACCTTAAAATTGATTGGATGGCCTTTTACACTTGATGGATAGGTCAAGTTCAATATTGCTAATGGATAACAGCATGGAAGACGGAGAGACAAACTTGCTTAACTTATTAAAAATCGAGCCGTAGAAAGACACCCCCCTCCCACCCCCCTTTACCTCTTAGCCTTTTGGCTAGGAACAAAGTGTAGTATCTGTGCTTTCCTGTCCTTTGTCAATGAAGGAGAAATCCTTCTAAACTCGGCCAATTTTAATTTTTGTCCCAATCCAGAGTTCCCCATTTTGGGAAGCTTGACTCTTCTCACATTAAAAACAGACCTTGTGTCTAACCCTGTCTGTCCTCGTGGGGAGGAAAGTAAATACAGACAGCCTTAGAAGGGTTTACAATTCCTCCAGGAGAGGGGCAAGTAATTCTAACTTACCTTCCCTCAGTAGGTTTAAGAAAAAAGCGAGGAGGAGGAGTTTGAGGAAGAAGGGGAGCTATTTATAAACAAGCTTTCGGGGGAGGGGGGGGGGAGTTGTTGTTTTTTTTTTTATGGGACAGGCAGGGTGTTTTTCAGCTTTTATGGGCCAAGACCCAGCTGAAAAACTGGAAGTGAAAGCAAGAAAGAGGGGGGGGGGAATCAAGCAGGTCACCCAAGCATCGTACCCCCCACTCCTAAGCCACACACACACAGCTGCTAAACAAAACAAAAAAAGAACCAATACCCCCTTCCTCGTTACGAATGTAAGCTTGTGTTTTTGTTTTAGGGCACAATCACAACCGAAAATAGTTTATATAGAAAAATCATAAACACTGAACAAGAAAATTAGGTTTTAAAAACAAACAAAATTATATTTAAGTTTTTCTTTTTTTAGTGTTCACTAAGGACAGGTATATATGTATATGTTTTTATATTTGTATTACAGGATTCACTCCTAAACTGATTAACAGACCATTATGAATTTTGGAACAGCTGTTAGGCGTAACGGGTCCACATGTGGACTATATTTAGTTTACTTTAGTTTTATGCAAAGGAAGTAAAACGGTGTGGAAGGCCTTTGTGAAAATCTAGATAATTTTAATTGCATTAAAATTGATCCAACGTCATTAGACACGAATTAAGCGAGATTCCCTGAATTTCAATTTCTTCTTAAGACGCTTAGATTTTGGATATTTTCTCGAATCAAAATCACGTAATTGATTGTGATGAAAATTGGAATAAGGATTCTAGACATGTGGTTTAGTATCATTATAGCTTGATTTTTAATCTTCATAAGTCGTGCAAAACTGTTCTGTTCGGGGAATTAATCTTACCCGTCCTGGGACGGGTATTCTTGCTATAGTACACCCCCACACACACACACAAAGCTGTTTCACGGATCTCCAGTGTAGCTAAACGTGGACACACTCGCTACATAGATTCGAAACCTGACCGCGTGATTACTTGAAACTAATCAGAGGCAAGCAGTTTACCCTTACGCTAATAACGAATGTAACAGAAATTAGGTTTATGTATTTTTACATTCGTATTATTACCGACTATAAAATATAGCCACGCTAAAGAGTTGTGATACAGCGAAACAGTATATGTGGATGCCTACATTTGAATCCCCACCACCACTTTGTGGGATGAGCACTGTTGTATGCAAAATCGCCAGCTACCATTAGCGATAATGCAAAGGCGTTCGTTAAATGAATCGAGCACTCTCGGCAGCTCACTCGTGGCTCGTGCTGATTGTGTACCAAATAGAATCTTCGACTGTCGAAATAAACGATTAAGTTTCGATCTCAGCTGGAAGCACTTGCATGTCTAGCCACGCTGAAGAGTTGTGATACAGCGAAACAGTGTCTGTGGATGATTATCCACGAGTGACATGAAACCCAATGTTATATTGAAACCTGTGATGGGGGGGGGGGGCCTAACTTTCGGAGTTATGTTATTTATCTACCTCCCACAAGGTAAGATGTGACACAAGGTCGGGAAAGTGGGATTTGAAAAGCCAGCACCCGAGAAGGTGAGCACTCTGGCCTACAAAAAATGCCTCGGCAGCCCCGCCGCCATTCCCCGGTAGGGGCGCCTCAGGCAGTAAGCAATAAACTTACTCCTCCCCAAAGAGGGGAGGCAATGCCTGGGAGGGTGGACCTCCTAGAACTGCACAGGACAAACCCATAGATCGGCGTAAATCAAGCCCCGAAGGCCAAGACAATATCAGTCTATGGGGTGCAGTATCCATCGGAACAGATACTACACTTTGATCCCAGCCAAAATCGAAATAAATATTTGACATTTTGTATATTGAGTCAGAACGATTAAGTGAGGGGGGGGGGGTGTTAAAAAAGCGAAATGGATCACATGTACTCCTCCTCTCTCTCTCGTTGTGAGATAGAGAATCTCAAATGTTTAAAAAAAAACAAAAAAACGTTTATTTGTACTATAGGGATCGTTAGAATATCTACCCACATTTTCTGATAAAATTAATTGGTTTGAAAGTAAAACTTCCAATTTTATTTTAAAACCATAATTCAATGTTTTAATAGCTGGCTGCCGTGTTTGTTTCTTGCAACAAAAACATTTCCGTTTTAAAAATTTTACTAGACAAAGAAAAAAAATGAACAAAAGAACGTTCTTAAAACAAATAAAGAGATTTAAAAGCAAAAATTAAGTGGTTAAAACATCCTAGTCGATAATTTAATAAATTGTTGAAGAAAAATGGGCGCAATGGGGTTGATTGAGATTTTTATATATTTTAATAAGTATTTATTTACCTACTCTTCAGAGGGTTAGACAAGGTCAGGTGAGGTTTTGAAAATCAGTGTACTAGGAGAAGAGCACTCTGGCCTACAAAAATACCTGAGCAACCCTATCGGCATTCCCCTATAGGGGTGCCTCAAGCCATAGCAATGAACTTTGCAATGAGCCCTTCTTAAAGAGACCAAGCCGCGCGTGCGTTGTCCCCCTCTGTATGTGACAAGTGTAAAATGCAATAAATTTGGGCAATTTGGGGCATTTTTGACCCCCTCCCCTTGACCCTCTGGGGGCGCGAACCAGAATTTTTCTGAGGTCAAGGATGCTCATTTTATATCCAGAACAATTGCCTCTACATTTTGGCCAAGTTTCAGAAAAATTGAATGGATGGATCAAACGTTATCCGAGAAAAGGGTCATTTTTTACCATTTTGGGGGCTTTTGACCCCCTGGGAGCGCAAACCAGAATTTTTCCAAGGTCAGCGATACTTATTTTCTATTAGGAACAATTGCTGCTACATTTTCGCCAAGTTTCAGAGAAATTGAATGGATGGATGAAAAGTTATGGGGCAAAAAATGTCATTTTTTTGCCATTTCGAGGCCTTTTGACCCCCCTGAGGGGCTAACCAGATTTTTTTTCAAAAATCGGAGAATGTCACTTTCTAACCTGACCAAAGTTATAACTTCATGCAAAATTTCAGAGAAATTCAATGGATGGTTGCGGAGAAAAATCCGGACGGACGGACGGACGGATGGATGGATGGACGGACATGCCTCAAAACATAAGTCCCCCGATTTTATAAATCGGGGGGACAAAAAGGATAAAGCCTGGAAAGGTGGACCTCCTAGGACTGAACAAAACCCTAACCCCAACACGGCAGAAACAAGGCCACTGCCAGACTGATTGTCGACGACATATCTTCGAATGTTAAAAATTAGAATTTTATTTCAATACAAAAAGTACTATTTTAGAGTAAGAATCGATTTTATCAATCATTTGGAAGAGATATTCTAACGGCCTATAATTGAAGTAAAAAAAAAAAAATTAAAAAATTATCAGAAACTTATCAGTTCAAATTCAAAAATAACGATTTAATCTGTTTTAACCAGCAAAGCCAAAGTCATAAAAAATAAACAAGGCCATTTTTATTTATTTTCGTGACCGATTTAATTTAGTTTTTTTGTATACAACAGGGGCGCAAGCGATAATTAGTTTTTTATTTTTTGGAAAAAACCATAACATTGTGTAGTGTTAAAATAAATAAAATTTATTTTAATCTGAGCTTTCGAGAAATAAAATTCTTCTTGTCAAGGAAGTGTTTTTCTTTTTCTTTTTTTTTTTCTTCATCGTCCGATGGTAATGGACTTTTGAGTCAGGAAATCACGTTATGTCTGTCAGCGAGTTCTTTGGTTTAGGGGGAGAAAAAACAAAAAATTTCACTTTTGCCTCTTAAATTCAAAGCCAAAAATTACTTTCTATTATTCGACATTGAAAATGCTTCAAAATTACTTACAAATGAAAGAGTATCTACAGGGAATCCTAAAAAAAAAAAAAAAAAAAAAAAAAAAAAAAAATGTTGATCGGCTGTATTTCAAAACAGCTTATTGCATAAATCATCAGGATTTTTTTTTTTTTTTTTTGTTTTTTTTTAGCACTCCTGGAGGAGGAATCCATCCCTGGTTTCTTTCCACCTTGTTTTATACATGGCTAAGCATGGCCAAGTAGGACCAGTTGGCTGTCATGGTCGTCTCTCTACCTAGTTTTTGGCCTTCCTCTAGGTATTTTCCATTGCCTCGGGTCCATTCTATCATCGCTCTATATGTTCACCTGTTGTCTGTACATCTCGAAAGGACACCTGCACATCTATGTTTTTCCGTTCGTATAGTGGTGATCATTTATTCCAGTTTGCTATCTGATCCCAGTGTTTCTTTTTCTATCACGTACACTGATGCTGAGCATGTGTTCCATTTTGCATTGTGCCACTCTTCGCGTTTCTATCGTTGCATTATTAAATGCCCATGTTTCGCTACCATATATCATAACAGACATAATGTATTCATTGAACACTTTCCGTTTAATGTTCAACGTGAACTTTCTGCTCTTCATGATGTTGTCTACTTTGGAAAAGGTTGTCCATCCAATCGCAGTCTGATTGCAGGCATGATATCAGCGTCACTTTTCACCATCTTCCCTAGGTAGACGTAATTGTCAACTTCCTCAACATTTCCACCTTTCACTATAACTAGGGCTTTTGCGGCATATTTGTTGAACATGACCTTGGTTTTTCCAGTGTGAATTTTAAGACCAACTACATGGCTAGCATTGTGAATGTCGTTAAGAATCCCTTCTAATTCTTGAGGTGTGTATGACTTGTGACAATGATATTGTCGGCAAATTCTAGATGAGCAAGGTATTCTCCGTTTATATTGATACCTCTGCCTTCAGTCAATTCTACCAATCACCGAATCTTGCAGGCAGTATGTAAAGAGGTTTGGTGAACTGTTGGCACCTCTATGCATGCATACATACTAGCAGTGTATCCCGCAGTTTTTTTGTTTTGTTTTTAAAGATTTTCAATAATTATTATTGCAAAAAGTTAATAACTATTACAATTAAAAATAATTAATCTTGAAATTCTTACAAAAAAAAAAAAAAAAAAAAAAAAAGGTTACGTCACAGTCGACTAGATACAAGTTATTTACACATTCAAAACTTTGTTATAAGTAATAATTCTTGTATTAATAATTATCGCTTTTAATGCCTTGATTGGCGGGAATTATCCTGGGTTGTGCAAGCGATTAAAATAGCAAATAATCATAGCTTAATCAAAGTAAAGTACTTGCACTTTGTATTACGGAGGTTAAAAGATATTCAATTCATGATTCTCCTGTATGAACGTCCGATTATCAGAAAAGCTCCGTGTGAATTCGATCAGGGATTGTGTAAAAACACTACCCACTCTCTCCACCATCCAAGTGGAGACTGTGCATAATCCACTTGACAAGAGTTTTCTTTCTCCGAAACTAGTTGCCTTTCAAAAAAAAAACTGAGTCTAATCTACACAACTATTTTCATTGTTACCTCGGAATTCAGGAGTTATCTCTCTTGAACAATATTTAAGTTATCTCCTCTGAATTATACTGAGTACAGAAAGAATGCTGTCTTTTACTTCCTGAAGCTAAAAAAATATATCTAAATTCCACTCGGGCGAATTTACAAACCAGATATCTATCTATTTCCTGACTGAGCCTCAAGCCCAGCGTAAGTGTCTGTCTGTCCTTTTTGTTTGTACTTCACAACTCGTTTCCATCAGATCCCTCTCCTGGTTGCAGCATCAGGCTCCCAAAACAACAAATGAAGTCATATTTACTTGTACATTATTAATCGCATATCTCTTTGTTTACCCTGACAATACATGTGCTTTATCAATTGTATTAGGATAATTAATGTAGTCTCATTTTGTAACTATCTGATTTTCACCCCATCCCATTCAGATATCATGTTTAGTATATCCTCACATTCGTCCTTGACAAACTTTCTCTATTTAATTGCCTCCCCATGAGGGAAAAGTTATACACAGAGTTAGCTCCCTTATAGGATAACCTTTTCTCCATCTCTATATTAGTACAATTATGTGACCACTTCACATGTTTCTGTATATGTTTCTCGCCTGTACATGACTTACATTTTTCTCTTTCCAAATTCAATATTTTTAATCAAATATTTAGACAAAAACTAAAATTTTAATTCTTTCTGTGTCTAACTTTTTTGTTGTTTGTACATTTTTAAAGTTAAACTAATATTACATTACTGAATCTCAGGCAACGTTGGGTAAGTACAGTTACTAGTAAAGATTAGTGTTGGGACGAGTAATCAGAATCGGAAATATTTTTTGGGAGTATTGGAATTGAAAAAATGTCTGCCTATTTTTCGATGCCAAAAACGCTTCTTTTAATTATTTTTTTTTTGTTTGTTTTTGTTACAAAACCTTAATTTTCCATTGCTGGTACTAGTGATAAAATGCTAAATATTTATTTATTTTAAACTACCAGTAAAACTAAAACCTTATAGATCAACCGTGAAAAATATATTTATAAAGCTCTACCTCGTATTGAGCACTTTTGAAAAAATATTGAATTTATGTCCATTTTTTTTTTTTCAATACTTTTGAACTTATTCCATTAATTATATATATTTCAAGTGACAGTATACATTCCATTGATACCGTCGGTTTCACGGAAATAACCGGAAACTCACTTTTAGCTGAACATAACAAAAAAAAGGCCTGGTCTTTATAGAACAGAACTATTTACAAAAAAAATTTAAACTTAATGAATCTCGAGCACTGCGGGATCAGTCCACCTCGTGTTATTTCATAAAAGATACAAAAATTTGTTTAAAATCAAATTTAAAAAAAAAAAAAAAAAAAAAAAGATAAGAAATTGTTATGATAAGCAGTTGAATAAATGCCACAAAAATAAATTACAAAAAAATTCCCATTCACTTGACAAAAGGCGAAAGCCAGAATAATGTCGGCGAACTTAAATTTTCTGTTAAACTCGTTAATTATGCACTTTGGGCAAAAAAAAAAAGAAAAAAAAAAAGAAAAAAAAAAAGGACACTGTAAATGGCCTTTTGTTTTTGCTAGTTGTATTAGTCCACCAGAACTATTTTTAGTTATACTATTCTATTATTCCGTTGGTCACTTGGTGGAAAAACAAGCTGGAAGGGAGGAGTCTATCAAGTCCAAGAAGGGGGGGGGGTCAAAGGGGAATAGAACACTGGTTAGTGAAAAGTCGTATCAACAAAATAGCTACAGAGTGAGAGAGGAAAAGGAAGGTAGTGGGTTTAATTTATCTGTTTTATGGCACATCACCCCTTTTTTGGGGTCATTTAATGCTGAAACAATAGCTATTGTCAATGATTAACAGTATAAGATTTGCTGATTACAAGACTGTTCTTGGCCTTTTGGCTAAGATCAAAGTGTAGTATCTGTTCCGATGGATACTGCACCCCATACTAGTGTTGTCTTGGCCTTTGGGGCTTGATTTACGCCGGTCAATAGGTCTGTCCTGTGCAGTTCTAGGAGGTCCACCCTCCCAGGCTTCGCCTCCCCTCTTTGGGGAGGAGTAAGTTTATTGCTTACTGCCTGAGGCGCCCCTACCGGGGAATGCCGACGGGGCTGCCCAGGCAATTTTTTTACCCCACTTTCCTGACCCAACCTTGGGTCACATCTTATTTGTGGGAGTAAGATAAAAACTGGTCTTGTGCCTAACTCCTGGAGAGGAGTAAATCAATACTCATAGCTGGAGAAGGTTGATTTTTGTGAATGAATCTACAACCTTCCAAAACCCAAAAATTATACAAAACATGCGTTATTTCTGCTTACGAATTACCTAAAAAGGAGTTGACATAATTAAACTAAAACATAACCAGTCCAATTTGCAAGTTTATAGCAAACCTTTCTACATAACATAAGGAGTGCACTAATTTAGTGAAACTAAGAGTTTTTCTTTTTTGTATCTAGACGAAACAGCTCCAGTTTTTTCTAAATCAACAAGCATTTTCAAATGCCGGTCATCTTGTTGGGGGGGGGGGGGACTCTGTATTCGTACATAGTTACCTCCCTTTGATTGAAACAAAACAGTAGGGGTGGGGGGACAGCAATAAAAACCGACAGTTTAAAACAAAACAAAAAATATAATAAATTGCAAATAAAAACATTACCGGGGGAAACGCCAGGTCGGAACAGCTAGTTCATAATTAGGAGTTTTATCGCTCACTTCTAGCCGAATTGATGCAATTAAATATAAGAGTAGGGGTAGAAAAAAGGGGTTATTGACTGACACCTGCCCCCTCAGCATTTTGATAATTTTTTTACTTCCTATCAGTGACCGATAATAATTTTTTTTACCCATGAATACTGTTCGGGATTGGTTGAATTAATAAACGTGTTATTGAAGATAGAACTGATGGAGCAGATAACGAAGCAGCTAATTTTTAAAGCGGAGCTGGAGCAGCTAATTTTTAAAGCGGAGCTGGAGCAGCTAATTTTTAAAGCGGAGCTGGAGCAGCTAATTTTTAAAGCAGAGCTGGAATAGCTAATTTTTAAAGCGGAGCTGGAGCAGCTAATTTTTAAAGCAGAGCTGGAGCAGCTAATTTTTAAAGCGGAACTGAAGCAACTAATTTTTAAAGTGGAGCTGGAGCAGCTAATTTTTAAAGCGGAGCTGGAGCAGCTAATTTTTAAAGCGGAGCTGGAGCAGCTAATTCTTAAAGCGGAGCTGGAGCAGCTCCAAAATAAGTGGAGCGAATAAAGTGCTAAAGTTAATAGTGTTATTTTAGTTGTCCACATTTGTGCTCACCGTCATATGTTGAAGTGTCCCGAGAAAGACGATAATAGATATCTCTCTGCTCCAATAGCATTTTCAAAAGTAACATTTGGTTGTACTAGTTAGATTCAATGAGTATAAGTTAGATAAAACAAATAAGCGATTGGATTCAGTTAAAGTTGATTGACGGTAACAGCTTTTTGGTGTCACCGCTGTAAAAACACATAACGATAAGGGGAAGTGACAGCGGTGAAGTAGATTGCCAATCGGGGTGTACCACGTTCGAATCCAGTCAGTTCCACAGCACCACTATCACTTATGGATATATTGGCAAGCTTCAAAGTCTTTCGCATAAGTGCCTAAATCTCAAAGGAATCTGGGAAACGAATTCCAAGAAAAAAAAAAGAAAAAAAATATCGAGCAAGTCAAAAAAGTTATACAATGCAGACTCATACACATTAACTTTTTTTATTTTATTTAAATAATGACAAAGATAAAAAGAAAAATTCCTCACATGAAAAACCAACGTTGTGTCTAACACTGCCCTCGTGGGGAGTCAAGTAAATAGTTGCTATTTCGACGGTCAGGTCAGCTAGAGTAAATGGTAAAGTGGATGTTGACGTGTGAGTCACAATTTTTAAATCTATGAACAAAGGGTTGACTGATCAGTCATCACATGATCTGGGACCCCATGCAACAAGAATTTGTGACCCCCAAACACTGGTATAAAAATAATAAATATTAATTGTACCTTCCACAAAGAAAGAAACAAATTAAACTAGTCTCAATTGTTCTTTTTTTAAATAAATTTTGACTAAGTAGTACTAAAAAAAAAAAAAAAAAAAAAAAAAAAAAAAAAAAAAAATGAAAATTTTAAAATGTTATAATTAAAATGAATCTTTAAGTTAGTAATAAAAATAGCTTAAGACTTACTTCTCCATTTTTATTTCGACATAGCTCTACTCCTAATATATATATATATACTATAAACTTATTTTAAACTTGCTGTTCCGTCTTGGCATCGTCCGCTAGTGTTTTTACTTGCAATTTATCTTTTTGTTTTAAATGTCGTTTTTTTTTTTTTGCCCCCTCCCAATACTGTTTTGTTTCAATCAAAAGGAACTATGTACGAATACAGAGTTATTGTCTCTCCCCTTTTTTTAAAAAGATGGCAGGCACTTGAAAATAATTTTGACCCAGACAGAGTATTTTCTGGAAGGAATGAAATCTAATTAGATTCTTAACATGCTGCAACGATCTACAAGAAAAAACTAACAAATCAAAATCAAATATTGATTTTGTAAAAAAAAAAAAAAAAATAAAAAATAAAATAAAAAAGACTGACTTTACTTTATATATAAACCAAAAGATAATAAAAACGTTAACAGGTGTCTTTGACATAAAGATTAAACTCAATAACTTAGTACTAAAGGAACGTAAAAAGCCTCTTTGTCATAATTTAAACCAACATCTACTCTACCATGGTACCAAAAAAGTCCTAGAGGTATGTATAATTTAGACCAAGCTCTATTGATATGAAATTAGGTATTTGTATGTACAGGATACACTCCTAAATTAATTAACCGATCATTATGAATTTTGGAACAGCTGCTAGGTGTAAGGGGTCGTAATGTTGGTTGTATTTAGTTTAATTTTATATTCAAAAGGGGCAGAAAGGGGGTGGGAGCCTTTTGTGAAAATTTAGATACTTCCGATTTTTGTAAAAGTTTAACAATAGATAAAAGACATCAATTAATAACTATTTAGTTTCTTTTGAGTATTTTAAAAGGTTTTTAGGGGGAATAATATGGGCACGACTTCTCATTTGAAAATTTAAATATTTCAGATTTGCATTGAATTTGATCCCGTCATTAGACACCAATTAAGCAAGATTCTCTGAATTAAAATTTTTTGAATACCTCTTTAGCTAAACCTTAAATTTGAGACATTTTTCTAGAATCAAAATCATGTAATGAATGTTGATCAAAATTGGAATAAGGATTCTAGACATAAGATGCATTAGCATTATATGTTCATTCTAATCTTTGTAAGGGGACATAAAAGTGGTGCAAAACTGTTTGGAGATTTAATTTTACTCATCCTGGGAAAGGTATTTCTTTAGTTTATTATTTATTAGTTAGTACTAAAAATAAAATCAGTGTAAAATAATTTAACCTGTGCATTATTTTTTATTAGTACACCTTAAACGGGATCGGCTCTCAGTTGCACCAAAGAGAAATTTAAAAAAAAATTAAAAAAAGGAATTTAATAAAAAAAAAAGAAAAAGGAATTTAATAAAAAAAAAAAAAAAAGGAATTAAAAAAAAAAAAAAAAGGAATTAAAAAAAAAAGAAAAAAAAAAAAAGGAATTAAAAAAAAAAAAAAAATTTACTTACTCCACCAGAGGATCCTTGTGGAAACCTGATAGTGGCTTTACGCTGGTCATCCTAAGAACAAATAAAAAGAAAAAATAGATAATTAGTATTATAATAAATAATTCATATTAAAACATACAATAAACAATTTAAGAGCACACAAAAGAAATCTGGGAGGATATTATTATTATTATTATTATTATTATTATTATTATTATCCCACCTCCCATCACCCCCCCCCCCCCGTCGTCCTCTTAAACACCGGAAAGCAGATAATCAATCAGAACTGACATTTACAAGTCCACACCTTGAAAAAGTGATTTTAGCAAGCATCTCCAGTTAATCTATTTACTTCATCTACACTTAATATGCCTCCACCCCACCCCAAAAATCAGCCCCCCCCCCAACCGCATCAAAGAACATTAACCAACTTGAGAGGCAGCAGTGCCTGAAATGGAGAAGCAAATATTCTTGGTATTCCAATGAACAAACATTCCTTGTTGTTATCGTCGTTGTTGCTCAATTATTTTCACCAAGTCTATGATGAACGAAAGTCTTCAGCAAAGAATTGATTAGCAGAAAAACCAATAAAAGAGTTCCGCCCTGTGGAGGGCGTCTCTCGTGCTTTAAAACTTTTAAACTGTTAATTCTTGCCAAAGACATCGGTAAGACCAATCACCATCATATTTAGTTTAACGTCATTTTTACATGCTGCCATGTATTGGACGGCTTTTACAAATTGACTTCCAAACTAACCTATCTCTGGCCAGGTCTTTATTTATCCTTCTTTCTCTCAAATCTATCCTTATCACCTCGTTCCATGCTTTCCTTGAGCCTTCCCTTGTCAACTGACCCTGCCACCTTAACTGTTCTACATATACTAACTCAAAAAAACACATCCATTCTTTCAACGTGAACAAACCAACAAAGTCTCCTGTTCTCCACACATCTCTCTATACTGTCCAGATTTACTCTTCCTCTGAGGTCATCAGATCTAAGCTCGTCTTTAAGATTCACATTACACATCCATCATATCATTTCTCTCCATGCAACACATATCCTCAATCCTCACTGCCCAGGTTTCACATTCATACAACACACTGTACAGATGCCTCTTCTCTTGGTTGACCAACATTAATATTTTACGCATATTTAGAAATTCATTTTCACTCTTACCCAGTGGTGGTCAGGTAGAAAATAATAACACTTTACATGCCCCAATTGAGGCCAGATGCAGGTTACAGTCATACGTAGGACCTATCGCAGAAGGAATGGATATCAAGAAACGGCTATTCTTCAGATGCAACAATTCGATATGCACAATGAGAATGCTATTTCAAATTTAAGCGTGACCGACCAAGAGACAAAACCTCTTGTAGATATGTGAAAACACACATGAAGAAATTTACCTGCTTCCAACTAACTGGAAGGTTAGACATGAAGTCAGTTTAACGTGAAGGAAAATCCAGCTCCCCAAGGAAGCACCCTAGAAGAGTATGAAAATATCAGAACAGACCCATCGGTATATCCAGCAAGAACGCCTTAGACAAACGGCAATAAACCAACCCCCTTACCAAAGAGAGAGACAATGCCTGGGAGGATAGCCTCCTAGGATCGAACTGAACGATACCTCATTCAGGCAAAAAGGTCAGAGTCCCCTAGCAAACCAGATCTTAGAATTAGAATGCGTTAAGGACTCCCGACGAAAACACATCTAAACATTACAATTATCGTCAACTGATAACTTCATATTTTATAAACTAATTTTGATAAATGTAAAAGAAATGAATAGTTTTTGTATATTTATTAAAACATGTCAAGTTTTAAAGAAACTTGCAAACATTTTTCGAACTGAGAAAAATAAAAAAAAATATTGAAAATTAGATGCAGACTTGATTTTGTTCACAAGACTTTTGGCTAAGATCAAAGTGTAGTATCTGTTCCGATGGATACTGCACCCCATAGACTGGTATTGTTTTGGCCTTCGAGGCTTGATTTACGCCGGTCTATGGGTCTGTCCTGTGCAGTTCTAGGAGGTCCACCCTCCCAGGCTTCGCCTCCCCTCTTTAGGGAGGAGTAAGTTTATTGCTTACTGCCTGAGGCGCCGGGGAATGCCGACAGGGCTGCACAGGCAATTTTTAAACCCCACTTTCCCGACCTGACCTTGGGTCACATCTTACTTGTGGGAGTAAGATAAAAACTGGCCTTGTGCCTAACTCCTGGAGAAGAGTAAATCAATACCCAGTGTTTCCAAGATATTTCTATAAAAAAATTAATACTAATGAACAATAATTTTTTTTTTAATTAAAAATTTAAAAAAAAAATCTAATCAACATTTCCCATCCCTCAAGTAATGGTCTTATTCAGGATAAATTATTTGCAATTTTCCTAAATAAATGTCGCCATATTTTTTTTATTATTTAAAAATAATGAAAATAATATGGCGACATTTATTTAAGAAAATTAAATTGCAAATAATTTATCCTGAATAAGACCATTACTTGAGGGATGGGAAATGTTGATTAGACTTTTTTTATTTTTTTAATTTTTTTTTTTTATTTACAACTTTACTAAAGTGGTATTTACTGTTAATAATTACATTTGCTGCTAAGAAGAAAGATGGCATTCACCTGAAAAATATTCAGAGTTGGCTAAATTATTTTCTGAAAGAAATTACATTGAATTACATTTTATTGTTCTGTGAGGGTTAAGGACATGTGTTGCATGGAGAGAAATGATATGAGAATGATACAATGAATGTGTAATGGGAGTTTTAACGACAGGCTTAGTTCTGATGACCTCAGAGGAAGATTAAATCTGGACAGTATAGGGAGATTTGTGCAGAAGAGTAGACTTCGATGGTATGGCCACGTTGAAAGATTGAGTGAGAGTTCATCGGTTAGTAGATGTAGAACAGTTGAGGTAGCAGGTTCAGTTCACAAGGGAAGGGCAAGGAAAACATGGGAGGAGGTGATAAAAACGAATCTGAGGGAAAGAAGGATAAATAAAGACCTGGCCAGAGATAGGTTATTTTGGAAGTCAATTTCTTGAAGCCATTCAATGCATGCCAGCATGTAAAACGAATGTTAAACATAATATTATTTTATGATGACGAAGAACATGGTACCACGATCAACAAGAATTGGTTATTTAAAGTGAAAGATTGATTTTGTAGGAAGGAATGTATCGAGGATAATAATCATAAAAAAACGACAGACAAACCAACTGACTATTATATAGAAAAATATACATACGTTTTTTTGGTTTAAATATGTTAGATGTGTCGTTTAGCCAGATATACAGATGGATGCTTTTTATTTATATATAGATGACGAGGTTTTCACATACATGTATTATTATATTCCTATATATCTTTCATTCTAATTTTCATTCAGTTTTTAGTATCAAGTAAGTCAGTGCTCTGTTCAATATGTAAAAAAAATTAAATGCAAAGGATTTTTGAACTTATTATTTTTTTTTTTAATCTCTAGATAATCACTTATTGACTTTATATTCTGAAGTCACATATATATATATATATATAAAAATTGAAAATCTCATTTATATTTTAGCTAAATGGCTTAGATTTAAGCAATCATTTCTGCCGTATCTCGCGGCTATATATTTTATAAGATGGTAAAATAAATGTCTCGTGCAATAAAAGATCTTGATCATTTTGATATACAACTTCATACAAACATTTTTTGGCTACACATTTGCAGACATATTTCGGCAAAACCTTTAAAATCATCTAGACCTCCTCTGGCCCCTGTTTTGAAATAAAAATGTCCAATCCCGCAATGGGGGAAAAAAGTTTCATCAAACCGAAGGGATTTAATAAAAATAACGATGAGTTGCAGCGATTGACTTGTTTTTGTTTATTTTTTTCCCCACAATAACATCTTACAACAGAAGTATTCGTGGACAAGCATTACAAACTATCATATATATATATATATATATATATATATATATATATATATATATATATATATAAGCAAAGTTCATTTATATTTCGAAAGCCAAGATTTCATTTTTCTTACAAAACATTCTCAAAACATACATTTCAGTGCAAATTATTTTACGAATCGTTTCGCTAAAATAAACCAAACAACATTATCATGTCAATATTGGATCTGTTCACCTTAAACTCGTCAGAAAAGTGCATGCAAAGTTCTTAATTTGAAAAAATTATACAACGTAGTGTCACAGGATATAATAGATAAACGTTCGAAAGGAAAACTTTGAACTCGCATGCGACCCTCAGAGGTCTGCCATCTTGAAACGACAATCACACACACACATACATATATATATATATATATATATCTTCCTCCCAAAAGGTAAGATGTGACACAAGGTCCGGAAAGTGGGATTTGAAAAGCCAGCGCCTGAGAAGGTGAGCACTCTGGCCTACAAAAAATGCCTGGGCAGCCCCGTCACCATTCCTCGGTAGGGGCGCCTCAGGCAGTAAGCAATAAACTTACTTACGAAGCCTGGGAGGGTGGACCTCCTAGAAGTGCACAGGACAAACCCACAGACCGGAGGAATCAAGACCTGAAGGCCAAGACGATACCGGTCTATGGGGTGTAGTATCCATCGAAACAGATACTACACTTTGATCTTGGCCAAAAGGCCAAGAAAAACTAAAATTACTTCACTGCATCCATGGCAATGCCGAGTGGATGTGTGTATGTACATATATATATATATATATATATATATATATATACACACATACACACACACATATGTATGTATGTATGTATATATGTGTGTGTGTGTGTATATATATATATATATATATATATATATATATATATATATATATATATGTACATACACACATACACTCGGCATTGCCAGGGATGCAGTGAAGTCATTTTAGTTTTTAATTTTTTTTTCATTTGTTTGCAGATTTTTAAACTCAAGATAGACATTTCCTCTTGTATTCCCCTTGCTGATTTTTATTTTTATGTGATCATTTAAAACGGTTTCATATTTTCATTTGCAGTCATCTGGGGTGGACTAGGTAATTTTTGAAATACATTGTAGCTAAGTATTATTATTATATTGCCAATAACATGGTAGAACAATAAAAAATGAAAATTGGCTCGTCAAAAGCAAAGTTTGATCCGTCAGCCTAAAAATTATCTTGGTCTGACTTTGAAAATCCGACAAGATAACATCATGCTAGATAAACAATTTCTTATTGCAGAACAGGATCACGTTTTTCCGTATGTTCGTGTATTTATCAACTTATATAACTTGCTCAATAAACAGATAACCATAATACGGCAGGCTACCATGTGAATCGTTACATCATTAAAACGCATACTTCTACTCCACCACTCCCCCAACACTAACTGAATTTGCAGCACAATCATCGGCCTAGATCTCACAATAATTGTGAAAAGTTAAAAATAAATACTTTTTTTTTTTTTAAAGTAAACACGCATTTTAGGCGCAACGAAATTACAGCAAAAGAACATTTTATTAATCAGATGTGTTATAAGCTTTTTTTTTGTTTTTTAATCAGTAGGGAGGAGGGGTAGGCAGCAGGGAGGGATGGGTTAGAACTGGATGTTTTATTGATATAGTTCAAGGTACTTGCAACCATGAATGCTTGACAAAAATTGTAAATAATAAAAACAGGACTTGCTTTTCACTATTTGAGTAAAACATTTGTGATTTTACCCCTCCCCCGTTCGGTTGGTCTGTTTTATGGCATATCAACCCTTTTCGGATTATTTAATGCCAAAACATTACTCAAGGTAAATGATTAATTGATTGGTTTGTCTGTATTTTGTGTGGCATATTAATCCGTTTTAAGTCATTCATCGCTAAAACACATTACATATTGCAGCCGATTGAATGCAACAGTTTATTTCTTTTTTTTTTTTTTATTCGAATAAGCTGTACATTATGATAGGCTTAGCTGATATTCGCTCAGAGATCGCCTGCCGGTATAGGTATTATTCTGGTCGGGTAGCCTGGGTGAATAGGTACGATGCCGGAAGACAGGAAACCTGTTATAATAACATCACAGGTGAAAACACTCCCGTGCACCTTTGAGGTGAATAAAAACAAACATTTTACCCATAGCTGGGTGAAAATCGTGTGTCCATAAACAATATTGGTGTGTAAATGACAGTCTTCCCCCAAACCCAGCAAAACCCCACTCCTTCGAATACACATCCCAAAACTAAATTAATTCTAGTTATACACCCTGCGTATCCGTTTAAATATAAAGTTTCGCAGAATTAGTATTTAGTACTAGTTCATGCTTTATACCATTCCATTGGTCCTTCGGATACCGCTGGTCCTTCGGAACACGATTGTATGTTTATCTGGTTAGAGCGCGTAACAATATATTTCTTAAATACATAAAAGAAAAAAAAATCGTTTGTTGTTAAAGCATCAGAATTCGAAATATTTCAATTTATACAATACTAGCATGGTTACCCGGCATTGCCCATTGGCTTGGCCTTTTGGCTAAGATCAAAGTGTAGTATCTGTTCCGATGGATACTGCACCCCATAGACTGGTATTGTCTTGGCCTTCGGGCTTGATTTACGCCGGTCTATGGGTCTGTCCTGTGCAGTTCTAGGAGGTCCACCCTCCTAGGCTTCGCCTCCCCTCTTTGAGGAGGAGTAAGTTTATTGCTTACTGCCTGAGGCGCCCCTACCGGGGAATGCCGATGGGGCTGCCCAGGCAATTTTTAAACCCCACTTTCCCGACCCGACCTTGGGTCACATCTTACTTGTCGGAGTAAGATTAAAACTGGCCTTGTGCCTAACTCCTGGAGAGGAGTAAATCAATACCCGGTATTGCTCGGGGGCAAGGGGCAACAAAAATGGAAGAAGCATAGTTTTTCTATTCCCATGTTCTTCACCCCCCCCCCCCCTCTCACACACACACACGGTTGGAGTACCCGTCATGGTGTAGGGAACCCTTTGGAATCGTCCCCAGCCAGGGGGGAGAGAGGTCAAAACTATGTGGGATTTACAGGTGACAATGTAATTGTGCAGAATGCCGCCATTCACGCTTGACATACGGATGACTCGTCGATTTTTCTTTGCCATATATGGTAATGGGGTCACTTGGTTTAGTAAAGATTCATAAAAAATTTAATGGATTTTATTTAAGATTATTATAGTTATAAGTTCTCACCCGACATAGATGGCTGCTCTAGCTAATAGTAATAACTGGTTAAACCAGACTAATCTATTATATAAAGTAGTTATAATTTCCCCTATTCCTGTGACCGAAATAGCTTTAATAACAAAAGGTAGATAAAAAAATCTGCGTCATCAGTGATTAAGGCCAATTACTGGTCTGTGTTTTATTTAATAGACAATTTTTTTAATTTTTTCCCCAAGCGGTTTTTATATTTAGTCCGGTTCAAAATGTATATGATAATACAAGATGGCTGCTCTGGCTGATCTCTCTCTGGCTGCTCTCTCTCTCTGGCTGCTCTCTCTCTCTGGCTGCTCTCTCTCTCTCTCTCTCTCTCTCTCTCTCTCTCTCTCTCTCTCTCTCTCTCTCTCTCTCAATAGAGATGAATTCGATGTGAGTTTTTTTTTTTTTTTTTTTTTTTAAATTCTCATTTGTTGCATAGTTATGTATTTTTTCTGATTGAGAACTTTCTGGTTTTCTGATGAGTCCATGGAAGAAAGACTCGGGATTGACATACAAATAACAGTTTTTCTTCTGTTGAACAGAATGGACCCGTAATTGTACCAAAATATTTTTTTTTGTTTTGAAAAAAAAATGATCGGTAAGATGAATAAACTCTTAGTCTTTGAAATGTAGCAAAATGTTGTTTACTTATATTTATTGGTCATACATCGAAGTTTTTATTCTCACACTCAGATCCACTACTACTGTCAACCTCGTACACTTTCTTGTCTATCATATAAAGGAAAGTTGCCTTTTCTACCTGTGTGCGTATGTCCGACTAAAACTTAGAAAATACCAGATACATTTGCCTATTTGGATTCAGTATGACACCGAGGGGGGGGGGGATACTTTCTTTCAATCGTATTGGTAAATAATCGATAAACACTGAAACTAGGGTTGTGTTAAAAAAGTAACATGACTGAGGATAGGTGTGTAAGAGAAAGAAATCTTTTATTTTCTTATTCAGGACATCGGGTAGCTCTGCTTGTTTTGTAATAAAAATGAACATTCTATGTGTCCAGCTCGCTTTACTAATCATCTATATAAATTTATGAGCAAAGAAGCTTAATCTTAATAATATCTGATAATAAAAAGGAAATCGCATATGCAAATTTCATTTTATGAGAAAAGGAGGAGGCTTCAACTTTAATAATAAAAAGAAGGGAAAGGATTTCTCACTTAACAGACAGAAAAATATTCCCTTATTATTACTATCATTATCAGTCATTTAATTTTGTCTTTCTTATCGACTAGTTTCGTTTCAATGATTTCAAATAGTGAATAGGAAGTAGATTACAAAGCCATAGAATGCGGACGAACACAACTAGTTTTATACTATTTCTTTCCTCTGCCTACCAGATTATTCATCAGGTGTTAACAAACCACCTGTATTTTTCTTTTAAGTTTAATTCGACGAACAAATCCATTGCTTCATGAAAATATTACTAACCAGGGAAAACAAACCATCAATTAAAAATATCGTTTCGGCAATTGAAGATAAATGAAGACTTATCTTCAATTGCCAAAACGATATTTTTAATTTATAAACATCATTCCTTTTGAGTGATGTTGAACGACTTAATGAAATAATTGATTGTTATATAAACCCGGGGACAAAAAACATTGAAGACGGTCTCTCTTCGGATTTCAGGCCCAGAAATGAGACACACACGGAGTCAGAGTTTACGCAAAAGACTGGGAATTGTGCAGTTGGAAGTTTTGTACCAAATTTTGTTTTAATTGGTCAAAGTATCTTAAAAAAAAATAAAAACGGAAAAAAAAATCCCCGGCTAACACGTCTACAATGATCTAGCAGCAAAGTGTAGTATCTGTTCTTATGCTACACTTTATCTTTCTGTTCTGCCTGATGAGGTATCCTTCCAGACCGAGGTCATTTTTATTCCAATCCAGAATACCCCTTTTTGGAGAGCTGGATTTTCCCCACATTAAAAACCTTGTGTTGAATTCTGCCCTCGTGGGGGAGGCAAGTAAATAGGAACACATCTACAATGACTTAAGTACACAAGTTCTAGCGTCTGCTACAATAGGCCCCCCCCCTCCTCCAATAATAATCTCAGAAATTAGTATTTAAAAGTTGAAAGTAAAGCTCGTTAATTTGACTAAATGACAAAAGATGATGACATCAGGATTCAAGTATTTCGTCAACTAATTATTGTTTACACAAACTTCAATGCCAACCGATACGAAATATACTTCAAAACTTCTTTAAGCCAATTGGATTAAGGTTGACTCGGCACAAAGGAATAGAGGCCAAAATTTTTCTTCTAAGAACTCAGACAATGTCCAATAAATATGACAACAAAAGAAAAATAGAACCAGGAGACAATGAATTGAGCTTAATCTATATAAGTGGAAGACAAAAATTGTTCAGAAATAAAGCAGGTGTCATTTTAGTTATTTTGGTTACGATTTTCTGAACTTGCCTCCCCACGTTGGCAGAATTAGGCACAAGGTCGGTTTTCAAAGTGTGTGTGTGTGGGGGGGGGGGGGGGAGAAATACAGCTCCCTCACCAAAAGGGTCACTCTGGATTGGGACAAAAATAAAAATAGCCCCAGTCTACACGGATTTATCCTTTACTGACATCAGACAGAAAAGATGAAGTGTAGTATCAGGACAGATACTACAATTTTTCCTTGCGAAAAGGCCAAGGAAATTTGAACCTTTTCATGGGTGATTTAATGTAGCGACATCAGCTGGTGTCATCTCGCTGGCTATTGAGTGAATGGTCTGCATATTTGGGGCCAGGAAGAAAAAAAGGGGCGACAAGGAAGATGAATGTAGGTAAAATGAGATGTACAGGGTATAAAGGCCCACATAGTATAAAGCATGTAATATTATAAGGAAAGATAAAAGAACTGGGAGACAGGAAAGAAACATTATGGGGGGGGGGCTAGGAGAAGTACTGGAATGTCGGCTCAGGTGGACCCATTTGCCAAGACCAAATAGAGAGGGGGAGGGGGTGCTCAACATGGATTAAGAAAGGGTATCAAATAAAATGGGGGGGGGGAGAGAAAAAATAAGGGTGTGTGTGTGTGTGTTAAAAACTCATCTTGAGATTAGTATTCTAGCTAACATTAATAAGTTTATTTTATTAAATTGGTAATTAATTTTTGTTTTACAAGACTCCAATGTTGGCCAGGATCAAGGTGTAGTGTCTGTTTTGGTGGTGCACATCGTACTTTCTGTCCTTAGTCAGCGAGGTAGAGGTCCAAGACTGAGGTAATTTTTTTATTTTTGTCCCAATCAAGTGTTCCCTCTTTTGCGAAGTTAGAGGTTCCCCACATTAAAAACCGACCGTGTGTCTAATCCCCCCCCCCCCCCGCAGGGAGACAAATAAATAGTAACTCCAATCTTGAATAGTCACCAAGCATGATGCGTGTATAGTACATTTGCGATACAGTCGAGAAGAAGTGCATTTGTTTAACGTGACGCTAAACCAGTAAATTCATCTGACCTAATTTACAGAAGAGATAGCGTTGTAGATTCGATGCAGTACTGATTACATTAATAGGATTTACCGATGCAAATTCATGACACTATGAATATTCCCACAGTCAATATTTGTTTTTTTTTTGTTTAGTATTAAATAGAAAACAAACAAAAGAACCCCGATTGCAAGTGGAAATACGGCGCGACTAAAGACCAACACATGGAGAGAAGTGATGTCTACCCAATAAGAAAATCACTTATCTTGAAGGATTGGGAGATGATAAACAATTCAATCTACATAAAGTAGATATATATATATATATATATATATATATATCTACTCCAGACTGCTATTTACTGCCCGTTGTATTTGGGCATGAATAGAACTTAATTTACCCCTGTATCACGGGATAATTTCTGATGACCGTGGGGATAGAGCGAAAGCATGCAGAGTCTTGGTTGACCCTGTGTACCGGGTTCGCACCCCATGACTGTCTAAATTTGTCACTTCCTATACTGATGAGAGAGTAAGCTTGAAACGCCGGCCCATATAGGTATAAATAATTTAATATATATATGTATGTATGTATGTATGAGATAGATATAGAGAGATAGATATAGAGATATAGAGAGATAGATATAGAGATATAGAGAGATAGATATAGAGATATAGAGAGATAGATATAGAGATATAGAGAGATAGATATAGAGATATAGAGAGATAGATATAGAGATATAGATATAGAGATATAGAGAGATAGATATAGAGATATAGAGAGATAGATATAGAGATATAGAGAGATAGATATAGAGATATAGAGAGATAGATATAGAGATATAGAGAGATAGATATAGAGATATAGAGAGATAGATATAGAGATAGAGAGATAGATATAGAGATAGAGAGATAGATATAGAGATAGAGAGATAGATAGAGATAGAGAGATAGATAGATATAGAGATAGATAGAGATAGATATAGATATAGATAGAGAGATAGAGATAGATAGATAGATAGATAGAGAGATAGAGATAGATAGATAGAGATAGATAGATAGATATAGATAGAGAGATAGATAGATATAGATAGAGAGATAGATAGATATAGATAGAGAGATAGATATATAGAGAGATAGATAGATATAGATAGAGATATAGATAGAGAGATAGATAGATATAGATAGAGAGATAGATAGATATAGATAGAGAGATAGATAGAGAGATAGATAAATATAGATAGAGAGATAGATAGAGAGATAGATAGAAAGATAGAGATAGATAGATAGAGATAGATAGAGATAGAGATAGAGATAGAGAGAGATAGAGATAGAGAGACAGTATTATGTGAGTGGTGAGGTGTAATACTAGTTACAAGTGCGGACCGTGGGCTTGCATGCTCGGTTCCAGTTCTGTCTGGCGACTGCATCACTTTCCCTAATACCCCTAGGAAATTTATTAATCCATATATCTTCCCCTCCAGCTATGGATTAAATAGTAGGGTAGACTAGAGTTCGTTATGCTACTCATCTAAGAGAAGGAAAATTCAAAAAGAACACCAGCCTTCCTCTGAACTTCTTGCCACTCCAGCAACGCCGGTTCAGGAAAGTGCGGCACAACCTCTTCTTCACTATAGACTCCATACGCAAACAGCCTTACGTATCGATCGTCTTGAGAGACCGAAAGAAGATTTTTTATATACGTGCGCAAGATTGATATAAGGATAAAATCGGACAAATTATAGGAAAATAAAATGAAAACGTGTAGAATCAAATTGACTTTACAGCACAAATTGCTACAATATTCAATTCAAGCACAAAGTTTTCTATGTGGAGTATCCACTCATGGACTAGCAGCCAATCAGAACTCATAGAATGGATTTGCCTTTCTGAGCATAATGGAACATTCCAGCCTTAATGTGAATTGGGGTTTAGTGTTATAGACAGTTTTATTTGTAACTCAACCTGACTTGAAAAGTTGGTGTTTTTCATACAAAGTCGAGTATACGTCCTCGACAATCAGTCCGACAGATTCTGGGCCATTTGAGTTAGGTGACCTTTTTTCTGTCTGGCTGACGTATGGTTCTGTGCAGTTGTAAGAAGTCAACCTTCCCAGGCTTTACCTTCTCACTTTGAGAAGAGGCTAGTTTATTGCTAATCGCCTGTGACACTCTTACCGGGGAATGCCGACTGGGCTTCTCAGGCAATTTTTGTAGGCCAGAGTGCTCTACCTCTTGTGCGCTGGTTTTTCAATCCCCACCTTCCGACCTTGTGTCACATCTTTCCGTGGTGGGATGGAAGTTAAATACTAACTCAACTGGTCGTAAAGTTGAGCACTGACTACTAATCTAACAAACAATTATAAAACAATCACACACAAATCAAGACCATAAAAAAGACGAGGTATTAGGATATGTTTTTGTATAATTTTTATGTATATCGCATGACCGGTAGTGAATAGTCATATCTCTATGCTGATGAGTCCCGATTATTAAGGACGAAACGTATACGTACATAGATAATAAACAATAACAAATATTTATTATTATATATATATATATATATATATATACATAAATAAAATTTTTTATTTGATTTCAAATCATTTCATTTTCTGCGTTATAGCCCTCACTGGCAACAGCCTTCCTGTGCACATTTAAATTAAGATTGAACACACATCTGAAGAGAAATGTTATTTCCGAAATATTATACAAGACTTCCATGAAACCACACTGACGCAAGTAAGATTGTAATATATATATATATATATATATATATATGTATGTATGTATGAGAGAGAGAGAGATAGAGATTAAAAAAGTGGAAATTGCAAAACTCATTCCACCATGATGTCTTAATTTTCTTCAGTTCGTGTTTATCCGTTACACCTCTGAATGGAATTGGCTTCTATAAATTACCTTTATATACGCTAAACAATGCTTCAAGCAAACTACATTAACCTATATATATATATATATATATATATATATATATATATATATTAGTAGGATTCCATTATGGTTGGTTGCAAATGACTAAACAAAAACAGAAAAGTACTTTTCTTTTTTTTTTTTGAATATGACAAGATTTTATAAAAAATAAAGCAAAATAGATAGGATAGATTTATAGAAAAAAAAGAAAGTCTTGAAAATGTTTCTAATTGAACTAACAAACAGGAACTACAACCACTCCTACTTAGTAACATCAACAATACAAGAGTTTACACTAAAATGGTGAACGAGTAGAATTTACCAAAATAACACAAGGTCTTCAAGCAGAAAGGAGAGAGGAAAAAGAGCGAGAGGAAAAAGAGCGAGAGGAAAAAAGAGCGAGATAAAGTTTGTTTACCTTCTCAGTGCCCAGAATTATGTGCAGCACAGACAGAATAAGATTCGGGAGAGAGAAAAAAAAACAGACACCATGATAGTAAACAGAACAGAAGAGGTGTTTAGGTGTTTAGGTGGGTGGGGTAAAGCTTCTCTTAAAGTATTATTTACTCCTCTCCAGGAGTTAGGCACAAGGCCAGTTTTATCCTACTCCCACAAGTAAGATGCGACCCAAGGTCGGGTCGGGAAAGTGGGGGTTGAAAAGCCAGCGCCCGAGAGGTGAGCACTCTGACCATTAAAAATTGCCTGGGCAGCCCCATCGGCATTCCCCGGTAGGGGCGCCTCAAGCAGTAAGCAATAAACTTACTCCTCCCCAAAGAGGGGAGGCGAAGCCTGGGAGGGTAGACCTCCTAGAACTGCACAGGACAGACCCTTAGACCAGCGTAAATCAAGTCCCGAAGGTCAAGACAATACAAGTCTATGGGGTGCCTAGCAAAAGGGCTTCTCTTAAAGTGAAAGGCCATTTGAAACGATTTTTTAAAATTTTTATTATTAACCTTACACATCAATAGCCAGCTTCGAGACAGAAATTCTCTTTAAACTGATCGTGCAGTGAATAAAGGTGTTATATTTTAAACTAATTGTGTTATAAACTAGTTGGACTGCCCGGAGTCTTTACTTTCATTTTTGTTCTCACCACACCCACCGCCCGTCCTTTCTTTTGCTTTCTTTTTAATAGCGTTTTTAAAAGTTAAATTTAATTTTTACGGTTTTGTTCTGGTCATTAAACCAAATTGTTATAAAACTATAATTTTGTTACGGTAATGTTTTAATCTCTATTTATAAAGCGATGTCTAGTGACCGTCGAACGACATCATTGAGAGCGCTGTGCATTGGAAATCTGCCGATGCTCCTTCTACATGAAAGGGTATGGAGTCCATATACGTCAACCGGCTGGCCACAACGGCACTTGTGACTGCTGCAAACTTTAGAACATGTGCGCAGAGCTACAGCGAATCTCAGGCAATCGTCATCAACCAGGTTACCAACAGCCGATGCTCGCTATCATTGTTCGATTTATTGATTGTTTTGGATTAAAAAAAAAATAAATAAATAAAAATTTAATTCTATATTACTTCCGATTGATTGTCTGCCCCTGTGTTCAAAATTTAAAACAAATAAATTCTGATTCACAGCTAAACTAAAGAAGTGCTGAATTCTACCTTGTTGTAAGCTGAATCCTTGGTAAAAGTTGAGAAAGAAAAATAACTGCTACTCGATATTAAAAGGCATGAAATGTGAATTGATAACAATCTATCCGTGTGGATGAAATAATTTGAAATTCCCAAAATCAGACACGGACTACGACTAAAGGAAACAATAAGAAGGCCGGAGACTACACCGGGCAAAAAAAAAAAAACAGTTGTAAAAATAACTAAGATAATGTGTAAAAATCATTGCAGATATTCTTAAAATAAAAATAAATGGAGCAACCCTAGTCACGATGACCCAAAGACTACTACTACAGCATGGTATAGGGGAGGAGGCCACTGCTTTCTCTGGATGGCTCCACTTAGCCTTGATCCTCACTTTATAATGCCGAGTTTTAACAAGAAGGCATCAATTACCATTTTAAAAAGTCTTTGGGATGACTCAACCAAGGATTGAACCCAAGTCTCCCTGTGCCAAATGGGTCGGTTGTATGGCATAATTATTCTTAAGGTAGGTCGATTCGATCTGTCTGGTTTGATGTCATTCCAGACAAGCTCGACAAACAAAATCCAAAGGCAGAACATATCTAAAAACTAAAAGAAAAAGTCCTAAAGCAAAGAAAGAAAAAAAAAATAAAGAAAAAAATAAAAAAATAGATAAATAAAAAATATCCTATGTTTTTATTTGTAAAGCACCCCCCCCCCTCTCCCCCGGAATATATAGTGCTAAATGGAATCACATTAAAAAGTAGCAGACAAGTTGTGTTGATAAGGTATACTACGCTCAATACATGGGATTGGTCGAAAGAGGTGAACTTTATTTATTTATATATAAAAGAGAGAAAGAGATACACCGAGTAAAGGACGTTACCCCTTCACCTCCAGAGTTTACAAGAGTTTTTGATTTGGAGGGGGGGGGGATGAATCAGGGATATACTGTTACATGCTGCGCCTTAAACAAGGAAGAGTAATTGGAAGAGGAAGCAGATGTTTGTTTATATATATATATACATATATATATATATATATATAACTTCTTTGTAAAATTGTAGGAAAAATCCCAGCAGAGTGCTCGATTAATTAAGAATTAAAGTTAAAAATTAAGAGCATAATATTTATTTATTCTGGTACAGAAAAATTAGTACAACATTCGTACCGTCGGTTGAAACCGACGGTACGAATGTTGTACTAATTTTTCTGTACCAGAATAAATAAATATAAATAAATATATATATATATATATATATATATATATATATAAGGTTAAGTGCTCAATTATTAAGAAAAATCAAAAATAAGAGCATAATATTTATTTATATATGTATTACAGAAGATCAGAACAACATCGGTCCCGTCGGTTTCAAATCCAAACAAAGGGCACCTATAATTCGTCTTTACCAGACTCTCCTCCTCAGCCTGTTTATGTCTGCCTCGCACGTTGCGTGACTTTTTGACAATATTTCGATGCTTCGTTTTATTTTCATTATTTTTTTCTAATTCGAGATTTCCATCCGCAAATTCAGCCAATACTCACGTAGTGGTCAAGTAAAAATAGTTTTTTTTTCTTCTTCTTTGATTTGTGAATTTAGGTTGATGGTCATGCTCTTCTGTACTAATATATATTTATTAGGTACGTGCAAAATGGGTGTCCGATCCCCTTCCCTTCAAAATTCACTAAAATTACGGAAAGCAAACAATTTTTATGTAATTTTCAGTATTTATTAAGCAACGATCACGGAATATAATTTTTATTTTAATCTTCGTGAAAATGTATTATTTTGTGAAAACAAAATACACTTTTACATTTTTAAGTACTAATAAAAAAAACGCATGAATTTTATTTTAATTATTTCATGAAAATAAAGCACTGTAGATGTTAACAATTAAAAGTTTTTTTTTTCAATATTTCTTATATATTACGAAAAAAAGCCCCTAAATTCTTTAATAAAATCAATATAACTCCAAGAAAAAATAATTTCTCGAATTAACGATATCATCATTGAATAAAGCATTGTTCAATCAATATTTTCATTGAAAAAAAATATATAATTGCAAAAAATATTTAAATGTGATTTTAATAAGTTTCCGGGAAATTTTAAAATGCTATATTATAATATTTCCCTTCGCGCATGAACGAGTAATCATCAGCGTAAGAAATTTTTTTTATAATCTTGAAAATAAAATTAAAAATTAAAAATTTAAGAAACTGGGTCGTTACAAAAAAATTTTTTTAATGGGATAATTTCTATTAACGATTAACTTGAAGTTGTATGGAATCTCAGTATTGCGATAAACAGATGGGGTTTGCACCGCCAGCTGTAGTAATCAAAATAAAATTTTAAAAACTGTGTTTATATGATAAAAAAATGTAAACAACCTCGTTTTCATTTCGTCTATTTTGCTCAAATTTTGGATACTATTGATTGGTCTGAATTGTATTTCTTGTTATGAAATAAATTTCTAATTTACTTTCTAAAGTTTTGAGAATCGAATTTTAATTCTATGTTTTAATAGCTGGCGGCCATATTGTTTTTCATGCAGCAAAAATATTTTTACAACGTAAAAAGTTTTATTATATACAAAAAAAAAATGTTCAAAACAAAATGAAAAGGTTAAAACTAAAATATATTGATCGATATTTAAAGAATTTTAATATCATATTGGGAAATAAAATCTCATTAGACTCAATGAAATATTAAATAGCATTAATAAGTAAAAATATTAAAAATATGGTATAATAATTATACAATTTCTATAAACTATTACAAAACTATATCTTCTTTATAAAAGTAAAAATAATAAAATGATATATTATAGCAATTATGAGCCCCATATAATCTAAATGTCGCTAACAATCTTGTTTACATTTCATCGCTTGCCGTCGCTTATAGATTTTATCATTACTCTGACAGTTTTGGATAATTATGCAATTTAGTAAAAAGTATGTACATTTTTTTTAATTCAGTGTCTGAAGACTTTAATTTACTAATTATCTTTGAAATAGTTCCAGAAAATCGATATTTATCTTTCAAAGAGATTTCTTTAATGAATTTCTTAAAAGTTTCAATTTCACTGATTTTTTGTATTTTTTAGCCGACACGGGAACAGTTTTCATTTTTTTTTTTTCATTTTTCACACGTAAAATTACATTTTTTTATTTAGAGATTAACTTTAAGCTTTTATTTTTCAAACACGATCAAAATTTAAATAGAAACCAATTAAAATAATTATGATGAACCCATAGTCCGTATAAGCCACGGCCATTTTTTGCACGTACCTAACAGACATACATACATATATACATACACGAGAGGGACCCGG
The DNA here is from genome assembly GCA_963556195.1 of Sepiola atlantica. Taxonomy (NCBI): domain Eukaryota; kingdom Metazoa; phylum Mollusca; class Cephalopoda; order Sepiida; family Sepiolidae; genus Sepiola; species Sepiola atlantica. The sequence goes on along the minus strand of OY744541.1, from coordinate 32,336,880 downwards.
AAAGTGTTTTTCTTTCATTTTTTTATTCTTTGTTTTAACTATGCTGTTTGTTGTTTTTTTTTGTCTCCAAAATATGGTATTTAAATATAATTTTGAAAAGTTTATTTAATTATTACAAAATATCATTGTTATTAAATTATTAATTGAACCAAATCATTCTAAAATTATTTAAGGTAACGTTTTAATCTGTATTTATAAAATTACAGAATAAAATATCTTTCAAAATTTAAAATTAATCTAAGAATTAGATAGATACAATAGGGGAATATATAATTAACATTTGTTTTGAATAGTTAATATGTGCTAATATTATCCCTCCAATTAAGTGCTTGGGTGTATATATATATATATATATATATATATATATATATATATGAGAAAGGAAGGATGAGAGTAATCCGAAGTAATGGGAAATGAAAAAGGAAAAACCAAGAGATATTTTTTATATATTCATCAACATTTCGTCTTTATTGTAAGACTTCCTCGGGATTTTAAGAAAAATGTCATTCAAGTACATCAAAATATTGGGTTGACGAGAAAAAGTAGTAGCCGTGGCTACTAAGAGCGCTGGACCAAGGTCCGGGCTGAGAGAAGTCAGTGGCAGAGAGTGAAATGTGTGGACGACTGCGAGTGAAAAAGGGGAGGGGTGGGAGTGTTAGTGAATTTGTCTTAGGGTGGATGAGGGGGGGGGGGTCTCTTGGTTTTCCCTTTTTCATTTCCCATATATATATATATATATATATATTCTATAAATGTATCGGAGATTTTTATTTTTGTATCTTATTTAATTTTGTTGCCTTTAGGAACCCAAAAGGAGGTTATCCCGTCAAAGAGCTCCTTCAAATTATTGTAATGGTAGTGTTTCAAGTGGGTCTGTTTAAGGTCTACGCAACTTGTCAGTATATGATTCTATGTGTAGGGTTATTGGCATGGAATGCAGATTGGTGCTTCTTTACCCTTCAAAAGGTATGAGTGAAGTGGCAAAGATGTGCCCTATCCGGAGTTTCGCGGTTATTCTGTTGTGTTAACACGTGTGGATTATGCAGGTTATACTGAACTAGGCACTAAAAGTATCTTCAGAGGTGTATTTTAAAAAAAAAAAATTTTTTTCATTTTTTTTTGCAGGGAGGTTTTGCCGTACTCTTACAAACAGCACCTGGTAACGGTCACCTTTTTTGTACTGGCCAAGCTCAACGTCGCTTAACTTTGGTGAGCTAGAGGAAAATGTCTACTTCTAGCCCGGTGGTGGTGGTGGTGGGTGCTAATTTCTGAACCGTTAGTGCATAAATACCCACAATAGGATTTGAAGAGGATGTCATGGACCACTACGGAATCATCAGACCCCCCCCCCCTCCCGTGTGGTGCTCAAAGAAAAAGAATGGCTGGATACTGTAGAAGAAGATTGGGGGATTACAATCAATCTACCCCTACCCCCCCCCCAATATTAAAGTGAAGAAAGCAGAAATACGGGTAGGCAAGGAGGGGGTGGGCTGTCTTGCAGATTTTTTTTTTTTTTTTTTGCTTTAAAACATCAGACAGCCATAATGTGTGCCAGAGGGAGGTGTATGAAGGGAACGGGTGGGGAACTGATAAATATTGTTACCATTAAAGCAAAGTGCTTTCCAATCAAGAGTTTCATTTCCATCATTTATTTAAAGTATAGCCAAAGGGAGTTCTTCATCAGAGTAATGGCACAGGAGTAGAACCGGTGCTTTCAATACGCGACACAAACAAGAACGGATTCATTCTTAAGATGTGTACCCCCCACCCCACCCCACCCTCATCAAACTGCACGTGTAAGAACGAAAACGCATATTTTAAACTGAAGCTTTGTAGACATAGACGGGTGCAGACAGACAGACAAAGCTTCCCATAAAGCTGCAAAGACGCATCTAATAAATACGATTTCATTTGATCGGTAGTCATGGAAACCAAAAAAGAAAAAAAAAAAAAAAAAAAAAAGAAATCTGTGCTGAAAGGTATTTTGTAAGCAAAGCGTAGATAAAAGGAGAGGAGGAAGGGAAGAAAAGAAAACGTGGGGAGGAGGGCAATAAAGATAAGAGGGAGTTGACAATGTTTACTAATAAGAAGGGGAGTGTAGAGTTTTCATGCTTATAACCCCACCCCCACCCACCCACTTTTTTTATAGTACATCTTTCAACAAGGCAAGCAAGTGTGCAGGCAACTGCCAATTTCACTTGGGTTATTCTTTTATCTTTTAGATATACAAACAAATAAAAATCTATACCAATAATGTCTGTGCCTGTCTGTCCACTAATTTTAGGCTATTAGACCTAGGAACCTCAACTTCGGTGAGTTTATTTACCTCCTCTCCAGGAAGTTAGACACAAGATCAGGTGAGGTTTTGTAAAGCCAGTGCACTTGAAAAAGTGCACACTGAAATACAAAACATTCCCGAGAAGAGGCACCTCAGGCAATTAGCAATAAACTAACCCCCTTCTCAAAAAGAGATGGTAAAGCCTGGGAGGGTGAACCTCCTAGGACTGAACAGAACCATAACTCAACCTGACAGAAGCAAAGCCACTGTCAGACTGATCGTCAAGCAGATATTCTCGACTTGTATAAACAACACCTACTAAGCTGTGCCAGGTATGAGTGACCCAAGGAGGTCATGACCCATCCACACCGTTGCTTCAGTCTTCTCAGCTCTTAGGGAGGGAGGCGACGGTGGTCAAGTGGATAACGACACGAACTGACGACCTGGGTGTGCCAATCCAGCCGGTTCCATAATGCCACTTTCACTTAGGGATGTTGGCAACTATTACGGGGTCTCTTCTGCAAGAACAAAGTCAAGCTGGTCAACAAAGTCGTACCATTCTGATTCATACGAATTTACTTTGGTTCTTAGTGGAACATTCGGAGCTCCAAGGCGGTTCTCTACGTTCTCAGTTAGGAAACCACCTGGAAACGTAAAACGTTGTAAAATTAGTAAGAAATGCTCCCTCCCACATGAGGATCACAATCTTGGGGTCTCTAAAGGCTCTCCAGAATACTTCCATGTGAAGTAAAAGTTTTTCGTTTATTAAGGAAAAACTTTAATGATAATTGATCGCTTGCATATGAGGATTAGATGAGGCTGGATGTAAGGGTGCTACCCCCCCCCCCTCTTTAAAAAATTATAAATTAAAACATCACTTTTATATTAAAAAAGAAAAAAGAAAAAAAAAACTTAAGCAGGCATGCGCACACACACTTACATTAACTAAAAGTAAAGTGGTCGACCATAGTAGAGAGTGACCTGAAGGCTTCCTTTTCATTGGCTTCTATAAAGATGTAGGGGAGGGCATCACTTCTTTCTCTAGATTACTCCACTTACTCTTGAACCTCACCGTATAATTTTGAGTGTTTAGCAAGGGAGCATCAAGTATCTTTAAAAAAAAATTTTTTTTTTTTTTAATTCTTTGGTATGACTCA
>OY744541.1:32285945-32330945 GCA_963556195.1 Sepiola atlantica | reverse complement strand
GAGATATAGAGGGAGATGATAGAGATATAGAGGGAGATGATAGAGATATAGAGGGAGATGATAGAGATATAGAGGGAGATGATAGAGATATAGAGGGAGATGATAGAGATATAGAGGGAGATGATAGAGATATAGAGGGAGATGATAGAGATATAGAGGGAGATGATAGAGATATAGAGGGAGATGATAGAGATATAGAGGGAGATGATAGAGATATAGAGGGAGATGATAGAGATATAGAGGGAGATGATAGAGATATAGAGGGAGATGATAGAGATATAGAGGGAGATGATAGAGATATAGAGGGAGATGATAGAGATATAGAGGGAGATGATAGAGATATAGAGGGAGATGATAGAGATATAGAGAGAGATGATAGAGATATAGAGAGAGATGATAGAGATATAGAGAGAGATGATAGAGATATAGAGAGAGATGATAGAGATATAGAGAGAGATAGAGATATAGAGAGAGATAGAGATATATAAAGAGATAGAGATATATAAAGAGATAGAGAGTTACTGGAATAAGCAAATAAAACACTGAAAAACAAACAAGAGATTGACCGGTTTAAATTTTTTGTTTTTGTCTTCCACTACCCTTTCTCTCCACGACACTTCATGAAATATAGTGTATTTTATACTCAAATATATTCCATCCATCCATCCATACACTAGCGGCTCGTTTTCCTGGGAAATAAGATAAGAGTAACCTTGAAGTATTGAATTATTTGCTGTTTATAGTTGTCTAGTACAAACACAGACCCCAAGAACCAACCGGAAAAAAAAAAAAAAAAAGAAAAAAAGAAAAGTCATTTCGGTAATTTTATAGAATCACTCATGTCTCTAATCAGGTGATCTTTTGGGGGTTTCAGTTTTTTTTTGTTTTTATAGGACGACTTGGACATTGAAAACTGTTGCAAATAAGTTGTTTGGTTGTTACGTCATGACACACAGGCTACAGCTTAGGAGAGCAAATAAAAATAATGTATACATATGTATACATCATATATATATATATATATATATTTTTATATATAATATTAAATTATTTATACCTACAGACGCTAGGGTTTCAAGCTTATTGCTCTCATCAGTGCAGGAAAGTAACCATTTCAGACGGTTGGAAGGTGCGAACCTGGTTCACAGTCAGCCTAGAATCTGCAAGCAGTCGCTATATCCACTCGGCCAACGGAAACTGTAACGTGATTAAGAGAAATCAAGATCTATATGTACCTAGAAGCGGGCACAAATAGCAGACTAGTCGAGAGGTTTCTACGAACGTATTCGGAACTTCACTTTAGAGCTAACAACAGTCTATTTTTAATATATTATAGACTCCATATTTTCTTACACGCACTCTTACTCTCCGTTAGTTTATATTTTCATCAAATTTTGAATTTTCCAACTTATCCATCTCTATGTAATTCCTCTGATAAGATTTTAATCTTTGAAAAGCCTTTGCTTAAGGAAAGAAAAATAAACATGTTTTTACTGAGTATACCTTGCATTAAACAACCGAAGTTGAAATAGATTTGTCATTCGTACATGTTTATCATATATATATATATATAGTAAATAAAGGTAAAAATGTATCAATGGTTTTGAAGTCTAAACCATTTTATGCTGACTGATACTGGCGCCTCGGAAGGCTTTCTGCTACAGAAAGAATTGTGGGGCAGGATAGAATATGTAAGTGATTAAATCGATTGGAATTTCAATTTTTTCTGGTAAATGACACAGAGTGATAATTTTCAAAAAGACTGGGTAGTCAAAGTAAGATATCGATTTATCAGCTTAAATGATATTTTAGTCTGACTTTGAAAATCTGACTGACATAATTTTATAGGATATATATCTCAGCAGAGATCGGAACCGAGTCTGCAACTTTCACACGAGTGGCAGTCTGGATTTTTTTTTTTTTTCAGACGAGTCTAGAAATACTCCTGTGTATAAAAAATAGAAATGAAGTGTGTGATTGTTATAAACTAAGGAATTACTGAATGGTGCTCAACCAAACTTTGCATGAGAATAAGCTATGAATAGTTGACCTAGTCAACTCTGAAGTTTCATGAAGATAACATTTCTTATGGAAGTTGGCGTTCAATCAAAAACTTTTATTAGATAAAAAAAAAAATTTTTTTAATAAATGTAGAGCAACCTAAAATACGGTGGAAGAACAAAACTGACCTTTGTTTTATGAAATTTCATTGGCTTAAATTTTTGGGGGGCAGGTGAAGCAGTTGGGGGAAAATCACCAAGCGAAGGTGTCTCGATAAAAAACATTGGTCTCATCACCTCACTGGGTTTGTGTCAGGAAGAGCCGATCCGGCCTATAAAAATCTTTTCTCAATTAAGGAAATGACTTCCACAGAAACCTGACCAGAGATAAGTTTGGAAGTCAATTTCTAAAAGCCCAACACATACCAGCATGTAACACGGACGTTACACCGAATGATGAATTCTGTCAGGGTCGACTCGGCAATTATTCATAGCCCATGACACTTGGAGGATCATAGACTATTTGCATGCCAAGTTTAGTTGAAGCAAGTTCAGCAGTTTTTGAATGTATTGCGAAAAACAGACCGTTCATTTTATTTAGTACTCAAGCAGCACACAATTGCAACTGCGTTCTTTTATTTAATTCCGTTTTGAAAATTGCAATCATGTAAGTGACTTCGTCGCAGAGGGGTAGGGGGGGTGTTCTGTTTGAAAAAGCTTTATGGCATCCCCCCCCCCCCCCGCCCACACACACGCGATAAAAATAATGATTTATTTTATAAATTTAAAAAAAAAAAAAAAAATAAAATAAAAAAGGAGCCCCCATTCCCAAACCCATAGCTGCAGCAATAAGGATGATGGCTGGTGTCGACGGCTTGGGGGTAAAAAAAAAGTCTGGATTTCATTGATAATGACAATCAAAAGTGTAAATACTCTAGGGTGCATCCATGCGGGTGGGGGAACACGTGTGATTTGAACAAATGCGCCTGTGGTTAAATACATAATTTGTTGTAAGTTAGACATGAGCACAACGAGCACAACAACAACAACAACAACAGCAGCAGCAGCAGCAACAACAACAGCAGCAGCAGCAGCAACAACAACAATCCTTAGGAGGCTCTTTTCTTTCCTTTCTTCATTTCTAAAACCTAAGAGTGAAGAAACTGGATTTTTTTTAGGACATGGAGGTAGGATAGGATAGGGTAGGGTAAGGTAGGGTAGGAAGGAGCAAAAAAAATGTTACTTAGCTTGAGGGGCATTTAATAAGAAGAGGGCGAGGGGAGAAAAAAGGCATGTGTTTTTATTTTATAAAAGAAAATTCATTATTTCCTGCACTGAATATTACGGTAATCTTCAAGAAAATAAGATCACATTTTTTTTTTTACAAAATGAATTTATTCAGAAAGAAAAGATAAATAAAGATTATCATAATAAAAAAAAACACATTGTAACTAAAATATCATTTTTTAAAATTTTTTTAAAAATTTTGCAATTAAAGATAATTTTAAAAAGCTTAAATAGTGCAGGGTCAAACTCCACCAATTGACATTTACTGTAAATATTTAAAAAAAAATTGAAGACTAAAATTTAAGGGAGACAACGCTTTACTACTTAAACATTCACTAAGTGTGTGTGTGTGTGTGTGTGTTTGTTGGGACATTTTAAATTTACAATTTAAAAGAATAAAATGACTGACTTGTGTACGAATTAACTGAATTGCATTATGGTGGAATTTAATATCGTAATGAAAGAAATTCGGGTAAGAGGATATACACTGACTTGTTTGCTTGGTCGCAGTGTGTGTGTGCGCGTGCATGCGTGTGAATTTCTTTTTAAATTTACAATGTAAAACTGGATCGCAACCTAATCCCAAGAGTAAATTGATCTGGAAAAACTGGAAAGACTTTTCAACCCAAAATGCAAATTTTCTATCCACGATATAAAAAATATGCACAAATAGAATTCTGTGTTATAATAAAATAAATACAATAAAAACGAATAGTGAATTAATAAGATGTCCTTTTGCGAAGCAATATGTAAATTAGTTAGTCTTAGGACGCCGCTTGCATACACATGATCAGTATATCAGAAAGCTGTTGTACTTCTATTTAGAATATGAATTTGGCGTTTTAATCTAACTGTCAGTGCCCTAAATGGTCCAACTTTTAAAGAGATGCCAATATCGTTAGTATCTATTTCATACTAAATCTGAGTGAATCAACGTTTGTTTCCCTAAAGTCTTTTCCCATATATTTTAATGACACAAAATACCATACAAAAATATTCCTTAATTTTGGGATAGTGTTATTAAAAAAAAAAAAAAAAAAAAAAAAAAAAAAAATTTTTTTAATTCAATTCTAATTAGCCGTAATTTGTAATTAACTGAACAAGTGATGCATCTCTCACTTAGCTATCTATGTATTTCTCACGGCTTTTTTCACTGTATGTTGATTCAACTACGCCCGTATACTTTTTAATGCCTCTGTGAGCATCCAGAAAAAAAACTTTTTCAGCATTGCTTCTTAATTGCCATATTTTGCCATCTAATTTACATAGTGTGTACACGGTAAACACGTACGTTAATTAGATGGCAAAATAATAGGATTCTTTGTTTATATATTTTCCATAATTAAAGAATGATATAGAAAGACGTATTTTTGGATTGGACAAAAATGAAAATTATTTCAATCTAGAAGGATTTCTGATCGAAAACAGAAAAGATGAAATGTAGTATCTGTTTTGATGCTACACTTTGCTCTTAACCAAAAGGCCAATGTCTTATCGATCAAAACACCTGAAAAGATTCTTGTATTATGAGATTCTGTTGGCACAGAAAGGCCCTATAGGAAAAACAGGTGGAGACTTAAAGTTAAACCAGAATTTTTTTTAAACCGATTCTAACTTCTTTCCACCTGAGCAGTCTAATTTTATACTCCACCAAATTTTTTAATTTCTCACAAACTTTAAAGGGCCATCATAATTCGGTGGCAAATTGAGCTACGAAAATAAATTTGGTACCATTGCTTATTTCTTGTAAAGATTATGTGCACACAAAGGTTTTTGATATACTCAAAACAGAAACATAAGTCATTTGTGAGACTGCAAACCTCTGCCTGACAATGTAAGGATAGGCCATAATCTTATCTGCGTTTGACGTTTCCATATTGTATGAAGTATTCCCAAATGTATGCCATGGAAACGCTGATAACCAAAGATGTATTTCTCTGATCAGGTTGAAAATGTGCAGGGTGGTTACTGTTACCAAAGAGCATCAAATCCATACATCAAATTTGGTTGTTTTGTTTTACGGCATATCAACCCCTTTTCAGATTATTTAATGCCGAATCCAGTCATTTTTGTAAATGTTTTTTTTATGCTTCAAGTTTTTAACATTCAAATATTTATCAAGAAAGAGGAATTTTGTTTTTGTTTTTGGCTTTGCAGGGAAAGGAAAAAACATCAATGTTTGGTGCATTTTTTGTAGCACCAGGTCATCAAATTTGGAAAAAATGGAATCTCTATGATGAACAGAACGAAAGTTATCGGTAAAAGTGTGACTTTCACCTTCTGTGATATCCCAAAATTAAATCAGTTCTAATAAGTAAGACCATGACCGATATTTTGACCAGGTTTGGTGACGATTGGTTAAGCAATATTGACGCTAGGCTGTGCACAAACCAACTCGACCGAAAACACAACCTCCACGTTGGTGCAGGTAATAAAGTTTTCGTTTGATATACATAATAAAAGATGAGTTCGGTTATTCAATGTAACCTTTTATTTACCGGTAGTCAAGAGTTATGACATATAAATACGCTCATCATGCAACATATGTTGTTTGATTTGGAGAGAAAGGATTTTTATTGTTGTTGTTCAATTGCTGGAGATTATTTATGTTCTTGATCTAATTTTTTTTTTTTAGGGGGGGGGGGGTCGCTTATATCTACACGAGATATGGATGTCATGGTCGCCAATTTTGAAAACATCACGGGCCACCTGCTTATGGAGAAGAAAAGGTGTCACCAGCCGAAAGAGAAAAACCCATCAAGCAGAAATCATTTGCATGATTTTAAGTTAAGTAGAAATTCCCACCGAAGAGAACATCAATTTTAAAAGCAGTCACACCCAACTTCAAGGTGGAATTCCTTCTTTCTTTTGTTCGTTAGCCTTGAAAACAAATACATCAAAATGCTGTAAACACCAGTAGAAGAATATTCCTTAGGTCCGAGTCTGATGCTACCGGATCAGGCTGTCTGAAGATATCAGATTCCTGACCCAAAATGCATCGAACATTGGTATTTTTTTTTTTTTTTTCTCTTTGCAAAACCCAAACCAAAAAGCAACAATTTCCCTTCCCCTTTGTCTCCCTTCCACCAAACACCATGAATACATACTTGAACATATAAACAACTTGAAACATAAAAACTTTCACAAAAATGACTAGATTCGGCATTAAATAACCCGAGGAGGGTTGATATGCCGTACAATAAAACAACCAAACCAAACACCATGAATACATACTTGAACATATAAACAACTTGAAACATAAAAACTTTCACAAAAATGACTAGATTCGGCATTAAATAACCCGAGGAGGGTTGATATGCCGTACAATAAAACAACCAAACCAAACACCATGAATACATACTTGAACATATAAACAACTTGAAACATAAAAACTTTCACAAAAATGACTAGATTCGGCATTAAATAACCCGAGGAGGGTTGATATGCCGTACAATAGAACAACCAAACCAAACACCATGAATACATACTTGAACATATAAACAACTTGAAGGATAAAAACTTTTACCAAAATGACTGGATTCGGCATTAAATAACCCGAAAAGGGTTGATATGCCGTACAACGAAACCTTAAGTCTGAGAAAGACCCGTTAAGATTTTAAGAATCAAAATTAAGCATCTACACTTTCGACTCTGCAGACATTTTATGAAGAATCGAACATTTTGTTGAGCGAATGAATAGATATGTGGGCGACTTTTATTTAACTTTCAAATTAATGTCTAGTTCTATTGTATTATCAGATGTGACAAAGAGCCGAATTGACAAGACAACATATAAGACAGGTATAGGAAATAATATAGAATCTAATTTTTTTTTTTTCTTCGGAAAATACCTTAGAGCATATCTACATCACACTGTAATAAATTAGCATTGATCAAAATGGTTTATTTTTTTCACATCTCCCCCTCCCAGAAAATGATCTCTTTCTTGTTTGGGGTATTGATAGTCTTAGTCGCATGTTTTAAGAAACTCTGACTCCTGAAATCTTTTTACGATCCAACACCTCAATTCCGTCCACATGTCAGACGGTTTTTGTTTTTAATTTTTATAAAATAGCGTGCTTCTTTTTTATTAGTTACTATTATAATATTATTATATTAACTAGCGGAACCTGTGTAAATTACACAAAATGATATTTTCAATACGGGTCCTAATGTAACAAAGCACCCTCTATTTGTTAGTAAGTTACGCTTGCTTTATTATGAGCCCCCCCCCCCCCCTTCTGGATAAGAGTGAAATAATTGTTTAAAATAGTAACTCGTGTACGATGGACACTGCGCATATCTACTAAAAAAGGTTGATATGCCATCCGTTCAAAAAAAAAAAAACAACAAAATAATACTGGCCGATACCCTACTTTTTAAGCAGTCAACGTAATTAAATAGACAATGCCATTAAAAACGGCAACATAGAAACAAGAAATCGTTTTAAGTTTTAAGCAACACAAAAAAGTAGTTTTTAACCAAGTGATAAAAAAAAATGTATTATTTCTTCCCCTTCCCCTCGAAATGTAGAATAAAAATCTCAAAGGTCGGTTTGGATCGAACTATAAACCAGTCGGGCCGAAGTAAAAACTACTACCTCGCTAACCATTGCGCTAGAGGGAAACACATGTAAATATTTCTAAACACAGGCTAGTTGAATGTTTTTCAAAATTTAGGTGCGGCACGCATGCGCAGAGCTTTTGCGGAAGCATGACACACGAACACACACGCTATCGTATTAATATATAGATATTATAATAATTATACTTTGTTGGGTTTCTGTTGGAATAGAAGTGACTGATTAACTTAAGAGAAAACCGCTAACCTTAGAGTTAAGGAGTAGTTGTCATCATCAGGTATGGTTGTCCGCCATAAATCTTAATACCGTCAAGAATTATCACCGGATGAAGGTAAGGAAGCATAAAGGAAAGTGGGGAGGGACAAGAGTATGAACCCAATAATAAATAACAAACAAAAAGAGTCCGGAAACACGACAGGCTCATTTGGGAAATACGATGCACCGCCGCTGCGTATAATACGCATGAAATTTGAACAAGATTGGAGAAAGATAGCTGACAATGCTGTTAAATTAATGATAGCAAGAAACCTCCCCCGGGGTTTGTGTACGATGTCATAAAAGTATTGATTCTTCAGAAAGGGCGTGCGGGGGGGGGGGGGGGGGGAGGGGGATACGGAGAGCGAAGGGGGCAGAAGGAGGAGGGAAATGCGCAGCAAACGGTTATGTAGCGCAGGCGACATGTATATTATTGCACATGAAAATCTCCCGATTACAATTTCTTTGGCTGTAGCGTTTCTTCCTTTAAGGAACGATACAGTGAGAAAATAGCCGCCGAAATGAAAATGGCGAACGGCCCACAAAATTTAATCCCATCAGAACCCCCAAACCCTCACTCACTACTACACAACAGCTCTGGGCCAACAGACATCTGTTCAATTTTGGAAGAGCGGAACAGAAAATGAAAGCAAAATGCAACAAAAGACTGTGAAATGAGTTGACCGTAAGAAAAAAAAAAAAAAAAAAAAAAAAGAGCGGGGGGGGGGGGGGGGCAAGACGGAGTGATGAAGGTAAATAGATGATATAAACACGTCGCAGATTAAACTCTGGTGAGTGAAATCGTCAGCTACCATTAGCAACTGTAAAACCCTCCTCGAGTTATTTAATGCCGAATCTAGTCATTTTGGTGAAAGTTTTTATACTTCAAGTTCCTTATATGTTCAAGTATTTATTCATGGTGTTTGGTTGAGTGAAAGGGAGGGGGAGAGGGAAATTGTTTTTTGTTTTGCAGAACATGATAGAGTTTTACAAAGAGAAAAAAAACAATAAAACATCAATGTTTGGTGCATTTTGGGTCAGGAAATCGATATGTTCAGACAACCTGATCTGGTAACACCAGTTTTTTTTTTCATGTTTTATTTTTTTTTTTTAAGCGTAAATTAAAAAAATATCGATAAGTTTCAAATTTCAGTATCAGTGGAAATGATGCTTCCCTACTAAATAAAATATCTACGAGCTGCCCTTGTCATTCGGTGTGTCACGCTTAAGCTAAAAATCGTATTTTTTCTTTTTTTTTTTTATCGCTAAACACACGGATTTAATGGACACATCTGAAGAATATCCGTTTTTGTTTATCTATATTCTACTAAAACTCTTAAAAATGTTATCTCACTAGTCAAACATGCACATTTACGCTGTACGCAAACGTTTTCGATGACTGGGAGGAAGGGTGAATGAGATAAGTAAAGAGTAAATGATAAGAGAAATTGTGAAACAAAAGGGAACGATGTAAATGATTAGAGACGGGAGCGAAAAAGGAAAGGAGGAGAGATACCTATTTACTTGCCTCACCATGATGACAGAGTTAGACAAGTTTTTAATGTGAGGGAAATCCAGCCCCCCCAAAAAGTAGAACTTTGGATCGGTACAAAAATAAAAATTGCCTCAGTCTACCTTCACTGATTGAGGACAATAAATGAAGAGTATTGATTTACTCCTCTCAAGGAGTTAGGCACAAGGCCAGTTTTTATCTTACTCCCACAAGGTAAGATGTGACCCAAGGTCGGGTCGGGAAAGTGGGGGTTGAAAAGCCAGCGCCCAAGAGGTGAGCACTCTGGCCATTAAAAATTGCCTGGGCAGCCCCGTCGGCATTCCCCGATAGGGGCGCCTCAGGCACTAAGCAATAAACTTACTCCTCCCCAAAGAAGGGAGGCGAAGCCTGGGAGGGTGGACCTCCTAGAACTGCACAGGACAGACCCATAGACCGCCGTAAATCAAGCCCCGAAGGCCAAGACAATACCAGTCTATGGGGTGCAGTATCCATCGGAACAGATACTACACTTTGATCTTAGCCAAAAGGCCAAGGATGAGAACAGATACTACAAGTGCCAAATGACATCACAATATATTCTGAATTCCTGAAATCCTTCAACTTTGTAATCCTTGTATTAAAAAAAAAAAAAAAAAAAAAAATCAACCAATGTCAAAGTTAAGAAATTATATATTTTAACTAAGAGGGTTATCTGGCGTAAATCTAACTCTGCTTAATATTGTAACTTGTTGAGACACCATCAGAGTAAAAATACTTATGCCACACTACAGTCGTCATGCTAACGATTGAGGAGAGGAGTATGAAATGACAACTCTATTAAATATATAAACTAGATTCTTTTCTTTCTCTTTCTATCTAGAGTCGAATGTGGATCAGTCGCTCATCAAGAGGGGAGAAGAAGAGAAAGTAATAACTAACGAAACATTGAATATCGAAAAAAATGTCTGCCATAAAATTTGTGTCTTGGGTAGCTGTGTTAGGACTTATGACTGCGAGGGTAAAAACTCCTCCGCCTTCCTTTATTTTTAACTAATCAAAAATTGATCAGCATTGAATATAAAATTTGGCATAGATGACTAGTGAAACTGATTTAATTACCTAGCTTGTAAAAAAAAACAAAAAAACCTATTAATCACAAAAGTACAGAGAGACAATCGTCTTATCTAGATAACAAATACTGACCAAGCAGGTCACGGACGATCTACTATTATTAATAATAGAGGAAAACACGTTCTGAAAGCAAGAACCTAAATTCTGAAAGTTCTTTAAGCGATCTATATAATAATAGCCTTGTTCCTACGTTAGTAGGATCGTAATCACCTGTTAACATGTCTAGTTGGTATCCTAAATTCAATTGAGTTAAGTAATTTATGTTTTTCTTTTTTTACGGTTCTTTCAAAACTAACACTTCAGCATTATTTGGATCATTCAGACTCATCTTCGAAGTTCTTCTCACAACATTTCGATTAGAGTTAGGCGGTTTTAAAATTTTGGTTTCGGTATCGGTTTCGGTTTTTTTCTCTTAAAACCTCGGTGTACGGTTCGGTGTTTCGTTTTTTTTAAAAAAAAATTTTTTACTATGGAAGCTATTCATTCTCTTGTGATGATTAGTTATTATTCAACGTTTAGTTGAATTATGCCACTGTTTCGATAATTTTGTGACTGAATCGTTCTCCATGATATGAATCATATAAGTTTTAAGGTGTTGACTGTTGTAATCAAAGTTCTGATACCTTTTCAACAGTTAACTCGTTAAAACAGTAACCAAAGATTCATGAAAGATTTCTGAAGAATAAAACTGAGTTTGAATATACTTTCTATCTAATTCTTTAACCCATCAGAAGCTAAAATATAACTCGAATAAAGTGATACTAGCATTGGCAACTACTTTTTTTCTTTTTAAATGTTTATACTCGCTCGCTACTTTTCGTTTATTTACTTTTACAACAAGTATTTTTTTAAAATTTCATTTTAATAACTTATTGTTTTAGATAACTCTGAAACAAACATAAACAATTATTTTACAATTTTGAGTTGAATCAAATAGATTTTCGACATCATACGGAACGCGTTTGATTTTTTTCTTTTTCATTTGAAAATAGTTTATGCTAAAAATACGATGTCATGTTGTCTGTCGTATTTCTCTTTTTTCATTTGAAAATTCAAAATGTTAATGATAAACAAACTGTAAACAAAGATTTCTTCCTACAAGTCAATTAAATGTTTTTATCATATATTTGTTCAATCTGTCCTCTTAAGAATATAACATTTTTTAGTAATATTCAATTTTATTCAAATCGGAAAATCTTTTCAACCGTGTTTCCTTGTATATGGTGGCTTACTGTAGTAAAAACACAATACCGAACGGTTACGGTTTAAAAATAAAAAAACGATTCGGTATGGAGACGAAACCGAAAAACCGCGGTTTTTCGGTAAAACCGCCCATCTCTAATTTCGATCGATGTAATCTACCGTTTCAGGTGTATCTCGAACTCTGGAAACTATACAGAATTTCGAACGGTACCCTTTATTTAATCCACAGGGGTAGATTGTTCTCGTTCTGTCAGCCATGCTCACGTGGTTCAACGGATAAAAGTGCTAAGTAATAATAGTTCTAAGTGACAGTCTTCTGGAGGTTAATGGTTCAATCCTCAGTACGGGCGATACTAAGAATACAATTAAGAATTGCTTAAGACCTCTACCCAGTCATCGCTGACGGACCAAGAACAATCTACCCCCGTGGATTACATACGGTTTCAGTTTTAAATTTTGTAACGATTCCCAGAGTTCGACAAGACGCACCTGGAGGTTACATTGTCCGAAACGTGTGAGAATAACATCCTAGATGAGAACAGTAGTTCAAATAACACAACTTATCAATCTTCATCTCCGAGATGTAATATTTCCGGCATTTAATTTTTGTTTGTTTTATCAATTTTTTATCATTGCATTACAATATATGCTAGATGCATCTTGGAAAAATGTTAAAAATATAAAGAGAAAAATGTCTTATAGCTATCTCCACGAGACAGGCAAAGATATTAATAAACCGACAATAACACACGCAAGGGGAAATAACACTGTATAATTTACACGTGTAGTTTTAGAATATTATAGAGGAGTTCTTAATCATCTACTTGATTAACCGCGTCCGAGGATTGTGCGCTTCCAGTCCAAAGTCTCGAATGGTATGGGTCAGCATAATCTTGACCCCAATCAGATTCTGCTGCTGTCGCTGCTGCAGTAAAATGGTAGTCGGGAGTGGAAAGAAAAGGGGAGTAAGGGGAAAGAGGAGTAAGGGGGAAGGGGTAACAGGGAGACTAATTAAGGATGCATTAGAAAGAGTTGCCCAGGCATGTCAACTGAGCATTAAACTCTGCGACAGACGACGATAATTAAGTGATAGGATAGAGGCCAATCCAGCCCCTTAAAAAAAAAAAAAAAAAAAAATAATTAAAAAAAAAAAAAAAAAAAGGAAAACAAGAAATAAAGGAAAAAAAAAAAAAGAAATAAAAAAAAGAAAGAAAAAAATAAGAAAAAAAAAGAAAAAAAGAAAAAAAAAGAAAAAAAAGAAAAGAAAAAAAAAGAAAAAAAAGAAAAAGAAAAAAAGAAGAAAAAGAAAAGAAAAAAAAAATTGGGGTTCAATTAGCAGGGATGCAGAAACGGAGTCGGCTATTATCTGTTATCTCTAACCCAACCAACCTTAGAGCACCGGTTGGCTTCACTGCGAACAACAGGAAGGAAGGGGAGCTAATCTATTTTGTGGTGACATGATGTTTCGAAGCAGGGGGGGGGGGGGACACACAACACAGTTGATCTGTTGAGAGGATGACAATGATAATTGTTAAATACCCTGAATGAAATCAGAGTGGCTGGATAAGGACTTATAGCAAGAAGAGAAGCCTGTATATATTTGTCTTTGGTGACAAGCGGTTGCACAAACAAGCCGGAACAAAAAAAATAAAAATAAAAAAAATAAAATTTTTTGTCAGTAATCTTGTTATTGGCCATAAACTACAGGGTCTCTCAGAAGTAGTTATTAGCGATGAGACGATTGGAATCGGTCCATGAAGATCGGAAGAATCAAACCGTTTTCAGTAGTCAGTAACGGAATAAATAACTATATCAGTATTCTGTGATTAGTCATAACTGGTTGTACGTACTCGGCATTGCCCGGGAATCCCTATCTACTTACTCCTCCCAGGACAGAGTTGGGTTTTAATGAGAGGGAAAATCTAGCTCCACAAAAAGGGACACTCTGAATTGGTACAAAAATAAAATAAAAATTGCCTCAGTCTAGAAGGATTTCTTCACTGAAAAGATGTAGGGTAGTATGAGAATAGATACCACACTTTGATCTTAGCCAGAAGTTTTACTTTCATTTTGCCCCCCCCCCCTCCACTCCTCATAAAAAAACTGGTGTTTATTTAATTTTACCAACTTTTGTTTTTAAATAGGATTTTGAAATTAAAATTTAATTACTGTATTGTTCGGTCATTAAATTAACTGAATCAAATTGTTATACAACTAATAACATGGTCTGTTTTTAATGTGGAGAAAGTACATCTCCCCAAAAAGGGGGTACTCTGGATTGGGACAAAAATTAAAATTATTTTAGTCTAAGATTTCTCTTTCACTGACCGAGGACAGAATAGATCAAGTGTAGTATCAGAACAAACTTAAAAAAAACAAACTATGGCGTTTATTTATCAACTTTTCAAAATAGGATTTTGAAAGTTAAATTTATTTATTACTGTATCGTTTAGTCATAAAATTATTAACTAATTGTTAAGATAATGTTGTTTTACTACCAATTTATAAAATCATTTAAGGTAAATAGCTTCCAAAACTTTCAATTCATAAAGTCTAATATCTGTTCTTATACTACGCTTCACCTGTTCTGCCATTAGTTGGCAAATTTTTCCAATCACAAAAAAAAAAGAAAAAAAAAGAAAAGAAAAGAAAAGAAAAAAAAAAAAAAAGAAAGAAAAAAAAGAAAAAAAATATATATTACACTGATCCATTCGGTGAAAAAGTAAACTATAAGATTAATAATTCAATAAATAATTAATAAATCCCTTATTTGTCACTTGGACATTGTTTAGTTCAATATCAAGAAATCCCGATTCCTTATATATAATAATTTTTATTTTTTGTCAGAATCCAGAATGCTCTTTTTTTTTGGGGAGCTGGATTTTCTTCAGATGAAAAGCAGACTTTTTGTCTAACTCTGCTCTCGTGGGAAGGTAAGTAAATAGGTGCTATAAAAGATATCCGGCAGAAAACATATCACACCGCTAATAAATCCGCTTGCAGAGGCATTATGCTTATCCGAGAAGGAAGCAAAGAGGGGGGGGGGAGCGGTGTGTGTAAATGAGAGAGAGAGTGCGTTCCAGTGTTCATGTGCACAGATGCAAATTAATTCCAGTCTGTTAGAGAAAACCAAATACAAAATCAGAACAGGAAGTTGTAATTCCTCATCCTCTCCAGAAAGATGAATTGGTTAAAAAGGGCAGGTGAGGAAGAAGAGCAGACATACAGTTCCAAGGAGGAGGAGGAAGAGACAAAGGACATGCTTAACACAAACCGTGACAGGCTCAATTAAAACCAAGGAAATGATCACCGTCATTGATTTTCGGCGGGAGGGATTGGGGGGGGGGGGGGAATAAGGAGGGATAAAAAAAAATTAATATCCAGTACTTTTTGTTTTTCAAGAATTGCAAATTAGCCCATCAAATGTGAACATGATCACATCTAAAGTACAAAAAAAATAAAAGTTATTGACTTTTTAAAAAAAAATTTTTTTTTTAAAGAAAGTTCATTATTTTTTTGGAATGTGAATATACAGACATGAACGAAATAAATAGACCCCCCCCCCCCTCCAAAAAAAACAAAAACAAAAAAACAATTCATACATTCTTTCGTCAACGGCCAGCACCTGGCGCCATACAAGACACGGAGCTCCAATCTCTGGTTCCTCTTTGTAAGACATTCACAAGAACTCGTTTTTCTACCACAAAGACCCCCCCCCCCCAAAAAAAAACTTCCTTCCTCTGCATCGTTAGGCAAAACTTCTACAAACAGCTTTCCGTCTGTGGAAAACGTTACCACGAGACTGCTTTCCTGCAAATAACAATATGGTCGGGTTTAAAATCCATTGTCAAGAGATTCAGGTTATTAATCCTCCCACCAGTAATTCGATCTTTCCCCCAATCCATTTCTATGGTTCTTTATTTACCAACCGACAACCATTCCATTTCATTAACCTTTAACCTCTCGAGTGGCCTTTGGCCGTGAGTCGTGATCCTTCAATAAAATTTTTTTTTGAAGTAGAAATTTAAAATATTAATATTTTATACTAATTAACATGTTTCCACTTTAAGTATGACACAAGGCCAAAGAAACATTAAAATTCTCAGGTTTCAGGAGCCATATCATCGATCAATCTATAGATGGAATTCTTGCAAACCTCAGGATTCCACTTTGAATTGTTAACAGAATGATTGTCTAATTTATCAGAGAAGGAAAATAATCAATATCATCTCACCTAGGTCGACCACGACCCTCTGACAGCAGTCTTCGTTATTAATGATAATAATGCTGTCTATTTACTTCTGTCATGTCTGCGTAATTTATTGATCACAATTTAATGAGGTCATGAACACCGTATAGATTTGCCGAGGCGAATGAACTGCGATTTAAATAAACAGTTGATTAAAATGAAAACAGTTAATAACCAACAGCATAGAAAGTGTTGGGAGGGGGGGGGGGAGTAAAAAGTACTAAAATAACAACGGATATTGTTATGGTGTCATTTCAATCAGCATGCTTAACGATGAAAATGCTATTTCAAATTTGAGCATGGCAGACCAATGAAAATGCTATTTCACATTTGAGCGTGGCAGAACAAGGAAAATGCTATTTCACATTTGAGCATGGCAGACCAATGAAAATGCTATTTCACATTTGAGCATGGCAGACTAATGAAAATGATATTTCACATTTGAGCGTGGCAGACCAATGAAAATGCTATTTCACATTTGAGCGTGGCAGACCAATGAAAATGCTATTTCACATTTGAGCGTGGCAGACCAATGAAAATGCTATTTCACATTTGAGCGTGGCAGACCAATGAAAATGCTATTTCACATTTGAGCATGGCAGACCAATGAAAATGCTATTTCACATTTGAGCATGGCAGACCAATGAAAATGCTATTTCACATTTGAGCATAGCAGAACAATGAAAATGCTATTTCACATTTGAGCATGGCAGAACAATGAAAATGCTATTTCACATTTGAGCATGGCAGACCAATGAAAATGCTATTTAACATTTGAGCATGGCAGACCAATGAAAATGCTATTTCACATTTGAGCGTGGCAGACCAATGAAAATGCTATTTCACATTTGAGCGTGGCAGACCAATGAAAATGCTATTTCACATTTGAGCGTGGCAGACCAATGAAAATGCTATTTCACATTTGAGCGTGGCAGAACAAGGAAAATGCTATTTCACATTTGAGCATGGCAGAACAAGGAAAATGCTATTTCACATTTGAGCATGGCAGAACAATGAAAATGCTATTTCACATTTGAGCATGGCAGAACAATGAAAATGCTATTTCACATTTGAGCATGGCAGAACAATGAAAATGCTATTTCACATTTGAGCATGGCAGACCAATGAAAATGCTATTTCACATTTGAGCGTGGCAGACCAATGAAAATGCTATTTCACATTTGAGCGTGGCAGACCAATGAAAATGCTATTTCACATTTGAGCGTGGCAGACCAATGAAAATGCTATTTCACATTTGAGCATGGCAGAACAAGGAAAATGCTATTTCACATTTGAGCATGGCAGAACAATGAAAATGCTATTTCACATTTGAGCATGGCAGAACAATGAAAATACTATTTCACATTTGAGCATGGCAGAACAATGAAAATGCTATTTCACATTTGAGCATGGCAGACCAATGAAAATGCTATTTCACATTTGAGCGTGGCAGAACAATGAAAATGCTATTTCACATTTGAGCGTGGCACACCAATGAAAATGCTATTTCACATTTGAGCGTGCCAGACCAATGAAAATGCTATTTCACATTTGAGCGTGGCAGACCAATGAAAATGCTATTTCACATTTGAGCGTGGCAGACCAATGAAAATGCTATTTCACATTTGAGCGTGGCAGACCAATGAAAATGCCATTTAAAATTTTACCGTGGCAGACCAATGAAAATGCTATTCCACATTTGAGCGTGGCAGACCAATGAAAATGCTATTTCACATTTGAGTGTGGCAGACCAATGAAAATGCTATTTTTCTCATTCAAATTTTTGCAGTAATCAGTGTTTTTTTGTTTTTTTAAATATTTATTTAAAATCGACTTTGGGGTCAGATTTTTTTAACCAACTCAGGAAGTCAGAGTCAACAGGAGTAGGTTATTTTATTTTACTTTATTTTTTAAAATATTTATTTCTTGACCTTTTGGCTAAGAGCAAAGTGTAGTATCTGTTCTGATATTACACTGCACCTTTTCTGTCCTTGGTCAGTAAAGGGGAAAGAAATCCCTTTAGACTGAGGCAATTTTTATTTTTGTCTCAATCCAAAGTGCTCGCTTTTCGGGGAGTTGGATAATCCCCACATTAAAAGCTGACCTTGTGCCCGACTCTGCTCTCGTGGAGAGCTGATTAAATAGGGATTCTGGAATTGGAAGACTGATCTTTCTTGGACGATTCCTCGTCTCTGCTCAATTCATATGAACTCATTGAGAAAACAGCATGAAAAAGTTTCAAAATAGACAAGAACCTTTCATTCTTTGTTTCTGGAACAAAAGAAAAGTAAAGTTTCTTCAGCAATCGGTAAAAAAGAAACACATCCCAACTAACAGTAGAACGTTATACATTGAAAGCAAACTATATTTGTAAATTAGGATACAAGAAAAGCAGGCTTTTCTTGTGAAAGGAAAATTATTTTCAGAGATTTGTGGACAATGGATTAATTTTGAAACGCACACACACACAATCAGCTATTTTATATTATACATTGTGATGTGTCTCTGGCAATGTATTGGGTTGCCAACTAAGTTTCAGCCATTTTGTTTTAATGTTGAAATCTATTGTCTTTTCAAATTTCGCAATCTATTTTTTTTTTTTTTTCTCGAGAATTCTATTTTGGAATTAAAAAAAAAATTTTTTCAAGTTAATTTCTGTTAATTTTCAGATCATTAAAATGAACATTTTCGACACGTTTTTGCTTTCCACCAATGAGGTATCTTGTTGAACATTCGGTGAATAATTTATTGGTTAATTAGTAGTACTTTTTATTAAACCTTTTGGTGCTTCTGTATTATTGGGGCAGATGTACTTTCACCTAACAATTTAATAAACAGAATAGTTAATCAACTCACCCATCCCCCACCTCTCCATGTTAAGAATGTATTTCTAAATTATAACATTATTATTACTGTTCGGTTCGTAGACTGTATAAGTACCCTTTATTAAATTTATTTTCTTATTAATTCTCTGGATTTTCCTTATGGGTTACGGTTACAACAGAAAAAAATAGTTTGAATTATCTCCCCTTTCAACAAGCTCTTCTAAATTAAAGATGAAATGTCATCTGGCCCAATAATACAGAGGCACATGTAAAAGCTACCTAGCCAACATGGTTTTGGTGAAAATCCTGAGGAGTCGGCGTCAGGATCCATCGTCCTATGGTTGTCTGCACGTGGCAAGCAAAGACACGCCATGCACAAAACCGCCAAATCAATGAAGTGAAAGTGGCAACGTTGCTTCTGCATCATTTCTTTCTGTGTTTTAAGCTGAACCTTCCTCAACTTTGCATGCAACTGCTGAGCCTTACTGTTC
Organism: Sepiola atlantica; assembly: GCA_963556195.1. Taxonomy (NCBI): domain Eukaryota; kingdom Metazoa; phylum Mollusca; class Cephalopoda; order Sepiida; family Sepiolidae; genus Sepiola; species Sepiola atlantica. The sequence goes on along the minus strand of OY744541.1, from coordinate 32,311,430 downwards.
TTGGGGTCAGGGGTAAATACCTACAATCCTGCAGGTTAACGAATAGTTGCTATCAACGAGGAGGACTTCATGCAGACCATACAACCCTGAGGCACAATCTTCGTGAGCTCTATGTAGAAGTCTGACTTGCCTAACAGATTCAAGATGATCAAAAATGTCGCAGCATTTTAATTCATATGAATTTACTAATAAATCTGCAATTATTTCTTTCAGAATATTTTTGAAGCAAATAAGCCCTTAATAAAAATGAAAATGCAGAAGCAATTCATATACTTTTCCTCATAACTTCAAACTCAGTCAATGATTTTCAAATAGCTGCAAATATGAGAGTATGGGGGAGAAGGGTCCACAGGTGATCGGACAGTACGAAAGTGGTTTCAGAAATCTCCTGTGGAGATGAGAGCCTCAAAGATGAAGGTAAAGGGCGGCCATGCACTCTTGACAATGAACGTTCAAAAACAATTGAACAAAATCCACGTCAAGGTGTCAGAGAAATGTCTACGGCACTTGATGTCAGTAGTTTTATTACCTTTGTGATACCATTGGAGCGCAGGGCGAAAACGGTGCTAGTGTGATTGCAAGAGTTAGAAATGGATGGAGTAAGTTTAGAGAACTTTCGCCATTACTAACCAGCAGAGCGTTACCACTGTCGACCAAGGAAAGAGTCTATCTGGCACGTGCATGCAGTGTGATGATGTATGGAAGTGAAACTTGGCCAGTGATTGTTGAGGACATGCGTTGCAAAAAGAGAAATGATATGAGAATGATATAATGGATGTGTAATGTTGAGTGTTAAACATGCTTAGATCTGATGACCTCAGAGGAAGATAAAATCTGGGCAATATAGGGAGGGGGGGCTATGTTAAAAGAATGGATGAGAGTTCTTGGGTCAGTAGATGTAGAACAGTTAAGGCAGCAGGTTCAGTTCACAGAGGAAGACCAAGAAAAACATGGGAGAATGTGATAAAAATGGAATTGAGAGAAAGAGGGATAAAGACTTGGCCATAGATAGGTTAGTTTGGAAGTTAATTTTGTAAAGCCGTCCAACACATGCCAGCATGTAAAACATGTTACACCAAAAATTAGGATCATGATGATTCCAAACATGTCAGATCATCTGAAGCCAATTGGCAAGGTGAACAGCTTGGTAAATGGGCTCCACATGAACTTTATGTCATGTTAGCTTCTGAAATTAGTCATTTTCTCAATCTAATAATAGTATAATTCTTTATGATAGCTATGATTAGAATTTGCCAACACTAGTATTTGAAATACATGACGGAGTCCATCAAGAGAGATTGGATTCAGCAGCCCAAGATGTGTGTGTGTGAGATCGACAGACAGCCGTTTCATAATATCATGGCTCTGCAGTGTGGCTAGACTAAAATTTATACATAATGAAACTAATTTTTTCAATTAAATTTTCAGCCTTATAAGATGTTAACCATTTTGGGCTTTAGTTAAAACATGTATGCACATATGTAGCCAGAAATGTTTGTACAAATAAAAATTTCTGTTAAATAAACATATCGCTTTACCTGTTATTGACACTAAGATTCATAGGATTGTTTATCCAACCTCTACAAACAAAACTACACTTGAAATCACACATATTCTCCGCTGTTTACTGCTCGCTGTATTTAGGCACAAATAGAACTTAATTTCTCCTGTATCACGTGCTTATTCCCGATGACCTTGGAGATAGAGCGAAAGCGTGCGGAGTCTTAGTTGACTCAGTGAACCGGGTTCGCGCCATGTGACCATTTGAAATTGTCACTTCTTACACTGACGAGAACAAAAGCTTGAAACGCTGGCGTATGTAGATAAAAATAATTTAATATTTATTTATAAATATTGATTATATATATATATAACGCTTACAGATTTAAAGTGTCTCTGTGAACCGGGTTTACGCCCTATGACTGTCCGAGATTGTTATTTCCCTGCGCTAATGAGAGCCATAAGCTAAAAACGACGTTGTATGTAGGTAAAATAATAAAAAATAATTTAATGTTAGAAGCCTCTTTCAAGTAAAATTGAAAGTCGAACACTGTAGGAAAGGTTAAAAGTAAACATTCACCTAAAAGCCTCAGTGCAATGCTCCGACTGTCGTTGAGTACTATCGAATGTTTAGATATTTATACTAGTCGCTTTCAGCGTAAATATCACTTAATTTTTCCGTTATCATGTAACAATCTCTTGTGGCCCAATGGGACTAGGTGAATGCTTACAGATTCAAGGTGTCTGTGAACCGGGTTTGCGCCTATGACGGTCTGAGATTGTTATTTCCCTGCGCGGATCAGAGTCATAAGCTTGAAACGACGTCGTACGTAGGTAATATAAAGTTTATATATATATATATATATATATATATATATATGAAAAAGGAAAGGCAAAAACTATTATTTATGTGTTCATCAACATTTCGTCTTTATTGTAAGACTTCCTCAAGATGAAGAAAAAAAAAATCACACAAGCATCAATTTGATTTGCCTGAAAGCGGCGAGCTTCAGCTGGTTTATGATTGAAAGAAAAATAAAAAAAGTGAGAAGCCATTACGTCGGATCATTTTATCCCTATATATATATATATATATATATATATATATATATATATATATATATATATATATATATATATACGGATATATCTAGTTTGAAACTGAAATAAACACTTCTTGACTAAAACTCTTCTCTTCTGCTCCTTTCTCAAAGAAAAGACATTGCTAGTCTTTCACTATCGTTATTTTGATGGTCAGGGCTCGACTGAGCTCCAATCTTTGACCGTCTGAAATGGTTACTTTCCTGCACTGATGAGAGCAATAAGCTTGAAATGCTAGCGTCTGTAGGTATTAAACATTTAATATTTATTTATATACACATACATACATACACACACATACATATATATATACACACATACATTATATATATATATATATATATATTACACCCACCCACAGAATCTAATTCATTTATTTCATTTAACATTGCAGGTCATCATACTTAGAAATGTAGAGGAATTCAATTACATTGTCTGATGTTTAAAAATAAATTCACTAATCAATAAAACAATTACTTCAATTACTGGAGACTTTCTATCTACAAAACCTATACGAGTTCACCTGCACTAAAATCCTTGTGTAAAGTCAACACCCAACTATTCTCATTCAGAAATGGAGTGAAATACTAGGGTAGACTCAACACATATCCGGTTAATATATCATGAACTAGTTGGAAACCCCAATAAAGTTCTCGATTGTGGGTTTCTACCCCAGACCCGGTATGTTCAGATCGATTAAACCTAGGTACACTTATTTATAGCTTTTAAATAATATATATATATATAAAAGGAAATGGTAGTTTGCTTGAAGCATTGCGAGTAAACGAGCAAATATGGAGGTGAGAATTCCGAGGCAAGAAGCAATGCAATGTTGAAAAACCTGAAGGTGGAATAAGAATGAACAAAAATAAATGACAAGAGACGGTAAATCTCAGATCAATTCATTTATATTTCAAAATTTAAATATAAAGACAGTAAATTGTAAAATTGGTGGGCTTACTGTTAAATATTTAAAGGTCCGGAAGTGTAGAGACTTTAATCATTTCGAGAGTAACAACCTATATATATATATATATATATATATATATATATATATATATATATATATATCTCTATATAGTATGAAATTGGAAGCCCCTTGTAAAAATTGAGATATTTGTTTTTTGTGAAATTTTAACAATGGTTATTAATAAATATTCCCCAAATTTCAGTGTCCTTAGTTTAGAGTATTTTAAAAGGCCTTTAGGGAGCATAAAAAGAGCACAACCTCCCATTTGAAATTTCAAATATTTCAGATTTGCATTAAAATTCACAGACGTCAATTAAGCAAGATTCCTGACTCTTTAAGCTTTAAATCTTAGACATTTTCTAGAATCAAAATCATAAATAAAAAAAATATAATGGATTTTGATAAAAAATTGGAATAAAGATTTAGTAGCATTATATGTTGCTTTTAATCTTCTTAGGGGACATAAAAATGGTCCAAAACATTCCTGAGAATTAAATTTTCCCGTCACAGGGACTACTATGTGTGTATGTGTGTTATTACTTACTCACAGACACACAATGGTATTCAAGGTGTAGATTATTTGTAGAACTTGGATAAACAATCCTACTAATCTATCAAGCAGTTTAAGAGAAAGACAAGTGATTCCAACAATCAGATAGACATAAGGTTACCAGGTCCACTATAAAAATCTATTCGATTTTGAAAACCTCATGTCTCTCAGTAAAATAGTAGAGTAGACTAGACTGGGTACCTAACCAGGTGGAGAGTCTGCTGAAAAATCATCAACTGACAATCCACCCGCCATTTCATTACCACATATTGAGTGGTTTTTGGCTTCGATAAGTAGTGACTCATAAAAATATATATATATATATATATATAAAACGCACACAATCAATTTAAAAAGAAATCCAACTCCTGCCCCTAACCTTGGTTGATAACCAATCTATGAGAAAAGTTCCAATTAAAAAAAAAAAAAAGCAAGTGAGCATGGGATTAACAAGTCCATTGCATAGACATGAAGTCACTATTGAAACCAGAATTGTATGACTGCGACGACCCTATAATACCCGTTTCACCCAAACTGCGTACAAGAATAACGCATACATAACCTGCACCAAGTAGACCTAGGAATGTTCGGCAGGGAAAATAACTGCCTTGTGTACTTTATGTAAATTATATACACCACCACTATTCAGGAACACCTGAGGATGTGAACCATTATTTCAATTAAGGTTTAACGGTTAGTTGTGTCTAGCTAAGAATATCTTGCCCCCAGGCAGACCCTATTTTATCTTCTTTCTTCAACAAGTAAAAAGAAAAGTTTGTTGTACAAAAAGTTTACAAGGTTATGTGAAAAAAACAAAAAAAACTTTCTTAAAAAATAAAAAAAGTGTCAGCAAATGCTAACCCTAACCAGAGCAGATGGCCATCACAATGGTAAAAAGAGAAGAGGCTGGGGTGTGGAAGTCATAGGCATAGCCAATGGAGGATTTGTTTTTATTAATATCAACACTACCCCCTCACCCATTGTTGGCCTTTTGGCTAAGATCAAAGTGTAGTATCTGTTCCGATGGATACTGCACGCCTGTCCTGTGCAGTTCTAGGAGGTCCACCCTCCCAGGCTTTGCCTCCCCTCTTTGGGAAGGAGTAAGTTTATTGCTTACTGTCTGAGGCGCCCCTACCGGAGAATGCCGACGGGGCTGCCCAGGCAATTTTTTAAATGGCCAGAGTGCTCACCTCTCGAGCGCTGGCTTTTCAAACCCCACTTTCTCGACCCGATCTTGGGTCACATCTTACTTGTGGGAGTAAGATAAAACTGGCCTTGTGCCTAACTCCTGGGGAGGAGTAAATAAAACCCCCTCACCCATTCAATGCTAAAACACTTTGTAAACAACCCATTTCATGCCTTTGTGCAGTAGTCACCCTGAAGGAACAAGTTTCACAAGCGGTCCCAAGCCACATGTATATTCTAGTAAGCAAAGATGATCTTCATGAATACAGCCTGATATTCTCAAATGATTACCCATCTGGTTCTGACCAGGCTCAAAGTTGCTCAACTTAAACGATCCATCCTGTACAATTAATTAAACAATCTATAACTTTTATTAAAAATATTAGCCCTGACAGAACTTGAAACCGACATGTCAAGCCTGCAACTATAGCCATTACACTACACAACTTATGTCCATTACATAAAACATTCCCCTTAGAGTTGGAGGAGAGACATACTACTACCTGGCACACGCTAGGGAGTAAGTGTAGTATCTGTTCCAATGGATACTGCACCCCTATAGACGGATGTCGTCTTGTCCTTCGGGGCTTGATTCCACCTGTCTGTGGGTTTGTCCTGTGCAGTTCTAGGAGGTCCACCCTCCCAGGCTTCGCCTCCCCTCTTTGGGGAGGAGTAAGTTTATTGCTTACTGCTTGAGGGGCCCCTACCGGGGAATGCCGACGGGGCTGCCCAGGCAATTTTTAAATGGCCAGAGTGCTCACCTCTCGAGCGCTGGCTTTTAATCCCACTTACTCGACCCAAGCTGTGGTCACATCTTACTTGTGGGAGTAAGATAAAACTGGCCTTGTGCCTAACTCCTGCAGAGGAGTAAATAAACATAGAGAAAAGAAAAAAACCTGTATTGCAGGTATGTCCAGGTACATTTCTTTATGACAATACCATTTAGTAAGCTATTTAATTAGAGATGGGGAGGTCGGCTGACCTTTATAAAAAGTGAAAAAAAGACAAAAACAGAAGGGTTTGTCAATAGAGTACACACAGTACAGTGGTCGACGATAGTCAAGGGCGACCCAAAGGCTCCTTTTTCATTCACCAAAGTGTATAGAAGGGGACCACTCCATTCCCAGGATTACTCCACTTACCTTTGATCCTCGCCTTATAATGCTGAGTGTTTTGCAGGGGGGGGGGGGGGGGGGCATCAAGTAACATTTTTTTAAAAGTCTTTGTTATTGACTAAACGGAGGATTGAACCCTCGTTTCTGGCTCGTTAGCGATCACTCTAACCGCTATACAAAACGGGCCAGACGCGAATACAGAATTATTGACAAAAAAATAAACTGACGAACCTGAATCGGTTGGGGCATGTTTTGTCCTGAAACAATTTCGCTTGTAAAATTTATCAAAAATCAAGTTCTTAGTTAATAATAATAAAAAATAATAAAAAATGATTTTAAAGCTTTGTTTAATTTGCCTCCTATGAATTGAATTCGCATAGCCAATTTCGTAATCTGAATATATATATATATATATATATCCACTACGTCACACCTACCTACCTCTCTACTCCTCATTTCTGATCCGTTTGTTCCTGTACATAGATTTGCTTACAATTTTTTTTTTTACAAATAAAATTTAAAAATTCTAGTGTTTTTGTAATGAGCAAAGCTCCCCCCCCCCGAAATAAACGGCAAAGAATCGCGTGTTTAATATAAACAGCAAGAGCTGTAATGTACTGTAGTTAATTTTTAAAAGTGAGATGCAGTGAAGCCGATTCTGTCGACCTTCGAGTCACAAATGATTCGTCATTTCCAACTCCATATAAAGGAGGATGATCGACCTCTTCCTGAGTTAACTCAGAACGTCTCTAATGTCCATGTCTTGCAGCCAGAGAGTTAATACGCGACAACAAATGTTTTTTCGAGACGGCATCGGTTGGAGCCACACAGCTCTTGGGTCCATTTGGCCATTATATTTCAGAACTTTTGGATTATCGTGGAAATCAGAATCCGAGCCGTATTCTTTAACACTACAGTCAGTTTTAGAAGTAAATTTCTGCAAAACCCGATTTCACTGCGCCAGGTATTTAAAAAAAAAAAAAAAAAAAAAAAAAAAAAAAGAAAGAAAGAAAGAAAGAAAGAAAGAAAGAAAGAAAGAAAGAAAGGATGATATGACTAAAAAGTAGTCAATCAATATTAGAATCAATAACTTTAATCCTATTATCGGACATAAAGTATAAATAAGCACAATTCTGTACTTGGTTATGATGGGATTAAAAAAAATATTAAAAAGACAACTTATGCTGCTTTAACTGGAATCAGAGAAAACGAGGAGGCCATGAGGTGCCGGGTCGGAGAGAAATTAGTATACCGAGAATGAGATAATACGAGTCATAAATTAGTTGCGTATAGAAGACTTTATACGCGGATTCAATTCATACAGGTAGACAAATGGCTCGCGTGTGATGATCGGGCAGGTAGAAAAACAAACAGTTAAAACTTATTTTGGTTCTCCAATCTATCGTTTACAAATAAATGATCAGCTGGTCGGTCGGCCGGCCGGTCAGTCAGTCTGTCTGTGGTTCAACGAGAAAAGGCAATCAGTAGAAACCAATTTCACATTGTCATGTTAGTAATGAACACTGACAATCTTTACAATGAATAATTCTGATAATTTAAAGAAAAAAAAAAAAAAATCCCCCCACACACAAAAACAATCAGACCAATTTGTGACAAATCTTTACAGAAATAAAACAATTCACATTGGATTTGAGGAAATTTTTTTGAAAAACAGTTAAGAAACATTGTTGCTAGGTGCAAAGTTAATTCAAACTGATTTTGTTTAAACATGAGCCCGAGTCAGCACTTTTTTTGTAGGATTTGGAATCAGGTTGGATTATTTATATATATATATATATATATATATATATACAGGGTGGGCAAAAATAAGGGTCCTATTTTTAAAAATTCATAACTTTTTTATTTATTGATTTTTTTTTTTTTTTTAGAATAAGTAAAGGACCCCTTCCGAAGCAAGCATGAGCTGTATTAGCCCTAAGGAACGTACCCTCATTTAGAAAACATTATTTTTGCTTAAAAAACTCAAAACAGTGTAAAAAACAATACTTTAGTTTTTGTAAGTTTTAAGTGTTTTTCGGCTAAAATTTGTTTTGTTTATTTCAAAAAATCTCGGAAGGGTCAGTCTACACACACATAAAGTTTGGTGAGTTTAACTTTTATTTTGTGGAAGTTATTCAAATTTAAAGATAGGACCCTTATTTTGGCCCACCCTGTATATATATATATATATATATATATATATTATTTTGATTTTAATAAAAAATATCTGCAGCTAACACATGGTTTTTGAAGGAATTTTGCCTCTTTCTTTAAGTTTTAAGATGCTTGAAAAAAAATGAACTTTCCCAAATTTATACCTACCAGCGACCATGTGCGATTTAAGTTAAAATTTAAAAGACATTTACTCCGTTAAGTCCACACAACATCGGACGTCACTTCTAAAAAACCAGGAAGGATTCTTACGAAAAAAAAAAAAATAAGATTAATAATTTTTATTTGTTTAAATCTCTGATGAAGCTTGTGTTACCGAGCAAAATTATTAGAAAAAAAAGTCAAGATGAAAAAAAAAAAAAAAAAAAATAGTATTTTGATTTTAATAAAAATATCTGCATCTAACATGTTTTTTGAAGGCATTTTGCCTCTTTCTTTAAGTTATATATATATATATATATATATATATATATATATATATTGAAAGTCGAGCACTGTCTGAAAGATTACAAATAAACATCAGTTAATAAATATTCCCCAAATTTCAGTTTCTTTCAAGTATTTTAAAGGTTTTTTTAGGGGGAATAATACAAATAAAACCTCCTATTTGAAAATTTAAATGTATCCGATTTGCATTGAATTTAATTCATAGTCATTAGACACCAATTAAGCAAGATTCCCTGAATTTCAATTTCTTCTTAGACATTTTCCAGAATCAAAATCATGTAATGAATTTTCATCAAAATTGGAATAAGGATTCTACACACACAGTTTAGTATCATATCTTGATTGTAATCTTCGTAAGGGAGCAAAACTGTTCTGTGAATTAATTTTACCCAACCTGGGATGGGTATTTTTCTAATATATATATATATATATATATATATATATAACAATAAAATGTGTGGTTTATCGTTCAAGTTTCAAAGTATTGCATGGAAAGTTAATAAAATTGAAATATAAGCCAAATTAGCAATACAAAATTTTTTTTTTTTTTTTTTCTTACATTTATCCTATCGATTACGGAATAAAATTCCTTCTTCAGGGGTGACCAGTATTGAGTCATTTTTTTTTTTTTTTTCATCAAAAAACAAGAATAAAGAAACTTATTTCTTTGTTAATTTGATAAACGTCTTTGATGGTGCGACGCCACCGCCGTGCTGTTACTGAAGGCGGCTAGGACTCAAAAACCGGTGTCGAACGAGAATTGCGTTGGCACGCTGTCAAGTAAAATGTGTGGTTTATCAATATACAGCATAATCATGTTGATACCGGTTCCCATTAGATAACCAAAGTTAAGCAACGTTGAGCCTGGCCAATACTAAATGGGTGATCATTTGGGAACATTAGGCACTGTATGTGGCCTGGAAAGGATATAGGCACTACCAGGTTCTATCATGCCCACAGAAAAGTTAGGACAGAGTATCTGCCTAACTCCCCGAGGACGTCCCCCGCCGTTATGGAAAAAACAACAACATATATAACAAACTCCATCAAGGATTTGATTTTTTTTTTCCAATTGACTCCATACCTGAAGGAGTCGAAAATCAGCAAATGTTTGCAGAAGTCTTGTTTTTAATTTTTTGTTAAATCCCAAAACTACCTCTGGATGGGGGAATTTGGATTCAAGAAATTTTATCAGGAGTCCCTATTTACTTGCCTCCTCACAAGGGCAGAGTTAGACAAGGTTTGGGTTTAAGGTGGGGAAAAATGCAGCTTCCAAAAAGGATCACTCTGGATTGGTAGTAAAAATTAAAATTGTTTCAGTCTAGAAAGATTTCTCCTTCACTGACCGACGACAGAACAGATGAAGTGTAGTATCAGAACAGATATTACACTTTGCTCCTAGCCAAAAGGTCAAGGAAAGGGTTTTTTTGTTATTTCTCCAAATTCCCTACCTCTGTAGTGGGGATCTGGATTCAGAAATTTTGTTAGGAGTCAGAGTTTTTTTTGTTTTTTTCTTTCTTTTTTTTTTCTTAGAACCGACCTTGGAATAAATGATATAGATATATATATATTTTTTTTTGTTACAAATGAATTCTGTGCAACATGTTGCAAGTTCTGGATTAAATGGATTATTATTATTATTATTATTAGTAAGAGTGGTAGTGGTAGTAGTAGTAGTCCTAAGGAGGAGGAGGAGAAGAAACGTGTCAGCTGTAGAAATGTCAATTAAGAAGACTAGAATCAACAAAGGAGCGGAAAGTTGATCTGAAAGATGAATAGCTTAGGAAAAAAAAGAACCTGAATGCATAAAACAGTTTTTTAGTAAAAAATTGTTCATACAAAACAAAACAAAAAAAAAAATGGTCAAGAAAGAGGTTGACCTAGAAACGTTAGAATTGCAACAAAAAAGATAATTTTCATGGTCAGTCTTCCTTCTGTTAAGAGCAGTCAATATATGACACTTGTGCCGGGGGGGGGGGGGGGGGTCACATGGAACTTTGATCTGATGAGGACAGATTTTAACCTGGCAGTCCTGAGTAGGTGTCAAAGATACATCCTCGACAATCAGTCCGACAGTCTGGGTCATTTTTGAGTAGGTGATGACCTTGCATCTGTCGGTCCGAGGTATGGTTTTGTGCACTTCTAAGAGGTCCACCCTGCCAGGCTTTACTTTCTCTTTAGTTTGAGAAAGGAGGTTAGTTTATTGCTAAGGGAATGCCAACAAGGCTGCTCAGGCATTTTGTTTTTGTAGGGCAGAGTGCACTTCTCGTGTGCTGGCTTTTCAAAACCTTACCTGACCTTGTGTCTAACCTTAAAAAATAAATACCTACTTGCATTTGCCATTTTTGAAGGTAATACAATTATCGAGGATTGATCTTCAAAGATTTGGTTTCTCTGTACTCATGGTACAACCATTTTTTTTTCTTTCTAATTTTAAGCCGAAACAGTATTTTTGTATATGATTTATTTAACGAAAGTTGCTATTTTAACCATAGTGGAAGGAGGTGTGGGGATTAGGGGGGGGGGATACCATTCCAAACCGCATAATTTAAAAGGATGTGAACTTGGCAAAGACCTTGAGATTCTATCAGGAAAGGACAGCCTTAAGCAAGGCTTGATCTTTTAAAAATTAAAGCCAAGATTCTCAATAGAATACACCTTGCTACTTTTTTTTTTCTACAAAAATAAAAGTAACCCTAAGCATTAATCTAAACTTACATTTTGACATGTTTTATGAAGAGTAAAAAAAAAATTTTTTTAAAAAAGAAAAAAAGAAAAAGAGAAAAAGAGAAGAGAAAAAGAAAAGAGAAAAAGAGAAGAGAAAAAGAAAAGAGAAAAAGAAAAGAGAAAAAGAAAAGAGAAAAAGAAAAGAGAAAAAGAAAAGAGAAAAAGAAAAGAGAAAAAGAAAAGAGAAAAAGAAAAGAGAAAAAGAAAAGAGAAAAAGGGAAATGAAAAAGAAAAAAAGAAAAAGAAAGAAAAAAAAAGAAAAAAAGAAAAAGAAAAAAAGAAAAAGAAAAAAAAAAGAAAAAAAAGAAAAAAAAAGAAAAAGAAAAAAGAAAGAAAAAAGAAAAAAAAGAAAAAGAAAGAAAAAGAAAGAACGCCACTTAATGACACACAGATTGATATTGGAGATTTGAGACATTTTTCATAATTTTTTTTTTAAATTTATTTTATAATTGAATTCACAGAACCTTGAAAAACACATCCGGCCTTTTTAAAAATCAAAATTGCTATAATATATGTATAAATTATTACGGAATTGGATCTTTTAGAATTTCAGAAATTGGGAGTCAAGTGTTTGGTCTACGACCGGCTGGCATGAAAGATTTCCCTTCTGTTTTCGAATACATCTAACTTTGTGCTTATTGTGCATGCCTACAAAGATGACTTACTCTCTGATAAAGCCTTAACAAATAAAAGCAAATTACTAACATATATATAACTAGTGGAACCCAGGTTCCGACGTTGCCCGGGAAAATACAGATCTTAATGAAGCTCAATTTAACTGATGTTATACCATTAAACTATAAGAACGTTTATTATTATTATTATTATTATTATTATTATTATTATTATTATTATTATTATTATTATTATTATTAGAAGCATGAAATACGCGTAACAGGTAAACAAACATTTGATTATTTATAATATAAACAATTCGTGGGTAACAACATCGGAATATAAAAAAAAAACAAAAAAAAAAACAAAGGAAATCATGGTGTGTGCATATTATCAGTTCACACTTCCACATAAAGAAACAAAAAATTAAATATAAAAAGTTATTTACGCTATTTCTTTTTTTTTACAGGTTTCGGACCGTTACCCTCACCTGGGTTATCATTCACGATAATTCGGCCGATGGATTTTCTGAATACACGTTCTACCCGATACTAACTAGTGATCGCTTCTGATTCACCAACGTATCTGCACAATTTCTATGCAAATTAATTGCAAGTGCCACCTACTGCAACAGGTCACTTGTTTCATACATCAACTGTAAAAGGGGGGGGGGGATGACCCATTAACTAATTTTATTCCATGAAAAATGCCAGTATACTGAAATCATATGCCCTTAATAGGGTTAACATGAAAATTCATATACACTAAATGTACAAAAGCAAGGAAATTCCCAAATTTTTACACTTTTATTGTCATTAAGGGTATGACTACATATCCACCAAACCATTTCATTATCACATCACTACAGTATAAATCTCTATGCATGAGTGGATGAAGTGTGTGAGGTGCGCTGAAGAAAAATTATTACCAGTAAAATACATAGCCCTGTTGTGCTCGCATACCCTTAATTTCCTTGCTTTTGTACATTTAGTGTATATGAATTTTCATCTTAACCCTATTAAGGGCATATGATTTCAGTATACTGGCATTTTTTATGGAATGTCACTACTTTTGTAAAGGCTATGCCTCAATACAATGCCTTCTCATAACTGATATAGTTGGTACTTTGACTAATCAAGGTTTATGGTAAACTGAAATTAAAATGCCATCAACTAGACACTAGAGCCTCTATCTTTGCCAAAAATCAGCTGAATCCATCAAATGGTCGATAAGATATAGAATAAAGTGTATGAATACTGGTCATTTTTAAGTTTTTTTGGAATATTCTGGAAAACTAAGGTATATGGTAAACTGAAATTAAAATGCCATCAACTAGACCCTAGAACCTCTATCTCTGCCAAAAATCAGCTGAATCCATCAAATAGTTGATGAGATACAGGGTGGCACATACGTACGTACACACAGATAACATGATTTAATGATTGAACTTTCTGGATCTCTGGGTTGCCTTGACTAATGATGCTGAAATTCTACACACTTATAGAACCTATCAAATAAAAATTTTGTGCAAAGTTTTAACTAATTTGGTTTATTGGTTTTTGAGTTATGATTGATCAAAGAAATGAGATTTCCAGTATAGGCCAATTGTGAAGTCTATTAAGGGCTAGAGTGCTCTCGCGCCTCCCTTTATTAGTATTTTAGTTTTGTTTTTTGTTTTTTTTTTAAATTCGAGGCAACACAGTGATTTTGTAAACTGTACCATTTAGGGTGTGTGCCCCTAAAACAAAGAAAATGTTAAAATAAGTTAGATACAAAAAATTTATAGGGAAAAAAATTGCTCTACATCAAATTTCGAGTTATATTATGTGATAAAATTTTAACCGCACCAGCGCACATGCATGTGAACATCAATATATGTGCAGAGTAAAGTCTTAAACTAATGAACTTATGGAATATGTATTCTTGCACACACGTCCATTAAAATAAGTGAGATATATAAATAAATAACGTTTAGTTAATGCTGTCAAAAATAAATAACGTCCCATTACTTACGGGATGGATAAAGTACAGATGTATCCTTTTATATATTTTTAAAGTATGAAAATGCATAGCTCAAAATGCTATACATATTGTATATACCCTTCCTGAGACAGGCATTCTTCTAGTGCATATATATATATATATATATATATATATATATATATATATATCTAAATGAATAAATGCGAAATTCCTTTTATTTATCACTACTACATTGCCATCAAAACGGGTTGAGGTTATTTAAATAAATGATACAAATTAGTTTTTTTTGTAATACTGTATAGAAAGTACAGCGGACAGACCCATCGACATTCATAGATCTGTCAAATTAGCATAACTACTTTTAAAAAAAAGTTTATAATTAGTTAATGTTTGGTGTTAGTCATTCGTAATTTTAACGTTTCATTTGTTATATGTGTATTTAACATTTTTATCGCTATTAACAATAATTAAATCAAGTGATTTAATAATAAAAATGATAAATTATGAAACTTTTCCTTAAAATATTTGCTGATTAACTTTCAGGGGAGGTAATTCAAATTAAACCACAAAGAAAGATATACGAGGCAAGTGTTCAGAAAGAGAAGAAGCTGATTGACTGACTGACCTACACCCTCTGCAATTGTTTGTATTTCTCTTGCACTCGGTTCACCGGGTATACTCGCCAGATAGCTTTTGAAATTCGTGTTTCATTAGTCCTGTTGCTCCTATTATTACTAGTATGATGGAGATTTTTCCAAGATTCCAATTTCTTTTCATGTCGTACATAAGACGTTGGTATTTCGTAATCTTTTCCCTTTCTGCTCTGTTCTTACTGTGTGTGTGTGTGTGTGTGTGTGTGTGTGTGAACAAAAGAACTCCATAACAAAACAAGGCAAGCTTATTTTTAAGTGGAAACTAAGTGACACTTAATGGTTGCATTTATAACTTATTTTAATAACCA
Organism: Sepiola atlantica; assembly: GCA_963556195.1. Taxonomy (NCBI): domain Eukaryota; kingdom Metazoa; phylum Mollusca; class Cephalopoda; order Sepiida; family Sepiolidae; genus Sepiola; species Sepiola atlantica. Next base: position 32,296,104 of record OY744541.1, on the reverse strand, counting down.
ACGCATACTTATGAGTGCTACATTTTTACGAAACAATACAACTTTACTGTAAAGAAACATTAAATTGTCATAGCTGATTTTCTTATGACCGAGATGGACGAAATAAAAAAGAAAATTAAGAAACAGTCGGTCCCCGCCCCTACATCAGTGCTCGGTAGTTTTATCACTGCCAAATCAGATTTGTGTATATAGTTTAGAGTGTTTCACAGCACACATTGCTTCATGTTGCAAAGAATTTTTTTTTTTTTTTACGGAAATCGCTCCAGACAAGGCATGAAGCCACTTGATGTAACGAGCTAATAAGAACGAAATATGATTATCTCAAAGACAAGAGATGCCTATTGGCCTTAGTCTTGAAATGACCAAGGAGGAAAACAGCCAGCAGGAAGAGAGTTCCACAAGCCTGCAGTTCTTGGAAACAAGCTACTGGAATAGGAAGCTACTTCATTATCTACAGATTTCAAAGATTATAATATTTAATCCTGCTCATTATTTCATTTTTTTTCGTCATGATTAATGAAATTATCAATCATATTAGTAATTTATTTTTAAAATTATAGTCTCGTCCAGATAGTAAGACAATGACACATTTTTACTAATCACCAAAAAAATAAAACTCAGCAAGGGGAATAACTCATATTTAAAATTTATGATAATAAACGTTGTCACCTAAAATTTAATTTTTTTTTTTCTTTTTGTATAAGTTTAAAACGTGCGCAAACAAATAAAAGTATTAAAATTAAATTAAAATGACTTCCCTGCATCCCGGGCAACACCGGGTAAGATAATAAGGATTACGCGCACCATATGTAACAGCAAAATACAATATGTATAATAACAAGAAAAGAAATGTGAAAGTAGGTTTTTAAAAAGTTATTAAACTAAGTGTGTTAGCGTTTTATTGGAAAGCTTGACATTTTTATTTACACAACAATGTAACAAGTTTTTTTTTTTTTAACTTTAAAACCATTGAAGTTCGGCTGTAAATTTATGAAAATGTCCTTTTTTTAGTGTCGTCTATTAAAAGTAAGTAAAGATAAATTAAACCGTGTAAGTAAAGCTTGCCCCCCCCCCACCCGGTTCCAAACCTTTAATTTTCTATGCTTCTTTCACTTTTTTCTCTTAATATAACTTTCTGTCTATATATCTGATCTTAGCCCCACCCCTCCTCCCCTCCCCCGGAGTTAAGTTTATTATCCCCCCCCCCTTTTTAACCACTACGGGGGGGGGGGGTGCAGTACATATCAAAATCAGAGACCGGCAGAGTCCAAGACATTTTTGAGAATGGCTTGTTCTATCTCGGTCTGAGGTAGGGTCAAGACATTTTTGAGAATGGCTTGTTCTATTTCGGTCTGAGGTAGAGTCCTGTGCAGTTTCAGGAGGCCCACCTTCTTGGCTTTACCTTCTCGCCCCTTTGAGAAGGGGTGTTAGTTTATTGCTAATCGCCTGGGGCGCCCCACGAAAATTTTTGTTCCCCAAAAATGCCCTTTCTCTAGGGCGATGGCTTTTCAAATCCCACTTTCCCTTGTATCTAAACCCACCCCACCCCGTGAGAAGGAAATAAATAAAAACTTCTTGGTCTTTGGCTAGGAAACAAAATGTAGTATCTGTTCTGATAAAACACTTCATCTTTTCAGTCCTCGGTCATTGAAGGAGAAATCCTTCTAGATTGAGGTATGTTTTTATTTTTGTACCAATCCAGAGTGGCTCCTTTTTTTTGGGGGGGGGGGACTGTATTTTCTCCACATTAAAAACTGACATTGTGTCTAATTTTGCCCTCGTGGGAAGGCAAGTAAATATGGGCTTTATTTGAAGGAAAAGCCAATAGCGGCAGACGACATATTTTCAATCATAGACAATGAGAAAAAATAACAGCAGGAAATAAACCAGATTTCAAGAGTTTAATCCTGGGCTCATTTATGCAAACAAAACAGCGAGAGGAGAGCGAGGAAGTGAGTGAATATCAAGAGTATTATGTCCGTAAGGCAATAGCAGCTTATTGTCGAAAAGGAGACAGTGTTTAAGGTAAGGGTAGTTCTTCTAGGAGCTGTTGGTCAGCTCAGGTTTGTTCTAGCATTGGGGGAGGGGGGGGGGGGAGAAAGGGGAGGGTGCACAGAGGCAGCTGTAATTAAGCTGTTTACTTTAAATCCAAAGTAATGAAAGCCCAAAAGAGACAAGTTACACCCCCCACCCACCCCCACGAGTCAATCTCAACTAATTTAGAAAAAAAAAAAAACAGCCACTAGGAATCACAATTAAAACCATTCTGGTTTGATGTTGGACAATTTTAGTCTCATAGAAGAACATTTCACCCTAAGTCATCAAACGAATAGGTGGAGGGGGGTAGATTAGAACATTTGCTAATAAATGATGAGATTTATTGAGAGTTATCAGCTTCTCACAAGCATCTATCTATGAAGTTGTATCATCTGTTGCACAGACAGTGAGATTAAAACGCTGAATTCACATTCAAAAACATGCTGCTCGAGTTTGAGGTTAACTAATTTGCATATTGCTTCGCCAAAGGACATTTCATTAATTAACTATTCGTTCATATTGCTTTCTAATCCAATGATTGTTTTCATTTTATTATAATTATTCTAGTCACACATTTATTTCATATCGTATTTTGTCATGAAAAGTCTTTCCAGTCCATTCTGATCAATTTACCTCTGGCAGTTGCGATTCCGTTTCCTTCATTTTCCTAGACAACGCCGGGACACAGATCCCGCTAGCACATACACATGCGTTTTGAACCTCGCTACATGTAGCCACACTGATGAGTCATAGAGACGATGAAACAAGTGTCTGGATATAATATATATATATTAAAAAGAATTGTTGGTGTTTGAAGCATAAAACAATGTTTTAATAGGTTTATTTTTATTCAATATTTCAAACACCTTGCCAGGAATAATCAGAGAAAGAATAATCAGTTTGAAATATTAAATTTAAAAAAATTATTAAAACATCGTTTTATGCTTCAAACACCAATCGTTTTCAAAATACATCTCTAGAAACATACGTGGAATACCAAACACATATATAAGTAAACAATGGTATTTTAAATTACAATGACTAAGTCTTTATTCATTGTTTCTTGCCAAATTTTAAAATAATTCAATGTAACTTGACAATTGTTTCACGCACAAACAACCGGATGTAAACATAATTACTAGGATCTTTCGTTTCGTTCATCAGATCACTTACAGAGACAAATCGTCAAGCAAAAAAATCGAAAAAACCTTTTTCATGCATTTCCAACAGAAAACAGTTCCTTAAAGGAACCAAAGATTCTATTCATAGAGAACCAATCATTATATATATAAATTCCCGAAACAGTTTTTCATGGTAAACAACTGATGATCCCTTAAAATAGTGTTAGAAACAAACTAATATAATAACTGTAAAAAATAAATTGATTTACATGAATGATTTTCCACTGAAAGACTTGGGACTATTAGGTTGTTTTTTTTAGTTTTTTTTTAGTTTTTTTTTTTTAAAATATAGTTTTAATGGTTGAGAAACTTCCGAGACATATATATATATATATATATATATATATATATATATATATATATATATATATATAAGGACGAAACGTAACGTACATAGATAATAAACAATAAAAAATATTTATTATTTGTAGCTCCTAGAAAAATCCGTCTAGTAGAGCACTGTAAGTGTAGTATTAACACAGCATGACGTCGTTAGCTATAAATGCATCGTTTCTTTCATTAAAAAAATGTCGAACGCTCTAGACGTCAAGCCGCCGTATAAAGTGTTAAAATTATCACTGTTTATTCGCTGTTCAAAATTGGCCGAGTGGTTAAGGTGTCGGATTTGAGCTGCAAAATACTCGTAATCCGGGGTTTCGAATCGCATGACCGGTAGTGAATAGTCATATCTCTATGCTGATGAGTTCCGATTATTAAGGATGAAACGTATACGTACATAGATAATAAACAATAACAAATATTTATTTTATATATATATATATATATATATATATATATATATATAGTACCGAATTTAAATTTTGTATCAAGTTCAATGGAAAGGTACAGTCCTATATGAAATTATATAGAGCTATAAATATATATGAGAAGTCATATTTCAGACTAGCACACACAGGATGATATGGTAACATTTACCAACACAGATAATTATTTAAACTTTAAACAGCTTTTTAAAGTATTGAGACGAATCTCATCTACAGACTTTGAAGAGACTGTTTGAGGTCGACATAATTATTGTCTGATATGTGTTAGTAAAAGTTCCCTTTTAGTAATTATATATACCCACATCTATTTAAAAAAGTGAGTGAACAATATTTTTATGAGATTCAGGAGGAGGAGCACACGTTTCTATGGTATTTGATTCCCCCCCCCCCCCCCCGAGCAACACCTGTGCCTAATTATCCATATACATATTTTTTTGTTTTGCTTACATAAAAGTAATTCATGGACATGCGTTTCTGGCTATCCAGCCGTCATCAACATGGCTGACTTAGACAAGGATCGAACACACGGTTACATTGTCGTTAAATTTTAATTCACAGATTTGTACTCTTTAAAATGAAAATACTGTAAATAACATTATATATATATATATATATATATATATATATATATATATATATATATATATAGATAAAATTACTAGTGGATTAAGATTTCTTAGGTTTTTTATTAAGTAGAATTTTTGTTTTAATTGAAAAATATGGTTACAAATACAAACCTTTCATGTTGAAGTGAATAGCTTAATCTCAATGGCAAAAATATAAAGTATTTTAATAATTCTTCAACATGGTTTCTTTTTTATAATGTCATTCTTTCTATTTGTGAATATCCAAGTGTGACAACACGTAATTTATTAAGAAACTTATTTAATCTTATAATATAATAATTTCTGTGCGGTACTGAATTATGCAATCATTATAAAGATGGGTAAACATTTCCCTGAACAAAATCACTTTTATGTCCTCTTAGGAAGATTAAAAATCAACTGCTGTGCTTTAAAGAATGACGACAACACTGATGTCTCAAAATATATATCTTTATTGTCGGTGGCGGTGAACGAGTGCGGGTTAGGGAGGAAGGAGGTACATCAGAAGAAATTTGATTGGGATGATTTTTTCACACTAATTTTATATAAATAGAGAAAATAATCTGGGACTCCAAGTTGAAACAGCTAGTAATATAAATATAATATAAATAATATAACTAATATATATATAATATAATATAACTAATATATATATAATATAATATAACTAATATATATATAATATAATATAACTAATATATATATAATATAATATAACTAATATATATATAATATAATATAACTAATATATATATAATATAATATAACTAATATATATATAATATAATATAACTAATATATATATAATATAATATAACTAATATTTATATAATATAATATAACTAATATATAATATATATATAATATATATATAATATAACTAATATATATATAATATAACTAATATATATAATATATATATAATATAACTAATATATATATAATATAACTAATATATATAATATATATATAATATAACTAATATATATATATAATATATATAATATATATATAATATAACTAATATAACTAATATATATAATATAAATAATATATATATATAATATAACTAATATATATAATATATAATATAAATAATATGTATATAATATAATATAAATAATATATAATATAAATATAATATAATATAAATAATATGTATATAATATAATATAAATAATATAATATAAATAATATAATATATATATATAATATAATATATAATATAATATAAATATAATATAAATATAATATATAATATAATATATAATATAAATACAATATATAATATAATATATAATATAAATATAATATAATATAAATATAATATAAATATAATATAATATATATATATATAATATAATATATAATATATATATAAATAATTTAAATGATATAATATAAATGATATAATTTAAATGATATAATATAAATGATATAATATAAATGATATAATTTAAATGATATAATATAAATGATATAATTTAAATGATATAATATAAATGATATAATATAAATGATATAGTGAGAATTAAATAAACGTTTCTATGTAGCTCACTTGTTACAAGTATATTTTTATACTGTTCAATAAGTGCTGAACCAAAAAGATGTGTAATATATTATCTTACAACATAAGTATAGAAATTATATATGTAGTGTGTCAAGTAGAAGATGTAAATTACTGTATGTATGGAGTATTGTTGTCACATCTGGGCCGGTGCATCATCCACTAGTCTCTCCCTCTTAGACAAGGTCCAAAAAAAAAAAAAAAGTCGCCAACTCAATAGGTCCCTCACTATCTACCAAGCTCCAGGCCCTACCCCATCACCGCAATGTTGCATCTTTGTGCTTGTTTTACAAATACTTCAATAGATTGTGCTCCGATGAACTAGCTGCTCTAGTGCCCCCTCGACGCAAATACACTAGAACAACCTGACAATTAACTAGGTCCTATCTATTCACTGGAGGTCCCCAGATGCCGGAAAGCTTCTATTCCAGCAGCTTCTTTTCTTGCTGCCGGCCTCTGGAACTCCCTCTCTGCTTCCTGTTTCCCCGACTGTACCGACATCTTACTGCACAGCTCCCAACTTAGGATGACACCCAAAACCTACTCCCTAATTCTCAGTAGCCCCTTACGTCTACAGTGGCGACCTGACTTATTTGGGGTGAAATATAATTTAAAAAAAAAAAAAAAAAAAAAAAAAAAAGAAGAAAAAGTCATTTGACTTGATTTGATCCTGGCTCGCAGAGTCCATAGTTTACATAGGTAACCAAAAGACCCGAACAATAAACTGCAGTTATTAATTCGATTATTGGCTCTATGCTGGATATATTGAGCACATGTCACAAAGTTTTGTCCGTTTCATGAAAATAAAGGAAAACTTTGGTATTTTAAGTTATTTAAGAGGAAAAATTGTTAATAAAATCACAGCACGAGAACTAATTTGTAACATTTTTAAAAAATGTAAAACAATAGTAAATTGATATTTAACCTGTTAAACTTTCTAAAAAGGTCACATTTTTACATGACAGACTTTATGTATGGATAATTATGGCATTTCATAATATAGTACAGGTTTGGTTTTATTAAATAACTAAAAAAAATAATCCAAAGAAAAAAAAAAATAAAGACATCAATGTTTTGTTTTTACATGTGAATTGAATGCCAACTATTTTGATAAGTGAATAGAAAAGAAAATAAAAACAATTTAACGGAAAGGTATATAAAAAAAAAAGTGACATAGGAAAAAGTTTTTTTTTTAAATTTATATATAAGTCAGTTCATATTATATTCCAATAACTATGGTTTTATTTTATTATTTTTATTTTTTCACATTTCCAAAAAACATAACATTTCTGTGAGATATTTTTACGGTCCGTTTCATTTGTCTTGTGCCAAACAACGTTTTTATGTCAATATCGTCTCTGCAACATTACAAAATCATCAGAAAAAATTCACAAAGAGTAAAAAGTTCTTGGATTAAAGTGTCTTGAAAAAGCCTACACTATACAGTGGTTCACTTTTGGGTGAAACAAAACAAAAAACAAAGAAAAAGAGAAAACTCACACGTGGAGGAACCCACTAATACACCATTTTTAATTTTTCGTTTAAGCCAGTACATCCTAAAAACTGTGCGGACATATAATAATTTGGTTATTGGAATATAATATGAACTGACTTATATTTGCTCTGATATCACTAATTGACAATCATCGAGCTGAATCTTAAGGAGACTGCAAAGTAAAAGGGCACTGATAGTATATGCTAATACATATATTGTCATTAATAAATATGTATGTATATATATATATATATTACTATTTCATGTATCCACATAAGATTTTATAAGGACATATAATTTTTTATGTATCAATTTTCAGCATTTACTTCAACAGTGCTCGATACGTAAGTAGAGCTAGGTAGTAAGTTATGAAAATATATTTATGGCAATTAAGCTACACAGAGGCTCCCGCGTTTCATCCTGCGGGGGAGGGGGGGATCTTCAGGCTAAAATGCATGGAGTTAGTTTTGCCAGGTGTTTTTATATACACGGCTAGCTAGTTAACTGATCAGATCCTTTGAGGTTCTCTTAGCCAATCATTGGGCTTCTCACCAACAAAAGTCTGGTTAGTTTTACTTCCTTATTTCCTGTTCTATTGTCCGTTTTCTATAGAGTGGCCTATATCCTGTTTCTTTATTGTGTCAATATAATGGGTGAGCTTATTTTAACACTGGTTCCTTGTATTTCTATTTTAGGTTTTAGTTTTTAAGTTGTTAGGTTTTAGTTTAGTTTTTTTTATTTATTTGTTTATTTATTTATCTATTGTTAGCCTAAGGTAAATTTTATTCTGTGCAGGCAGCTGTTTGCTATCTCACTTCTACAGTTTAATAGATTTTGGGGGTCTTTAAAGTTTAGGATTTCAAATTACTCATTCAGACATAATCTACATGGGTCATCTAAATTTCTACATGTACTGGCCTGTCGTATTATTTTCCATTCAATTATTGATGAGCGTCTATTTTCTTTGAGTTCCCAATAGTGGTTTGCTAGTGCTTTTTTAATTTGACGTTCTGTTTTTAAATTCCTTAGCAAATATTGTGGCTTGGTAAACAATACTTTTGGTTAGGCATTTATTTTGTAGTGGACAAAGTGTACGATTTATGCAGTTACATCCTTTTCTCTTCATTGCTAACTTTTTTTTATTTATTTCTATTCGGGTGATTACTATTAGGGTTTTGTTTATTTTTACTTGTAGTTTTTATATTTTTGTTCTTCTTAGTGTTATTTTTGCTATATTTGTCTCTTTTTTTAATGTAAATTTTTTTTTTCTTTAATTTTTTTTTGCTTGCGTCTTCTCCCCTAGTTTACCACCTAAAGTGCCATGTTTATCTGAACTTCTGTAATATTATAAATAAATAAATATTATGCTCTTATTATTAAATAATCGAGTACTCAATTGGATTATTATATATATATATATATATATATTTATATATAATGTAATACATCTCTCCAACTGCTCTTAGCGGGGAGGGGGGGGGGTTCTGGCTCAGTGGCAAAGCGTTTTAAATGTACAAATTATCCGTATAGAAAACATACATGTAATTTCAATATACAATTATCTAACAAAGGATTGACATGTCGTAAAACTTAACAGCCAACCCAAGTTCCAAGGCCAGGTTCAGAAAATCAAATAAAAATTATTAATAATCAGCATAAAACTACAAGTAGAGGGGGGGGGGGTGTTTAGAAGGGTGTGTTCAATTGATAGCCTAAAAGAGGATAAGAAAAAAAAAAAAAAAAAAAAAAAGAAAAAAGCTAATAGATATATTGGAGACTTTTTTTTTTTTTCACCTGTAGAAAGGTATGGTGTTTAAACTGAAAGAGTCAACAGCTGAAGTGATATAGACTAGCAGATAGATACGAGAGGTTCGGGTGGGTTGGGGAACCACTCATCAACGAGGATCACCCCGTTGTCCTAGACATTTAGAATTAAATCACATTAAACTCATATTAAACAATCAGATTGGTGCAAAAATGCGTGAACAACGATTTAAGCCATTATTAATCTCAGCTGGATAGTATTTTTAAGTTGCTTAAAAACTGCGTCGGGCAGGGATGGGGGGGGGTCGCGGGTAGCTGGGGGTAACCAAATACTGACAAGAAATCAAGATTTTTTTTGTTTTTTTTGTTAAAAGAGATGGTGGCAGGGGAGGGGGGCGAACTTTCATAGCATTGCAATATCAGCAACAAATAAAGAGTAAAGAGAGAGGGAGGAGGGGGGGGAGTAAAAAGAGAGGGAGGAGGGGGGGGGGGAGGAAACAAATTTGGAATTAAAAAAAGTATCTAGAATTGCCGGCTTCTAATACAACAAAACTAAGTTCAGACTCCAAATACTCCAGTCAGCAAATAGTTTATTTCCCAAGTGAATAGGTCATAGCCAGTAAAGAACGAAGGGGGGGGGGGGGGGTGATGAGGGTTCTATTTCAATAATTCTGAACCCATTTAAATTTTAAATCATGAAACGAACCAATAATTGATGATGAAGA
>OY744541.1:32218347-32285745 GCA_963556195.1 Sepiola atlantica | reverse complement strand
ATGATATAATATAAATGATATAATATAAATGATATATATATAAATGATATAATATAAATGATTATATATATAATATATATAGTGAGAATGAAATAAACGTTTCTATGTAGCTCACTTGTTACAAGTATATTTTTATACTGTTCAATAAGTGCTGAATCAAAAAGATGTGTAATATATTATCTTACAACATAAGTATAGAAATTATATTTGTAGTGTGTCAAGTAGAAGATGTAAATTACTGTATGTATGGAGTATTGTTGTCACATCTGGGCCGGTGCATCATCCACTAGTCTCTCCCTCTTAGACAAGGTCCCCACCCTCTTAGACAAGGTCCCCCCAAAAAAAAGTCGCCAACTCAATAGGTCCCTCACTATCTACTAAGCTCCAGGCCCTGCCCCATCGCCGCAATGTTGCATCTTTGTGCTTGTTTTACAAATACTTCAATAGATTGTGCTCCGATGAACTAGCTGCTCTAGTGCCCCCTCGACGCAAATACACTAGAACAACCCGACAATTAACTAGGTCCTATCTATTCACTGGAGGTCCCCAGATGCCAGAAAGCCTTCTATTCCAGCAGCTTCTTTTCTCGTGCTGCCGGCCTCTGGAACTCCCTCTCTGCTCCCTGTTTCCTCGACTGTACCGACATGCAGAGGTTTAAAACTAATGTAAACAGACATCTCCCAACTTAGGATGACACCCAAAACCTACTCCCTAATTCTCAGTAGTCCCTTACGTCTACAGTGGTGACCTGCCTTGTTTGGGGTGAAATATAATTTAAAAAAATAAAAAAAAAAAAAAGAAAAAAAAAGTCATTTGACTTGATTTGATCCTGGCTCGCAGAGTCCATAGTTTACATAGGTAACCAAAAGACCCGAACAATAAACTGCAGTTATTAATTCGATTATTGGCTCTATGCTGGATATATTGAGCACATGTCACAAAGTTTTGTCCGTTTCATGAAAATAAAGGAAAACTTTGGTATTTTAAGTTATTTAAGAGGAAAAATCGTTAATAAAAATCAGAGCACGAGAACTAATTTGTAACATTTTAAAAAAATGTTAAACAATAGTAAATTGATATTTAACCTGTTAAACTTTCTAAAAAGGTCACATTTTTACATGACAGACTTTATGTATGGATAATTATGGCATTTCATAAAATAGTACAGGTTTGGTTTTTATTAAATAACTAAAAAAAATAACCCAAAGAAAAAAAAAATAAAGACATCAATGTTTTGTTTTTACATGTGAATTGAATGCCAACTATTTTGATAAGTGAATAGAAAATAAAATAAAAACAATTTAACGGAAAGGTATCTAAAAAAAAAAAGTGACATAGGAAAAAGTTTTTTAAAAAATTTATATATAAGTCAGTTCATATTATATTCCAATAACTATGGTTTTATTTTATTATTTTTATTTTTTTCACATTTCCAAAAAACATAACATTTCTGTGAGATATTTTTACGGTCCGTTTCATTTGTCTTGTGCCAAACAACATTTTTATGTCAATATCGTCTCTGCAACATAACAAAATCATCAGAAAAAATTCACAAAGAGTAAAAAGTTCTTGGATTAAAGTGTCTTGAAAAAGCCTACACTATACAGTGGTTCATTTTTGGGTGAAACTAAACAAAAAAGCAAAGAAAAAGAGAAAACTCACACGTGGAGGAACCCACTAATACGCCATTTTTAATTTTTCGTTTAAGCTAGTACATCCTAAAAACTGTGCGGACATATAATAATTTGGTTATTGGAATATAATATGAACTGACTTATATTTGCTCTGATATCACTAATTGACAATCATCGAGCTGAATCTTTTAAGGAGACTGCAAAGTAAAAGGGCACTGATAGTACAGGGTGGGCCAAAATAAGGGTCCTATCTTTAAATTTGAATAACTTCCATAAAATAAAAGTTAAACTCACCAAACTTTATGTGTGTGTAGACTGACCCTTCCGAGATTTTTTGAAATAAACAAAACAAATTTTAGCCGAAAAACACTTCTTAAAACTTACAAAAACTAAAGTATTGTTTTTTACACTGTTTTGAGTTTTTTAAGCAAAAATAATGTTTTCTAAATGAGAGTACGTTCCTTAGGGCTAATACGGCTCATGCTTGCTTCGGAAAGGGTCCTTTACTTATTCTAAAAAAAAATTTTTTTTTTAAATCAATAAATAAAAAAATTATGAATTTTTAAAAATAGGACCCTTATTTTTGCCCACCCTGTATATGCTAATATATATATTGTCATTAATAAATATATATATATATATATATTACTATTTCATGTATCCACATAAGATTTTATAAGGACATATAATTTTTTATGTATCAATTTTCAGCATTTACTTCAACAGTGCTCGATACGTAAGTAGAGCTAGGTAGTAAGTTATGAAAATATATTTATGGCAATTAAGCTACACAGAGGCTCCCGCGTTTCATCCCGCGGGGGGGGGGGGGGATCTTCAGGCTAAAATGCATGGAGTTAGTTTTGCCAGGTGTTTTTATATACACGGCTAGCTAGTTAATTGATCAGATCCTTTGAGGTTCTTTTAGCCAATCGTTGGGCTTCTCACCAACAAAAGTCTGGTTAGTTTTACTTCCTTATTTCCTGTTCTATTGTCCGTTTTCTATAGAGTGGCCTATATCCTGTTTCTTTATTGTGTCAATATAATGGGTGAGCTTATTTTAACACTGGTTCCTTGTATTTCTATTTTAGGTTTTAGTTTTTAAGTTGTTAGGTTTTAGTTTAGTTTAGTTTATTTATTTGTTTATTTATTTATGTATTGTTAGCCTAAGGTAAATTTTATTCTGTGCAGGCAGCTGTTTGCTATCTCACTTCTACAGTTTAATAGATTTTGGGGGTCTTTAAAGTTTAGGATTTCAAATTACTCATTCAGACATAATCTACACGGGTCATCTAAATTTCTACATGTACTGGCCTGTCGTATTATTTTCAATTCAATTATTGATGAGCGTCTATTTTCTTTGAGTTCCCAATAGTGGTTTGTTAGTTCTTTTTTAATTTGACGTTCTGTTTTTAAATTCCTTAGCAAATATTGTGGCTTGGTAAACAATACTTTTGGTTAGGCATTTATTTTGTTGTGGACAAAGTGTACGATTTATGCAGTTACATCCTTTTCTCTTCATTGCTAACTTTTTTTTTTATTTCTATTCGGGTGATTACTATTAGGGTTTTGTTTATTTTTACTTGTAGTTTTTATATTTTTGTTCTTCTTAGTGTTATTTTTGCTATATTTGTCACTTTTTTAATGTAATTTCTTTTTTTTCTTTAATTTTTTTTTTTGCTTGCGTCTTCTCCTTGTTTACCACCTAAAGTGCCATGTTTATCTGAACTTCTGTAATATTATAAATAAATAAATATTATGCTCTTATTATTAAATAATCGAGTACTCAATTGGATTATAAATATATATATATAGTCTCGGAAGTTTCTCAACCATTAAAACTATATAAAAAAAAAATTTAAAAAAAATTATAGTCTCAAGTCTTCCAGTGGAAAATCACTCATGTAAGTCAATTTATTTTTTACAGTTATTATATTAGTTTCTAACACTATTTTAAGGGATCATCAGTTGTTTACCATGAAAAACTGTTTTGGGAATTTAAATATATATATATATATATATATATATATAATGCAATACATCTCTCCAACTGCTCTTAGCGGGGAGGGGGGGTTCTGGCTCAGTGGCAAAGCGTTTTAAATGTACAAATTATCCGTATAGAAAACATACATGTAATTTCAATATACAATTATCTAACAAAGGATTGACATGTCGTAAAACTTAACAGCCAACCCAAGTTCCAAGGCCAGGTTCAGAAAATAAAATAAAAATTATTAATAATCAGCATGAAACTACAAGTAGAGGGGGGGGGTGTTTAGAAGGGTGTGTTCAATTGATAGCCTAAAAGAGGATAAGAAAAAAAAAAAAAAAAAAAAAAAAAGAAAAAAGCTAATAGATATATTGGAGACTTTTTTTTTTTTTCACCTGTAGAAAGGTATGGTGTTTAAACTGAAAGAGTCAACAGCTGAAGTGATATAGACTAGCAGATAGATACGAGAGGTTCGGGTGGGTTGGGGAACCACTCATCAACGAGGATCACCCCGTTGTCCTAGACATTTAGAATTAAATCACATTAAACTCATATTAAACAATCAGATTGGTGCAAAAATGCGTGAACAACGATTTAAGCCATTATTAATCTCAGCTGGATAGTATTTTTAAGTTGCTTAAAAACTGCGTCGGGCAGGGATGGGGGGTCGCGGGTAGCTGGGGGGTAACCAAATACTGACAAGAAATCAAGATTTTTTTTTTTTTTTGTTAAAAGAGATGGTGGCAGGGGAGGGGGAGGGGCGAACTTTCATAGCATTGCAATATCAGCAACAAATAAAGAGTAAAGAGAGAGGGAGGAGGAGGGGGGGGGGAGGAAACAAATTTGGAATTAAAAAAAGTATCTAGAATTGCCGGCTTCTAATACAACAAAACTAAGTTCAGACTCCAAATACTCCAGTCAGCAAATAGTTTATTTCCCAAGTGAATAGGTCATAGCCAGTAAAGAACGAAGAGGGGGGGGGGGGGGGGGTGATGAGGGTTCTATTTCAATAATTCTGAACCCATTTAAATTTTAAATCATGAAACGAACCAATAATTGATGATGAAGACATTTCATGGTATTATTAGAGCGGCGATCCAGTGCACTCGTCAAATATCATGCAACCGGCTCAATTGGAGCATGACAAATCCGGAAGGAACCTGCGTTTTTTTTTCTATTATTATTCTTATATTCTGAAAAGTTGTGAATAATGACCAGGTGGGTAAGTTTATAGAAAAGAAAGAAAGAAAGAAAAAACAACGACAGACTCCTGTCAAAAATGACCGACTCCTACTCCAGAGATGAGAAGTCCATTTAGTGGAAGAAAGAAAGGAACACAAAATAGAAACCCAGCTCCCCTCCCCCCAATTGTATAAAAGATTTGTCATGACAGACTCCAGTAATTAATTACGGCATTATAATGGGAATTAGAGCAGCAGGAAGCTTCTTCCGATGGAATAGATTCTACTGAACCACGACAAGCTCATCTGGAAATTTAAATGGTTCCACATCAACCCAAGAAATCTTTCATCAGTAATAATTTATTTATTTCTAATGCTTTGCAGCAAAGTTCGCTACTTGAAACCAACATTTTAAATAAAACATGTCATTTTTCAGTTTCTTACAAACACTAAACTTTCGCATTTATTCGTATTAATAGATAAACATCTTGGCAATTTTGATAGAAATTTATTTATTCTTTAAATAAGACAGTGTGTGTGGAGAGATGTTTTTTTTTTTTTTAACTTACAATTAAGTTGTTGAAAATAAGGTCAGTCTCCCGGAAGTCTGGAAACGAACTAGAGAGAGATAGAGAGATAGATAGAGAGATAGATAGAGAGATAGATAGAGAGATAGATAGAGAGATAGAGAGAGAGAGAGAGAGAGAGAGAGATAGATAGATAGATAGATAGATAGATAGATAGATAGATAGAGAGAGAGAGAGAGAAAGAAAAAGAAAGAAAGAGAGATGCAATAGCATATTTATACTAGCAGGACCAGTGGAAATTCCACAGTTGTATCCTTCATCTGTTGTATAATGCTCCCGTCATTCTATGGACGTCCAGCGCAAACGCAGACTCCACGAAATCATCGTACCACCTTTTTTCAAACTGAAACATACCCAGCTAAGTACTTTGGTTAATGTAGTTTCAGACTATATCTGGTTATAAGGGTCTTTTTCTCCAAAACCCTTGTAGGAATTTGTGGCTTATTTCCATTCTATGGATGTCCGGCACAAACACAGAATATTATTGTACCCCACCCCTTTTGGATGGAACAGATGCTACACTTTGATCCTAGCCTGAAGGCCTAGAAAGTGTACTTTAGTTCAAGTTTCACGTTCGACACAACAGCGACGTCAGAATTTTTTTATTAAAAAAAAATACTTTTTGTGTATAGCATCTTGGGCGTTTGGGCGATAAGATCTTTAAAAAAAAGGGGGGGGAGAGTAATAACGTACGTACGAACATGAAATTGCCATATATAAATAATATGGCAATTTCATGTTCGTACGTACGTTATTACTAGATTAGATATTTGCACTAATTTTCTTTTATGAAAATAAAAACGTGAAATTGAACACAGCAAACATAATAGGACTTGAACTTCGATAGTGTACTGTACCGGCAGCTATTTACACCAGCTGTACGGGAGGATAGCTTTTTTTCTTCTTCTTCATGTAACGAAATCCTGACCAACCACCTTCTGCGCTGCCCACCACGAAAAATGTTTCTATAGTGGAAACATTTCAGTAAGCAAAGCGAGATAAGCAGAATGACTTGAGTGATAAAACATTTGAAGAACCCCAACCCCACTTTACTTTACTTCGTCCCGGGTGGAAGAGAGGGGGGGGGGTGAGCAGGACAGACTGACCCAATTCAAACAGGCTTAAATAGAAAAGCAGACGTGCTGGGCAGATTATTAGCAGGACAAAATATCAAGAGCAACAAATGAAAACAGTTTCAGATAAGAATTCATCCACAATTACAGGTCGAAAACAGATTCCAATTCCGGATCAGAAATTTTGTTCGGAATATCTATCTTAGATCGGTCTTGACTGTCATCATCATCATTATTATTATTATTATTAGTAGTAGTAGTAGTATTACTGTCTATTACAGTCATTATTATTATTAGTTTTGTTATCAGTCATTATTATTATCAGTTTTGTTATTACAGTCATTATTATTATCAGTTTTGTTATTACAGTCATTATTATTATCAGTTTTGTTATTACAGTCATTATTATTATCAGTTTTGTTATTACAGTCATTATTATTATTATCATTTTGTTATTACAGTCATTATTATTATTATCAGTTTTGTTATTACAGTCATTATTATTATTATCAGTTTTGTTATTACAGTCATTATTATTATTAGTTTTGTTATTACAGTCATTTTATTACTAGTCATTATCAGTTTTGTTATTAGTCATTATTACCATCTTTATTATTACAGTCTTTATTATTAGTCATTATTACTACCATTTTTAATTATTACAGTCATCACCACTTTCATTATTAGTTATTTTTATTATTACATTCATTATTATTACCATTTTTATTATTAGTCATTTTTACTACGATTTTTATTACAGTCATTATTATTATTAGTCATTATTATTACAGTCATTATTATTATCATTTTTATTATTAGTCATTATTATTACCATTTTTATTATTAGTCATTATTATTACCATTTTTATTATTAGGCACTATTACTACCATTTTATTATTACAGTCATTTTTACTACCATTTTATTATTACTATCATTTTTATTATAACAGTCATTATTATTACCATTTTATTATTATAGTCATTTTTACTATCATTTTTATTATAACAGTCATTATTATTACCATTTTATTATTATAGTCATTTTTACTATCATTTTTATTATAACAGTCATTATTATTATCATTTTATTATTATAGTCATTTTTACTATCATTTTTATTATAACAGTCATTATTATTACCATTTTATTATTACTATCATTTTTATTATAACAGTCATTATTATTACAATTTTATTATTATAGTCATTTTTACTATCATTTTTATCATAACAGTCATTATTATTACAATTTTATTATTACGCCTCTTTGAAAAAACACTATAAAATGAAACTCATTTGTACAAATCAGATTCATTTAAATACTTCCGTAAAAAAAATTCCTTGTTTCATTTAAAAAAAATTGTTTTCATTCATAAAAGCATCTAAAATATATATACAAATAAATGTTAAGTACTTGTCGACATCGTTATTCTGGTTTACTGATTTAGCACCCCCCCCTCCCTCACAAATGGCAACTGTTCGGAACCAGAGGAACAAAACAAGGAGAATTTCTATGTTAATTTGGAAAACGTGAGCCTGTGCTACAAGAGCACTCCTATTAAAAAAAAAAAAAAAAAAAAAAAAAAAAAAAAAAAAATCAAACCGTATTTACATGAGAAATTGTAATAATTTAAAAAATATTTAAAAGAAACACAATTATAGGTTAGGGCGGTTTGTTTTGCGACAGACCCCTTAACCCTAGTTAAGGAGTCAGAGCATTGCTTTAAAAGTTGGAACCGGATCTTTTAAAATCTTTGGAATTTGAGTAGAGACCCCCGCAGCCTCGTTTTCACCATATATCACTTTTTTTAATTGAACTTAATTCATTAAAAAAAAAAAAAAAAAAAAATTGAATAGTAAACATGCAGTAGGTGGTTGCAATGCATGCGAATGGCAGACTTGCTGCAAGTGAGTAACATTTAACAAAGGGAAGAGAGATCGCACAGGAAATGTGTCTGATTTGGCATTTGGCCATCCAGAATTCCATTTGTCCACTTGAGAAAATAATGTTTCTTCAGATATGAGGTTCCCTGCTGTGGTTATGACTCACCCAGAGTCTTCCAAGTTTAATGACTGTCAAGATACGCCCCCACCTCCACCCCGACAATAGGTTTTTTATGTTCATAGATTGGCAGCGGATTTGCTTTTTTCAAGTGGATGCTGGCTAACCATTATCTATGGTTGTCTTTCTAGGGTGGTTCCAGTGATGTTATTTATCTCCCTCCCCACGACAGGAATATGTGACATGGTCGAAACATGAGATTTTGAAATGAGCGCCCTAGAAGAAGAGCAGTCTGTCCAAACAAATTACCTGGGGATCCCCCGTTGGCATTCTCCAGTAGGGGCGCCTCAGATGATTAGCAATAAATTAGCTCCTTCTCAAAGGGTGAGAAGGTAAAGCCTGGGAAGGTGGGCCTCTTACAGATGACCAGAACCATACCTCAGACCGACAGAGAGCAAACCATGGTTCAAAAATGGCAGAGGTTCTGGCAGTCTGATTTTGGTATGAATTCAGTGATATCTACATATATTCCAGCAGATGGGCAGAAGAGGTCAGTCAGAGTTGGCCTTTTCGGCATTTCACGGTCAGTTGGGTTTGCGTGCTTCTCGGAGAGAGATGGAACCTTTGGCTCTATTGGACTTGTGTTTTGATTTGGTTTGGCAAAAGAAGAAAACGAGCATCATTGTAACCCCCCAAAAGAATAAAACTTTTGGACTCGTTTTTATTTGGAAGGTGAATTCTTCTGTTGCAGCACCGACTGAAACCACTCAATTGACATTGCGACCAATGTCGGAATCGAACAACTTTGGACTGGCACAGCGAGCAAGCAAACAATCACGGCCTATGAAGTGAATGCACACAGCACGCTCATAGAATTCACAAAGCTTTAAAAAACATGTCTTTTTTTTTTTTTTTTTTAAATTAAAATGTAATATATAGTATAAAGAAATTATTACTAATTGTAGACAAGTTTAAGTAAACCCTTTTTAAATCTACTGTTTTTCTTACTGATTCTACAAACATTTCTCTTTTTATCTAAAATTCATTGTTCTTGTCCATAAAACTCTCTTGGCTTTGGTTTTCAGTCAATAAAAACAAGTCTTCCTATCCATTTATTCATTAACCCATAAATGCTTTATTTTTTTATATTGCTTTGAAACAAATTTTATCATCAAAGATACTGATTACCTATTTAATGGTGGGTGTGCTGATGCAACATCATACTAATACCTACTCACACTTGCCAACAGGCTCGTTGCAGATGTGAAACAAGTTGCAGTTTGACACATTTTCGTTTAATTGTATATTAAATAGGCATTTTATTGGAATGTATCATATTTGAAACAAAAAGCATTTAAGGTTAAAAACCACGGGGAAATGGATAGCACCACAAACTAACAAATTGAGTGTGCTAAGTTAAAATCTAGTCAGTTCTATAGCACTGCCTTTACTATGGTAACCTTCATGTGGTCATTTCTGTGAGTACCTGATTCTACAAAGAATCAGGGAAACCAATCCTAACGGCAGAATCAAGTCTGTCAAAAGGCTGTATTATACTGATTCATACAAATTTACTATTAAACCCACAATAAACAGATCTACAGGATTCTGCAATTCAACATTTCAAGTCGATAATCAATACGCCACATGAACCACGACCATTTTCAATCAGCAACAATTTTATAGTATCGATTTTTTTTTATTAACATGCGTTTTTCTCAAGACAACAAATTTTAAAAAGATGTTTTGCTTCAACTTTCAAAATAATGAGCAGAACATTCAGAAATTTATTTATTTGTTTGTTATACCTCCTTGGGCCTCTCTCCTTTAACTATCTTCTCAATTCAAATGTTAAAAAAAAAATTTTTTAAATAAATAAATAAAAAAAATTAAAAAAAATTTTTTTTTTAAATTAAAAATTAAAAAAAAAAAAAAATTAAAAAAATTAAACTCTTAGTACAGTATCGATATCCAGATCAAATTCTGTTAAATATTTCATTTGATAACTCCCAAAAGTTCCCTCTCAATTTCTCCCTCCTACCACTTTTTCTGAATTCATCCAACCTCATCTTAAACTGATCCACGCTATTGCTGTTCTTAATCCGATATGGCAACTTATTCCAAAAACATTACTCTGTGAGCAAAAAAAACTTAATTGGTTAACAGATCTAGTTTTTGATTGTCTGGTATGCAGTGAAATCATTTTAGTTTTTGTTTGCATACTTTTAAAACTTATACAGAAACTAAAGAAATACAATTTTAGTTGTAAGGGAGATTACTCTTAATATTCAATTAAAAATAGGAGTTATTCCCCTTGCTGATTTCGATTTTTCGTTCATAATTGAAAAATATTTTTATATTACCAGTTGGGGTTACATTTTTTTTTTTTCAGATAAACTGTAGCGAAGTGCGTTATTATAGAGCCAATAACATGGTACAACAATAACAAATGAAAATTGGCTAGTTAGAATTAAAGTCTGATTTGTCAGCTTAAATACTATTTGGGTCTAACTTAAAATTTGACAATTTATATATACATACATATATATATATATATATATATATATATATATATATATGAAACTACCTGCAGTTAACATGCAAACTCCATACAGAGTACTGGCTTGGCACAATCCTGTGATTGTTTTTGTGTACATCAAGTTGCACATGATAAAGTGATTGCATAAACAAGAGATAGTCAGAATGCCCAACAGCTGAGACGAGAGTCGATCTAGAAATATATATATATATTTTATTTTTTTTAACTTGGATGTGTAAACAATTTGTGGAGAAACATTCTGCTGAGAGAAACCCAAATTTGTAGGAAGTTAGAAATGCTATCAGGAGAAGAGTGGGAGGTGGACGAGGCGGTGGGCGGGGCGGGGCGGGGGGGGGGTGCAATGTCTCATTCATTTCAAGGAAATGATAAAAAGAATCGACATATAAAACAGTAAACCGGTATTTTGGCAATGGGAATCGTACAGCAACAACAACACCTTAAATAGAAAATACTTCAACTTTGACCTCTAACAAAAGAATTTCAAAGAGGTTATTTTTATCATCAAAGAAATTGTCTAATTTTTTTTCTTCCCCCCCAGTGAATCTAATTATTTATTTAGCAACAAAATAGATGTTAGACGTTAGTGTTTGTGTGTAATAATACATTATACACACACACACACAAAGTTCCTAAATAATATACTAGGACAGAAACCTGTCTTTGCCAGAAAACGTTGACAGTCATGTTGAAAATGTCTAATAACTGTATAATATGGAAGAAATGTCTATTATAAGGTGACGATTTAGATTTAGTTGGTTTTATTTACAAAGTCTTATATAAATAGATGTTGTCAGTTCGTCTGTCAGTCACAATAAATACATCGCGGAATTTGTCTCATTTCGAAATATCAGCGATTTATTATTCAAATAAATAATACGGCAGGTATTTTTCAATACTGTATATATTGTAGTGACGAAAGGCCTAAAGACAAACCTTTGTACAACTAATTTGCATAATTATTTTTCAAACACTACATAATAAATCAATATTGAGTGTTATTCATTCGTATTTTTATTGTTCTATTTTTTCCCACACATATGCACTTGTTTTGTTGATATTAACAGTAATTAGTTAAAGTGATTTAATAATAAAAAAGATAAAGTATTAAACCTTTCTTAAAATATTTGCTGATTAATTTTTTAGAAGTTAAGAATATTGCATTACTAGTAACTAATAAATTCCCAACAAATAAAGCCGATGCCATGATCGGAAATCGAAACCTCGAGATCTTCAGTCTGATGTTCTATCAACTGAGCTATTTGGACTTTCTTATGAATAGAAAGTAAAACATTACCATAACAAAAATTATAACTTTGGTGTGACGTCATAGATTTACGATCTACGTCATGTTTCAAAACATGAATTCAAGCATAAGCGATAATAAAAAAAATAGTGAATGGGTAAACATTATTTTTATCATTTGAAATTATTTCAATAGTACCAAACAATTTATTTTGCTTTAACTATACAGCAATAGTGAGTTAAATGAGCCAATTCGTGTTTACAGCGGTTGCCAGCATAGTGATCCTTCGCTTGCGTATGATAGTACATCCTCAAAAGGAGCTAGAATTTGGGCCCATTAATTCTAGTATTGTAAAAAAGTAAAATATGATTAAAAATATATTTAACTGTTATTTATTAGTAATAAATAAAAGACTACTATTAGTAGTATTTAATATTAGTAGTTTCATTTGCTGCTGAGAGCAAAGATTGTGCACATTTTAATTTACATTTGCTGCTGAGAAGAAAGATGGCTTGCTGCTGAGAAGAAAGATGGCTTGCTGCTGAGAAGAAAGATGGCTTGCTGCTGAGAAGAAAGATGGCTTGCTGCTGAGAAGAAAGATGGCTTGCTGCTGAGAAGAAAGATGGCTTGCTGCTGAGAAGAAAGATGGCTTGCTGCTGAGAAGAAAGATGGCTTGCTGCTGAGAAGAAAGATGGCTTGCTGCTGAGAAGAAAGATGGCTTGCTGCTGAGAAGAAAGATGGCTTGCTGCTGAGAAGAAAGATGGCTTGCTGCTGAGAAGAAAGATGGCTTGCTGCTGAGAAGAAAGATGGCTTGCTGCTGAAAGCAGGGTTAAGTATATTTGAAAAGTTATTAAATCGAATTAAATTTTATTGTTCATAACAACATGGGCCAATGTTCAAAAGAAAATAGGCTGTTCAGAAGGATTCATAATTTGATCTATACAGAATTTCTAATTTAACCCTTTATTTAATCTCCGGAATAGATTGCTGCCGTTCCATTAACCATGGCCGGGTAGAAGTCTGAAGGAAAGTTATTTCATACTTCGTTATGAAGTGAGGATTGAACCTTACTGTCACTTAGACCTGATTACCTAGCTTTTACCGTTGCACCATGGTAATGGCTGATGGAATAAGAACAATCTACACCAGACGATTAAATAAACGATTCAGTTCAACAAGATACACTTGAAAAAGGGTAGGTTACTTCGGCCGAAACATAACAAAATCCAAGATGTGAACGGTAGTTCAAATAATAAAAAAATTAGAATTGTTTACTGGTGTTGAGTCCAGATACAAAAATGCAATTAAAAATAAATTGCAAGGGAAAATGTCCCTTTTATGGTAACACGAAAAGTACGTCTAAATTAAATTTAAACACCGAAAAGGGTCATGCATAAATGAATTTAAGATTGGCTTTCAAATGAATACAAATCAGGAATGGTGAGGGATTCATGACCAAAACAATAGATTTAACATTTGTTCGTCACTATTAAAAAAAATAAATAAATAAATAAAAAAGTATTCAAAATATTTTGAATCTCTCCTGAATCTCAAAAGCTAAAATATTTATTTTCAAAATACTAAAACAAAACAAATTTAAATGTAGGCCAACAACCGTTGTTTCGTTAAATTATGACTTACAGCTCCATTATGCATTCCTCGCGTGGATTTTATTTAGCCGTGCCTTTTCCGTTTCCATTAAAGGTTTTTAAGTACTCTTTTTTTTTTTGTTAAAAAAAAATTTCTTGTAAACATTTAGGGGGGGGGGATCACATAAGATGATAAACAATGATAATTTTGATTACCGAAACACGCATAACTGCATATATTTGTTTATATCACAGTTGGACAGATAAGCAATATATTTTGGAAATTAAACTTTACAGACTTTGTTTACCGAGTTCTTATTTCGCTGTTTCTGTTCACTCCATTCAGACACTGTTTCTATTTACTGTAACTCACGGAACTCTTAAGAAATAACTGGACTTTCGTTCGTTCGGATTTCTTCATTATGGTAAAATGGGAGGTGACGGTGGCTAAGTTGTTAACAACACGGGCTGACAATCTGGGGGTGCAAAGTTCGAATCCAGTTCGTTTTACGGAAACACTTTTACTTAGAATGTTGGCAACCTTCACGTGGTCCCTCCTGTAAGTACCCAATGTATTTTTATAAAGAATTCTAACTAGAAAGATATCGGGGAAACCAATGCCAACAACAGAATCATCTGATTCATATGAAATAGTTTGGTTTGGTTTTAGGGCATATCAACCCTTTTCAGGTTATTTAATGATGAATCTTGTCATTTTGGTAAAAGTTTTTATGCTTAAAGTTTTTTATGTCTTCAAATATTAATTCATGGTGTTTCATTGTTTTGTAGAGGAACAATGTTGTTTTGAGCTTTGCAGAACAGGATTGAGTTTTATAAAGGGAAAGAAAAAAAAAAACAATAACATCAATGTTTGGTGCATTTTTGGTCAGGAAATTGGTATCTTCAGACAGCCTGATCTGGTAGCCCCAGACCATACGAAATGAATGAATGATGGTAGAATAATATCTAATTTCAGACATGCATAATACCGTTTGAAAGAGGAGAACAATTGAAAGCAAAAAAAAAAAATAGTCAAGGGCGACCTGAAGGCTCCCTTTTCATTAGCTCCTACACCTAGATGTAGGAGAGGACGCCCCTCCTTTCCCAGGATTACTCGACTTACCCTTGATCCTCACCTTATGATGCTGAAGGTTTAGCAAGGGGGCATCAAGTATCATTATTTTAAGTCTTTGGCATGACTCGACTGAGGATTGAACCCTGGTCTTCCGGCCTATTAGCAAACACTCTTACTATTGTGCCAAATGAGCCGGTGAAAGTTTTAAGTAATCTTTTATTTCATTCAACTACTATCTAATTCTAAGAGCTACAATGAAAAAAGAAATAGAAAAAAAAAAAAAAGCAGTAAGTGTGTTGTGCTTTTGCCATGGAAAACCAATTGTGGTTGGTGCTTAGGTAATTGTCACAGGATATCCCAGTGCTGGTTCACCAAAGTGGAATCTTAATGTCTTGTTGAGCAAACCATTAATCAACTCAGTTTTGGCTTACACATGTTTGCCTGTTCAAGACAAAATACACAAAAACACAGTTTCTAAAGAAATATATCAAGAAAACAGAAAAAAAAAAAATGAAATAGTAAACCGAGTCGAAGTATTAGAAAACAAACTTCTTCGAATGGATGTGTAATGTGACTTTTAAAGACAGGCTTAGATCTGATGACCTCAGAGGAAGAATAGATCTGGACAGTATAGGGAAATGTGTACAAAACCGGACACTTTGATGGTATGGTCATATTGAAAGATATAAAACAGTTGGGGGGAGCAGGGTCAGTTCACAGGAAGGCCAAGGAAAACATGGGAGGAAGTGATAAGAATGGATTTGAGAGAAAGAGGGATAAATAAATACCTGGTCAGAGATAGGTTAGTTTGGAAGCGAATTTCAGCACGTTAAACAAAATATGATTTGATATTACTTTTAACTTCGATAAAAATACATATGAGCCAGATTTAAAAGATAATGCTAACCAAATTCATTGCTGGAAAAATAAAATATTTCTATATCTATTGATATGAAAGAAAATGGTTGTTATAGAAATCGATATTATGTTTTTAATATTGGAAATTTATTTCCGAGGCGGTCCCTCTTCTGAGACAGTTCGAATCCTGTAAGAGTCTCATTTTTTTTACTTTGTGGTATTCTGTTTATTTCCAGTCCACAGAACTAAATGATCGCTTGTTTAATAATTATCCGCGCAAACAATGGCATAATATTTTTTTGTTTGTATTATACAGCTTAATACATAAACAAATCGATATGATAATATGTAGACAATTCAAATTAATTTTAATAAGGGTTAAATTTTTCAAGGAATCTCATGATACCAATCTATCTAGTTAGTTTGGTTGTTTTAACGGCATATCAACCCTTTTTGGGTCATTTAATGCCGAATTAGATAATTTTCGTAAAAGTTTTTATGCTTCAAGTTCTTTATATCTCCAAATATTTATTCATGGTGTTTCGTTTGTAGAGGGAAAATGGTTTTGTTTTTAGCTTTGCAGAACATGATTGAGTTTTGCAAAGGGAAAGGAAAAAACAACATCAATGTTTGGTGTATTTTAAGTCAGGGAGACGGTATTTTCAGATAGCCTGATCTGGTAGCACCAGACCACTCTATCTGGGGTCAATCTGTTGCTCAGAAACTCTTGATTGAAAGATACCAGTAGAAGATCAGTTTTCTATAAACTGGACCATTTCGGTGGCCTTTTATCTGTCATTTGAGGTATTGGTCCTGGGTAGTCCTAGGAGGCCCACCCTCCCAGGCCTTGGCTCCCCTCTTTGGGGTGAAGTTGGTTTATTGCTAACTGCTTGGGACGCCCTAATCAGGGAATGTCAAAGGGGCTGTCCAGGCAATTTTTAACAGGCCAGAGTGTCCCTTTTTTAGGGGTGCTGGATTGATTCTCCCCAGCTCCCGGCCTTGTGCCACATCTTTCTGTGGTGGGGAGTAAGTAAATACCCAACAGGGCTCTATTATAACTTACCAGAGTTCAATTAAAAAAAAAAAAAACTATACTAAGATTGAAAAAAAAACTTTACGATTAAAATTTTACAAGGAATTTTAATGCTGGTATTAAAAATAACTTTAAATGACTACACAGGAAAACAAATACAGATTCGGGCTACGATCAAAGTCTATTTATTTATCTTCCTCCCACAAGGTAAGATGTGACACAAGGTCGGTAAAGTGGGATTTGTAAAAGCCAACGCCTGAGAAGGTGAGCACTCTGGCCTACAAAAAACGCCTGGGCAGCCCTGTCGGCATTCCCCGGTAGCGGCGCATCAGGCAGTAAGCTATAAACTTACTCCTCCCCAAAGAGGGGAGGCAAAGCCTGGGAGAGTGGACCTCCTAGAACTGCACAGGACAAACCCACAGACCGGCGTAAATCAAACCCCGAAGGCCAAGAAAATACCAGTCTATAGGGTGCAGTATCCATCAGAACAGATACTACACTTTGAAATATTTATTTGCAGAAAACACATATTTATATTCAAAACAAATTAGGCACAAGGCCATCAAAAGTGTGGGGAGGGGCGGGGTGTCGTTGGTCATCCTTTGTCTAAACCAATAAAATTGTCTATCCTACTCTTAACTAGAATCATCTCAGTCACCACAATACCACATTTGCTCTCGGGGCCATCCTATTTAAACTATTATAAAATAAGTTGGCAATCTTTAAATTTTTCCTTAGGTTTTTTTTTATTTAAAAAATTTTTTTTTTAAATAAAATAAATAATTAAATAAGTATGGTTAACTACACTTTGATCTTGGCCAAAAGGCCGAGAAAGTCTAATATCCGTTATGTCTGAAGTAATCATCCAAAGCACTACCCCCTCCTCTCTGAGAAAAGATGGTTTTATTTCCTGTCGCCCAAGGTGCCCCCATTCATGAGGGAGCGCTGACAGCACTCTACAGTTATTTTTATTTCCATGTTAAGTGCTCGAGCAGCTGGATTTTCCTCATTAAAATAAGACCCCCCCCCCCCATAGAGAAGCAAGTAAATAGAAAATAGGGGCCTGCAGGTAACACCAACTGACAGATTAAGTCCTGTGATAGTTACGACACACATTAGAGGTGCAACAAGCATGTACATTACTGAAGGATTACACAAGTAACTAAAAACATCTTGCTACTGTCTTGTTGGTAATAAAAACCAAAAACCATTAGATATCAACCGAAAACTTTTATCACCTGCCAGTATCCTATATCTCTACAAAGCCACCATGCGCCATGCATGGCGCATTGTCACATCTGGGCTGGTGCACCAACCACTAGTCTCTCCCTCTTAGACAGGGTTCAAACAAGAGCCTCTAATCTAATATGTCACACACTGTCCATCAAGCTCCAGCCCTTCTGTCCCATCGCCGGAATGTTGCATCCCTGTGCTTGTTTTACAAGTACTTCAACGGCGAAATTGCTACTTCGGTGTCCCCCTTGACGTAAATACCCCCGACCAACAGCAAAATCACACCCCTTCACTGTAGAGGTCCACAGATGCTGGTAGGTTTTTTCCTCAAACTACTACTAGCCTTTTGAATTCCTTTCCTGCTCCCTGTTGCCCCAAATGTACCAAACCAACATGCAGAAATTTACATGTAATGTGAATAAACATATCGCTGCACACCTAAGATGTCCCTATAGATATGGCCTCTAATTCACAGTAGCCCTTTGCGTCTCAGTGGCAATATGCCTTGTTTGGGGTGAATTAAAAAAAAAAAAAAAAAAAAAAAAAAAAAATTAATATTCATATGTAGCTATTCAATAGCGATGAAAATGCTATTATTTCAAACTTAAACGTGTTGACATACAAAGCAACATACCTTGGCCTTTCGCATAGCTCCCACTCCCATTTAGAGACTGATCTACTTGTTTTCGGATAACCCAAAAAACAGTGGGCGGTCTGACAATTAGAAGGTTGGGAGGGCCTTACTAGCATTTTGTTTGGCTCTTTATTTTTCATTCTTTTTGGGTGTTTGTAGATTACTCCACTCCCCAGCATTATTCATGTATATTTATTATTGTCAATAAAATCTCATTGCAACCATTGGGGATCTTTTTAAGTAGGGTTAAAGCCATGGAGTGAATGTGGTATTTTAGTTGAGTGTGTCTAATTTAGAGTATTGATTTACTCCTCTCCAGGAGTTAGGCACAAGGCCAGTTTTTATCTTACTCCCACAAGTAAGATGTGACCCAAGGTCGGGTTGGGAAAGCGGGGTTTAAAAATTGCCTGGGCAGCCCCGTCGGCATTCCCCGGAAGGGGCGCCTCAGGCAGTAAGCAATAAACTTACTCCTCCCCAAAGAGGGCAGGCAAAGCCTGGGAGGGTGGACCTCTTAGAACTGCACAGGACAGACCCATAGATCGGCGTAAATCAAGCCCCGAAGGCCAAGACATACCTGTAGAGTAGACAAAAGTTTTTGTTGTCAAAAGAATGACACCCCCCCCCCACTGTAATGTCTAAGTCAAAGAAAATGATTGTGATTTTTATTTGGCTAAATAAATTAGCCCTTCGGCTACGATCAAAGTGTAGCATCTGTTCTGATATTACACTATCTGTTCTGTTCTCAGTCAGTGAAGGAAATCCTTCTAGACCGAGACAATTATAATTTTTTGTCCCAATCCAGAGTGAACCTTTTCGGAGAGTTGGATTTTCCACCACATTAAAAACCAACAATCAATATCTTCTTGAAGGTTTCTGTCAATTACTAAATGACCTCTTATGATAGTTTGACCTCGTGCAAAGTGAATTACAATTGCATATAATATTAACATTCATGTATTCTAATCCAATGCAATTACAAGAGTGGCCCTTTGTTCTGATTTTTAAGAGCAAAGTGCAAAGTGTTACTTGAACCTTTGGCTTACATAATTAAGACTCTTTAGCATAATAATAATAATAATAAAAATATTAATAAAAACAATACAAGCCTATAAACTTATACATATCTATATATTTTGTATTTAATAATAGAATTTAAGTTTTACTGAAATTTACATTGGATTTTCGTTTTTCTAACTAAACAAAATTTTTTAATTTATTTTAATGTGTCTTTTGAGAATGTGTAATTGTGTCAAAAGATAAAAATACAAATTTAAAAAAGGAACTGCAGCACTTAATGATATCAATCACAGAAACACATGAGAGAAGGAGAAGGAAAGAGACAGATACAGACATAAGTAGATAGAGAGGGGGAGAGAAAAAAAGAGTCAACAGATGACGATTAGAACGGAAGTGACGCCGCCGTTACTGACATAGCGTTGCCACGAACGATAGCCAGGGAGATCCGTTGGAACAACCAAGCTGACTCACGGGGCTCGTGCCTAGACGTTGAAATCCTCCATCCAATGTCCTGAAAAGATTTAACAGTCACGGGGCCAAGCACACCCAACGTTTCCACTGAAATTAGTTGGAAAACGAAATGGGCAGTGAGCGAGCTGTATTTTCAGCGCTTCCTTGTTTCGGCGAGCAGAGCCTCTGTGCCGGGCTTCACCGTGGATTCCGCAATCCTTGCTAGGCTGCCCAAAACAACTTAACCCTTAAATGCTTTATTTTTTATATTGGTTTGAAAAAAATTTCATAGGGGTAATATAAAGTAGTATAAAGGATTTTGGAGAAGAAAAAAAATTTATTGGACAAGAATAAATGTAGTTGCAAAATTGAATACAATTTTACATGTATAACAAAACACTACAATATATGCATCTAAATCAGGGGCGGGCAACCTTTTCAGAGTGAGGGCCAGATGAGATTTTAGGAAGGAGATCGCGGGCCGGAGTGAAAAATGAAATCTCAGAATTACTATATTTTGTTTACATGAATAAATTGTACAAAAGGTGCATTGAACACTCTACAAATCTGATATTTTTTCTCGAGAGACTTCTGTATGTGATGTTATAAAAGGCGCAGACGAAGAGCCATTTTGGAACCATAAAAAATAATGACGGGGAAGTAGCAAGTTGATCCAGCATTTGTTTTGACGCACCTAACATAAGTTCTATGTTTCATGCCCTTTCCTCGTCTCTCGTTTCCTCTTTGCCTCTCTCTTTTTCTTTTTCTATTTTTATCTCAGGCCAAGGATTTGAAATTAATAGTTAAAGAAAAATGAAATATACATGCATCATCGCTTGCTGATATTCATACATTTTTATCCCACTGTAAATCTTAATTGAAACCTACTTTTACGTCTATGTCACAAAACGATATGAGTTTTACTGGGAGGTCCGCGGGTCGGATTGCAATAATAAAGCATAACAGAGTGGCGGGCCGGACGCTAAGCCTTCGCGGGCCATATCCGGCCTGCGGGCCGGAGATTGCCCGCCCCTGATCTAAACAATCATAATACACTAGAGAATCATAAAATAGCTTTTTTTTACTTATTATAATGACGATTGACAAAGATACTGATTACATATTTAGTGGGTGTGCTGATGCAACATCATACTTATACCTACGCACACTTGTCAACAGGCTCGTTGCAGATGTGAAACAAGTTGCCGTTTGACGCATTTTCGTTGAATATTATATTAAATAGATATTTTGTTGGAATGTGTCATATTTGAAGCAAAAAAGCATTTACGGGTTAATGACCATGCATGGTCTTTACGGAGGATTACCCTGTACACCTTTTGTCTTCTCAACCCCATCCCCACTTTCAACTCTACCTAATTTTCTTTAACAAAATATTCTTGGAATTGTAATGGCTAACAAAGTCTTCTGTCCGTAGTAAATCCATTCCATCATTTTTATATGTCTGTGTCCCTATTTACTTGCCTCTCCACGAGGGCAGAGTTACACATAATTTGCATAACTATTTTTTAAACAGTCTGTAATAACTTATGTTTGGTGTTATTCATTTGTAATTTTATTGTCCTATTATATATATATATATATATATATGCAATAGTTTTGCTTAAGTGATTTAAAAAAAAAAAAGAAATTCTGAAAACCCTTCTCAAAATAGGTTCATTGATTTTTCAAGGGAGGTAATTTCAATGAAACTAATATATTTAGCTAGTTGGAAAGAAAAATATACCGACAAGACATAAGAGTTCATAGTCTTATCTACAGTCCTATTTAAAAGAAGAATAAATTTATATCAGAATTACAAAAATGTATGAATAAATGCGAAAGTTTTTGTCTTGTGTTTACAAGAAATTTATGAATGAAATTTCTATTTAAAATTTGGTCTGAAGTCGCAAACTTTGCGAAGCGATAACAAAGCCAGCTAGTAAGTCATACTTTGCAAATGACATTTGATGCTTAGCAAAATGCAGAGCCGAGGAAAAAGTTTAGCATAAAGCTTAATTTAGAAAGATTAAATAAAAAACACTGACGCCACTTCGAGAAGGAAAGAATTTAGGCCAACATTTTTTAAAACAAAAACAAGAAACTGTTCTAATTGCGGAGGAAAGGGATCAGGGTGGGGAGTAACCTACATTGGAAGACCCCCCCCCCTCCACCCTCGTCTTCTCTTAATGAACGCATAAGATGTTCAATGAATTATCTCCCTTCCCTCCTTGCAAACAATCCAGAGACAAAAAGAAAGCCTCTTGGCTATGCAAACATCAAAAGAAGAATGGAGCTTTTAGAGATAGTGGAAGAGAAGACACAAAGAAGGAGGAGGAGGAGGTGAACCCAAAGAAGAGGGGGGGAGGGATTGTGGGCAGGGAGAGTGTGTACCTACTTGTCTCCCAACAAGGGCAAAGTTAGACACAAGGTCATTTTTTTTTTTAATGTGAGGATATCCATCTCTCCAAATTGCAACACTAGGATGGGACAAAAGTAATTGATCCAGCCGAAAAGGATTTCTCCTGATAAGACAGTAACTACACTTTGATCCTAGTTGGAAAGTCAAAACACTGTACATTCTTAAGTCTCTTTCTCACAAAAGAAACATTGCTAGTCTTTCGCTACTCTATTATTACTATGGAAGGTGCTCGACTGAGCTCCAATCTCTTGTTAATTCTTGTAAAACATCTACAACAAGAACCCATTTTCTACCACAACTGAAAAGAACTTTCTCTTCTTCCTCCTACATGTGTCTAGTGTCGGGCGGAATTTTTACGAAAGAGGAACTTTTTGTTTGCAGAACACATTACCACAAGAATACTTCCCTGCAGACTACAATATGGTCGTCTTCAGATCAAATGTCAAATACTTGTTATAACCCCCTCCCCCCTCAAGTAAGAAATCAAACATCGTTCATTCTATTAATCATTTTCAATCCTCTCATATCATTCAACCGACAATTCATCCAGCTTGTGAACCTTTATCCTCGAGTGGTTTTTGGCCTTGATGAGTGAAGAATCATTAGGATAAATTAAAAAGCATGTTTTGATTTAACATGCGCTTAGCAACGGTTTCAAAATGAGGAATGGCATATCAAAACCAATTAAAACAAGAGAATTTCATGGAGAAAATCACTTTGTACCGCAATGGCCGACATGCAACCCACATCTGATGCGGAAAAGACGTACTAAATGATAAAGAAGAAGCAGACCCCCCCCCTCCCCCCCACCAAAGTCCAACCTTTCCTTATCGTGGTAGGAGCGGTGGCAACATGGTAGTCTAAGAGCTACCCAGCTAAGATAGCTCGGTTAAAAATCCAGGAGTCAGTATCAGGATATGTCGTCCTCTTGTCGTCTCTGCATGTGGCAAGCAAAGACATGTCAGGCACAGAACCACAGATCAATCGAGTGAAAGTGGTAACATTGCTTCTGTGCCATTCCTTTGTGTTCGGGCCAAACCGTCCCCCGACTATATGCAACCCCTGAGCCTTGTTGTTCTTGGTGCTAGAGGTAAACACCCGTTTTGGATATAACGAACAGCTGCAACCAACGAGAAGGTCGACTTCATGCAGACAAGACAACCCTGAGGCATAATCTTTGTGAGCTTCATGGAGACGTCTGACTCGCCTGACTCGGTTGCTTTGTTTTACGGCATATCAACCCTTTTTGGTCTTATTTAATGCTGAACCCAGTAATTTCTGTAAAAGTTTTTGTGCTTCAAGTTTTTGATATCTTCAAATATTTATCAAGAAAGAGGAAAAATGTTTTTTGCCTTTGCAGAGCAGGATTGAGTTTTGCAAAGGGAAAGGGGAAAAAAACCATCAATGTTTGGTGCATTTTTAGTCAAGAAGCTGGTATCTTCAGACAGTCTGATCTGATAAACACCAACCGACTCGCTTAACAAGTAGCGGAAGAAAACAGACAGACAGGACTTCTTGTAGCCATGCATAGACGCATTTATTTATTTAAAAAAAAAAAAAAAAAATTAAAGAATCTTAAATCTATTTCATGCTGAAACTACTTGGAAGACTGACACCCATGAAGCAGACGGATCTAGCGAGAGGGGGGGGGGGTAGAAAGCGAGGAGTGTTTTGATTTTGTAAACTATACCCAATCAATAATTTTGTCTGCTTAGAATGGTTTACACAGGCAGACAGCAAGAAGACAAAGAATTTTAAAAAATAACCGCAAAAGACAGACAACAATGCAAAGAAAGGAAGCAAAGAAACTAAATAGAAAAAAAAAAAAAAGCTACCAAAATATGACCAATGACTAATTAAAAATAATTAAATCCAACTGATTGGAGAGAAAGACAAAAATACATGACGAGGTTTTATATTTGAACATCATCAATGAGATGAAGAAGAAGAAAGATGTCAAACATAGACAAGCAGCATGCACAGAGACTTACAAAAATGGATTCCGAAGTGTGACCTCGATTCCGACATATTTCTATAAATAGATTTGCTTTTAAGTTTCGGAATGCTCGAGATGAGGATTCAATCCACAAGGACTCGTGGTGCAATGGATAAAAGTGCTAAGTAACAATCAGTTCTAAGTAAGTCTTCTCGAAGTTGAAGGTTCAATCCTCAGTACGGGCGATACTAAAAATATAATTATGAATTACTTAACAATTCTACCCGGTCATGGCTGATGGAACAAGAACAAGCTACGCCCACCGTGGATTAAATAAAGGGTTTAGTTTGAAATTCCGTACAGATTTCTGAGTTCGATGAGATGCACCTGAAGGTCGGAGGTCACATCCAAATAATACAGATTTGCTTTCGCTTATTTTTAAACCCCCTTTCCAGGAGAAACATACCGCAAAAGGTTTCATTTTCAATCAAATCTTTTGTTAAACTAGTTGATACCTGTTCCTTGAGTGGCATTGGTACAGTAACTGGATATGTCAATTTCCATCTTTAGCTTCTACGGCTGCATAGATCGTACAAAGAAAAATATTGGTGAAATTTTGTTTGAAAAAAAAAAAAAAAAAAAAAAAATGCTACTTCATATTTGCATGAGAGTAAGTAACTATGATGAATATATTTACGTATTGTTTTTATTGGAAATTGCTCAGGCTCCTAGAGCGGCGGACATGCCCAGGCTCCTAGAGCGGCGGACATGCCCAGGCTCCTAGAGCGGCGGACATGCCCAGGCTCCTACACTCAACGGCCGAGTTTATAAATTTTTTCTGCAATGTGTCTCACAACTCTACGAGAAGCTTTGACATTCAGACTATCACACTTCAGTTTTAGATTTTCATTTTGAAGCACAAATAATTCGCTTTGAACTAATGGACAATAACCGTTACTTTTTTTTTCTTTTTTTTTTTTCAGATTATATAAAAAAAAAAAATTTTTTTAAAAAGTAACATTTATGTTATATTAATTTCTTAAGATTTATAAAACACTTATCCAGTTAAAAAAAAGTCCTTTAGACTTCCGGTGCATGATTCAAAGTCGGGTATTGACATCATAAAAAACTACTGCCTTAGTAATGTGGACTCTGCTTATTCCTTTTTTTGTTAACTAAGCACATTTCTATTTGGTACTAACAGACAAACTCCCAAAACAGCATACCTTTTTAGTAGTTTATAGATTAAAATGAAAGCTCTGCATGGCAAGTAACAAAGGTCACTGTAGAACACTACTACAGGTCTGCTTCCCTACAGACTATAACATGGTCATCTTCAAATCTAATGTTTACAAATACTTGTCATAGACCGTCCTCATATGTAATCCAACTTTGTTCATTCTTTTCAATCCACTCATATTCTTCATCATTTAACTGACATTCAATCTCATTAATCCTTATCCCTTAGTAGCTTCTGGCCTTGATAAGTGTTGACTAGTTAAAAAAGATCACTCTCCTCCAAGTCTGATATTTCTGGTACAGGATAAATTCTATAAATCTATCAATGATTTGTCTACTTTATACAATCAATTCTTAAACATACCATTAATAAATTTAAATATGGGAAATGAAAAAGGAAAAACCAAGAGATATTATTTTTTATATATTCATCAACATTTCGTTTTTATTGTAAGACTTCCTCAGGATTATAATTTGAAGAAAAATGTCATGCAAGTACATCGAAATATTGGGTTGACATGATGGGTTGATAAGGGAAAGTAGTAGCCGGCTGTGGCTACTAAGAGCGCTGGACGAGGGTCCAGGCTGCGAGAAGTCAGTAGTGGCAAAGAGTGAAATGAATATGGAAAGCTACTACTTTTCCTTATCAACCCATCATGTCAACCCAATATTTCGATGTAGTTGCATGACATTTTTCTTAAAATTATCATCCTGAGGAAGTCTTTTTTTTTTAATAAATATTTATTTAAATGTCCAAAATTTTGTATGCAATATCGTCCTCATCAGGGGTGCAAGACATTAAAAAAAAAATTTTTTTAGTGTTATGTTTATCGCTAGTAAAAAGTAGAAATGTGTAAGTTGTTGAATCGGTACTAGTTCAAATGTTGAAATCTGTAAGGAAATATGCGTGGACACGTTCTGAGATAAGAATATGTAGTGGTCTCCTACTTGAAAGCATTTGAATATTTGAATTTTAAAAAATGGTTAGAAGCCGAACAATGCATTTTTTAAAAATGCATATATATATATATATATATATATATACACATTCAATTTGTGTTTAGTGGTGAAAATGCCGTCTCAAACTGAAATGTGACATAATAACAGACAAAGCTTCTTGTATAGATGCTTGAATCTAAAAACTAAAATTTAACCTCAAACACTTGGTAGGTATTTCAAACACACATACACAATAATAAAGAATTTTTGTCACTAGTTAAGGCTGAGAAAAATTCAGATATTCACGAGATCCATGGGAATTCCAAGGTTAATTAAAGAAAATGTGTAATACAATGGGTTATAATAATGAAGTTATATATATATATATATATATATATAGATATTAGACCATTATACGACAATCAAGTTGACACACCGGTTTCCATTAGATCACAAAAGTTAAGCAACGTTGAGTCTGGTCAGTACCAGATGGGTGACCATTTAGGAATAGCAAGCGCTGTATGTAGGAAGACGTCGGTTTTCATTAGATCACAAAAGTTAAGCAACGTTGAGTCTGGTCAGTACCAGATGGGTGACCATTTAGGAATAGCAAGCGCTGTATGTAAGAAGACGTCGGTTCTAATTAGATCACCAAAGTTAAGCAACGTTGAGTCTGGTCAGTACCAGATGGGTGACCATTTAGGAATAGCAAGCGCTGTATGTAGGAAGACGTCGGTTTTCATTAGATCACAAAAGTTAAGCAACGTTGAGCCTGGTCAGTACCAGATGGGTGACCATTTAGGAATAGCAAGCGCTGTATGTAAGAAGACGTTGGTTCTAATTAGATCACCAAAGTTAAGCAACGTTGAGTCTGGTCAGTACCAGATGGGTGACCATTTAGGAATAGCAAGCGCTGTATGTAGGAAGACGTCGGTTCTCGTTAGATCACCAAAGTTAAGCAACATTGAGTCTGGTCAGTACCAGATGGGTGACCATTTAGGAATAGCAAACACTGTATGTAGGAAGACGTCGGTTCTCATTAGATCACAAAAGTTAAGCAACGTTGAGTCTGGTCAGTACCAGATGGGTGACCATTTAGGAATAGCAAGCGCTGTATGTAGGAAGACGTCGGTTCTCATTAGATCACCAAAGTTAAGCAACGTTGAGTCTGGTCAGTACTAGATGGGTGACTTTAAGAATACTAGACGCTGTATGTAGACACCTAGCTATGAGCAAATAGCGTCACCAACCCGCAGTGCCTATGGCAAAACCCCATGAATGACAGTCACCAATAAGGTGTCGGAAACCATGGAGGGAGGGGTTCCTCCTCCAGGAGTGATAAAAAAAAAAAAAAAACCCTGATGGTGAAATTGTTAATTACACCATTATTAAAACCTATTTTATTCAGTTAACCATGCAAGGATGAATGTGGCCACCAAGCAATGAACGGAGTCTGACATATTCCAATCGTACACTGTTTGGGTTTTGTGGCCGCCACTTCTATTCTCCTGGTGATCTCGTGCCCTTAATCCATGCCTCTCAAGCATCAAGTGTTTGTAAAAGAAAAGAAAATCCATCACTATGAAAATTACATTAATGAATCCCGGATTACGCCGGGTAGGCATAGCTAGTGCCAAATGTTTCTACATCAATACAGAGTATCATATGGATAAAGATTTAAGACAAGGAGTATTTCTTCTAGTGGTCACCACTGTGAATGCTCCCTGGATAGTGTTGTTATCACGTCTTAATGTGCTTCAACTACATAACATCTATTCATGTAACGTCATTTTCCCCTTATTCAGGGGTATTCGTAAGAAGTTTCCTGATATTTCACAAGCTCACTCTTCAGTTTTCAACTTCAGTTCGAGGAGGTCCACTTTCCTAGGCTTTATATTATCTTTGAAAAGGTGTTAGTTAATTGTTAATCACCGAGTCACCCTTACCAGGAGATGCCGACAAGGCTGTCCAGGCATTTTTTCTAGGCTAAATTGCTCTTATCCTAATGTGCTGGCTTTTTCAAAACTACACCTGACCTTGTGTCTAACCTACTGGATAAGAAGTAAATAAAATACGTTTTTTTATGGAAATCGCTCCAGACAAGACATGAAGTCACTTGATGTAAGAAGCTAAAAAAAAAAAAAAAAAAAATATATACTACTTCAAGGTAAAAAACTAGCCAACGAAAAGTGTTAGATTCCGACCCAGAAAACAGCAATTCTTACCCCTTTGTCAGAAACATCGTTCATGGAATGTGAGGACTAAAGGACAAAATCAGTGAAGCGAGAGTTACAAGGCTGCCGAAAGTAAAGCCAAGGTCCACTTTCTACTCTCCATTTAAGACAAGGAGTACTTCTTCTAGTGGTCACCACTACGATCCTCCCTGGATAGTGTTATTATCAAGTCTTAATGTGTTTCAACTACATAACATCTATTCATTTAACGTCACTTTTCCCTTGTTCAGGGGTAAAAAGTTTCCTGATATTTCACAAGCTCATTCTCTAGTTCAGCGTGTTGACCGTCTCTAAATTCCACTCTGTAGATTTTGTCTTATCACTTTCTTACATGTTTTCCTCGGCTGGCCAACCTTCCTGCAATTCAAGACATCCATGCTTCTGCAATTGTTTATCCAGGAGGATGAACACTTCACATGAACATATCAGCGTAACCGGTTCATCCTTGGGATAACCTCTATGCTGGGCAAATGTTGTGCTTTCAGAAAATCCTCTGCCCTAATGTGTTGGGTTTGGTCTGATTTCACAATGACAGATCCATTTAATCATGGATCTGTCATTGTGCTGCAGTCGGACGAGAGAGGACTGGGTGAGGGTCCAGCATTCACATGATGCTCCTGACACAGCTGCTATACAACTTAGCTTAGATGTAGAGAGAGAGAGAGACGAGCTCGTGAATGACTTCAGCCAGCAAGTGTCCAAGATACCCCCCCCCCTCCGCCTATACAGCCAAACCCAGCAGGCGTATATAGTATTGGACCATGTCAACATTACTATGGATCCTTCGATGTTATTGTAGATCACCTAATGACCTATATAACTTGTGACATATCTGGTATCTAATTTCAGATATAAGGTCACATGTATATTGTTCATGCTTGGTATGTGTTCTCATATGGGACTTTAGATCTCTGTTAGAACCTACCTATCTACCTATTCCCTATTTCTTATTTCTTGTATATATAAATTTTGTTTGGTCTTACTTGCCTCCCTACAAGGGGAGATTTGGACGGTTTTGAATGTGGGAAAAATCCAGCTCCCAAAAGAGGCACTTTGGATCGGAACAAAAACTTAAATTGCC
Organism: Sepiola atlantica; assembly: GCA_963556195.1. Taxonomy (NCBI): domain Eukaryota; kingdom Metazoa; phylum Mollusca; class Cephalopoda; order Sepiida; family Sepiolidae; genus Sepiola; species Sepiola atlantica. The sequence continues at coordinate 32,255,741 of OY744541.1, read as the reverse complement.
TCAGTCTAGAAGGATTTTTGTACACCTACCGAGGACAGAAAAGATGAAGTGTAGTATCACAACAGATACCACACTTTACTCCTAGGCCAAGGAGGTTATATTGTTTGTTTTTTTTTTGTCTATTTGATAGCAAACCAACCGTTTTTTTGTCAAACTGATACAAATATTGTAAATGATGCTTTATATGTAATTAGTTGAATGCAAGTTGCTATTCAGTACGGCTTCAACTAGACATGTGGGGAAATTGTGTCCCTTTCTTTCACAACAGTATTAATGCATAAATAATGATAATAATAATAATTGCAACATAATTCACGTTGACACACTCGTTCTAGTTAGATAGCCAAAGTTAAAACAACGTTTCACGAGGTCAGTACCAGAAAGATGTAACACGAGGAACCCTAATCTGCACTTGTACCTCCTCCCCCCCCTTCAATGTAAATACTCCTGACCCACCAGACTAGAAAATAGATCACACTCCTTTACTGTAGAGATCCCTGAAGATTTTATATTCTAATAGCTTTTTTTCTCCGACCGCTAGACTTTGGAATTCCCTCCCTGCTTCCCCAACCGTACCAACATGCAGAAATGTGTAATGAGTATCATGTTGCTCCTATGAATCTGACCTCTATCACAGTAGTCCCCTTATGCTTCAGTGGCAATATGAATGGTTTGATGTGAAATAATAAAAAAACAAGCGCTGTATGTGAGAGGAGGGTGAAACCTCCCTGCAAAATAATACCACCGCAAAGATAACTTTAGCAAGTACTTCAGTATAACCTGCTAATCCACACATGTTGATACAATGGAACAACCCCCCCCCCCCCCCCGGTTGAAGTTCTGTTCTCAATAATGTGGCGAAGCTCTTTGGAGAGAGAGTATGTAATTCATCCATTAATCACAATTGATCCGACGATAGAATTTGAACTCGGCATAGCCGATTCAAAAATATAGCGACAATATCTATTAGATCGATTATGCATCTCACAAAAAGATTGGTTAGTTTACAGCACAGTATATCAGAACATATAAAGTTATCTTGCCGGATTATCAAAAGTTAGACATAAATAGCATTTAAAGCCAACATATCAACTTTGGATTCTGACTAGCGATTTTTCAGTTATTGTTGTATCGGGTCGGGTTATCAACACTAAAATAACATATGTCCCACCCGGACAACTGGTAGTATGGAAACATTTCTCAATTATGACCAAACATTAAAAATCAGCAAGAATAGTAACTCCTTTTTATTTGAAGAATTAAAAAAAAAGAGTTGTCTCCCTTACAATTAATTTTATTTCTTTTTCTGTCTAAGTTTAAAATATTTGAAAACAAATAAAAATTAAACACTAACATGACTTCACTGCATCCTGGGTAATGCCGGATAGGTACAGCTAGTATATGATGTTGAAGATGTTGCCCAGGCTCCTAGAGCGGCGGACATGCCCAGGCTCCTAGAGCGGCGGACATGCCCAGGCTCCTAGAGCGGCGGACATGCCCAGGCTCCTAGAGCGGCGGACATGCCCAGGCTCCTAGAGCGGCGGACATGCCCAGGCTCCTAGAGCGGCGGACATGCCCAGGCTCCTAGAGCGGCGGACATGCCCAGGCTCCTAGAGCGGCGGACATGCCCAGGCTCCTAGAGCGGCGGACATGCCCAGGCTCCTAGAGCGGCGGACATGCCCAGGCTCCTAGAGCGGCGGACATGCCCAGGCTCCTAGAGCGGCGGACATGCCCAGGCTCCTAGAGCGGCGGACATGCCCAGGCTCCTAGAGCGGCGGACATGCCCAGGCTCCTAGAGCGGCGGACATGCCCAGGCTCCTAGAGCGGCGGACATGCCCAGGCCCCTACGCTCAACAGCCGAGTTCATACATTTTTTCTTCAACGTGTCTCACAACTCTACGAGAAGCTTTGACGTTCAGACTATCACGCTTCAGTTTTAGATTTTCATTGGTAAATGTGTAAACTAAATGGATGCATCTTATTTTAGAAATGTCCTAGAAACATCTCTACAAGAAGTTTTGCCGTTGCCTTTAAATTGCATCTTCATAGCTTAATGCGTAAATTGAATGAACTTATCTTAATAGACGCTCCTGTTTATTTCTGAAGACACCCCCCCCCTCCCCAAACAAATCGGTTAAGAAGGTGAACAATTCTGACATTTGCTTCTGCAATGCAAAATATACAAAGAAATTCCTTCATGGTAACTCAGTTGATGAGAAGAAATTTGTTGGTCTTCTGAATTCTGAAATGCGATTCCCAATAATTTCTTCAAGTTGAGTCAGAACACAAAGACTAAAAACATCAAAATTCTCTACGGCAATGTTCTTTTAAGAATTAAATACCTTTACAAGAATTGGACAATATACTTGGAATGTCATTAAAGATATGGAATTCTATGTATTTTACAGTCTAAGGTGATCGAAAATATAGAATCTCCAATCATAAAAAATGAGTTCAAAAGACCAAAAGTTTTGCATTAGTCAAATGAGTTGGTAACCATAACGAGTTTTACAGTAATGTATTCAAAAGAACAAAGATCTGCATTGGTAAAATGAGTTGGTAAACTGAAAGTGTTTTATAGTAATGTATTCAAAAGAACAAAGATCTGCATTGGTAAAATGAGTTGGTAAACTGAAAGTGTTTTATAGTAATGTATTCAAAAGAACAAAGATCTGCATTGGTAAAATGAGTTGGTAAACTGAAAGTGTTTTATAGTAATGTATTCAAAAGAACAAAGATCTGCATTGGTAAAATGAGTTGGTAAACTGAAAGTGTTTTATAGTAATGTATTCAAAAGAATAAAGATCTGCATTGGTAAAATGAGTTGGTAAACTGAAAGTGTTTTATAGTAATGTATTCAAAAGAACAAAGATCTGCATTGGTAAAATGAGTTGGTAAACTGAAAGTGTTTTATAGTAATGTATTCAAAAGAACAAAGATCTGCATTGGTAAAATGAGTTGGTAAACTGAAAGTGTTTTATAGTAATGTATTCAAAAGAACAAAGATCTGCATTGGTAAAATGAGTTGGTAAACTGAAAGTGTTTTATAGTAATGTATTCAAAAGAACAAAGATCTGCATTGGTAAAATGAGTTGGTAAACTGAAAGTGTTTTATAGTAATGTATTCAAAAGAACAAAGATCTGCATTGGTAAAATGAGTTGGTAAACTGAAAGTGTTTTATAGTAATGTATTCAAAAGAACAAAGATCTGCATTGGTAAAATGAGTTGGTAAACTGAAAGTGTTTTATAGTAATGTATTCAAAAGAAAGATCTGCATTGATAAAATGAGTTGGTAAACTGAAAGAGTTTTACAGTAATGTATTCAAAAGAACAAAGATCTGCATTGGTAAAATGAGTTGGTAAACTGAAAGAGTTTTACAGTAATGTATTCAAAAGAACAAAGATCTGCATTGGTAAAATGAGTTGGTAAACTGAAAGAGTTTTATAGTAATGTATTCAAAAGAATAAAGATCTACATTGGTAAAAATGAGTTGGTAAACTGAAAGAGTTTTATAGTAATGTATTCAAAAGAACAAAGATCTGCATTGGTAAAATGAGTTGGTAAACTGAAAGTGTTTTATAGTAATGTATTCAAAAGAACAAAGATCTGCACTGGTAAAAATGAGTTGGTAAACTGAAAGAGTTTTATAGTACTGTGTTCAAAACAACCCAAACTTCTACATTGGTAAAAATCAGTTGGTAACCTCATAAAGAGTTTTACAATACTGCGTTCAAATGGACTAAAAGTTCTGCACTGACATAAGTTGGTAACTTGAAGATCGTTTTACGATACCGTGTTTAAAACACGTAAAAAATTATTCTGCGAGTTTAGCGATGAAAATTCTATTTCAAACTTAAGCGTGACAGATTGATTCAACCTATTATAGGGATGTGTAAACACATCCAAATATACCCAAAGATACACTAGTAAAAACTAGTAGCCATAAAGATAGTTTTACAATTGTGGCCTCCACTCAGTCTCTCGAGACAATGGATACCCCTTGTAAAAGTGGCTACGCATGTAATTGTGAAGCAAAGGTTGGATAATCTCCAACTGAATTGGCACTGCTTGATTTCAGTGGTAAGAAGAAATCCAGGACGACTGGAAACAATGCTGAGATAAGCAGATAATACATACAGCACCTGGTATTCCCCAATGGTCACCCATTTTAGTACTGACCAGGCTTAACGTCACTTAACTTCAGTGATCTAAGGGGAACCGGTGTGTCAACGTGATTATGCCGTATTATTTACAATAGTTTATTTAAAAGAGGCACAAATGACCAAAAAATGTAAAGATTTAAAATATATATATTCTAACTCCCATAAAAAGACTTATATTGGTAAAAACTAATATCCATAAAAACATTTTTCCAATAGTTTATTCGAACGAGGCACAAATGACCAAAAAATGTAAAGATTTAAAATATATATATTCTAACTCCCATAAAAAGACTTATATTGGTAAAAACTAATATCCATAAAAACATTTTTCCAATAGTGTATTCGAACGAGGCACAAATGACCAAAAAAAGTAAAGATTGAAAATATATATATTCTAACTCCCATAAAAAGAATTATATTGGTAAAAACTAATATCCATAAAAACATTTTTCCAATAGTGTATTCGAACGAGGTACAAATGACCAAAAATGTAAAGATTTAAAATATATATATTCTAACTCCCATAAAAAGACTTATATTGGTAAAAACTAATATCCATAAAAACATTTTTCCAATAGTGTATTCGAACGAGGCACAAATGACCAAAAAAAGTAAAGATTGAAAATATATATATTCTAACTCCCATAAAAAGACTTATATTGGTAAAAACTAATATCCATAAAAACATTTTTCCAATAGTGTATTCGAACGAGGCACAAATGACCAAAAAAAGTAAAGATTGAAAATATATATATTCTAACTCCCATAAAAAGACTTATATTGGTAAAAACTAATATCCATAAAAACATTTTTCCAATAGTGTATTCGAACGAGGCACAAATGACCAAAAAAAGTAAAGATTGAAAATATATATATTCTAACTCCCATAAAAAGAATTATATTGGTAAAAACTAATATCCATAAAAACATTTTTCCAATAGTGTATTCGAACGAGGTACAAATGACCAAAAATGTAAAGATTTAAAATATATATATTCTAACTCCCATAAAAAGACTTATATTGGTAAAAACTAATATCCATAAAAACATTTTTCCAATAGTGTATTCGAACGAGGCACAAATGACCAAAAAAGTAAAGATTGAAAATATATATATTCTAACTCCCATAAAAAGAATTATATTGGCAAAAACTAATATCTATAAAAACATTTTTCCAATAGTGTATTCGAACGAGGCACAAATGACCAAAAAAAGTAAAGATTTAAAATATATATATTCTAACTCCCATAAAAAGACTTATATTGGTAAAAACTAATATCCATAAAAACATTTTTCCAATAGTGTATTCGAACGAGGCACAAATGACCAAAAAATGTAAAGATTTAAAATATATATATTCTAACTCCTATAAAAAGATTTATATTGGTAAAAACTAAAATCCATAAAAACATTTTTCTAATAGTGTATTCGAACGAGGTACAAATGACCAAAAAATGTAAAGATTTAAAATATATATATTCTAACTCCCATAAAAAGACTTATATTGGTAAAAACTAATATCCATAAAAACATTTTTCCAATAGTGTATTCGAACGAGGCACAAATGACCAAAAAAGTAAAGATTTAAAATATATATATTCTAACTCCCATAAAAAGACTTATATTGGTAAAAACTAATATCCATAAAAACATTTTTCCAATAGTGTATTCGAACGAGGCACAAATGACCAAAAAAGTAAAGATTTAAAATATATATATTCTAACTCCCATAAAAAGACTTATATTGGTAAAAACTAATATCCATAAAAACATTTTTCCAATAGTGTATTCGAACGAGGCACAAATGACCAAAAAAAGTAAAGATTGAAAATATATATATTCTAACTCCCATAAAAAGACTTATATTGGTAAAAACTAATATCCATAAAAACATTTTTCCAATAGTGTATTCGAACGAGGTACAAATGACCAAAAATGTAAAGATTTAAAATATATATATTCTAACTCCCATAAAAAGACTTATATTGGTAAAAACTAATATCCATAAAAACATTTTTCCAATAGTGTATTCGAATGAGGCACAAATGACCAAAAAAGTAAAGATTTAAAATATATATATTCTAACTCCCATAAAAAGAATTATATTGGTAAAAACTAATATCCATAAAAACATTTTTCCAATAGTGTATTCGAACGAGGTACAAATGACCAAAAATGTAAAGATTTAAAATATATATATTCTAACTCCCATAAAAAGACTTATATTGGTAAAAACTAATATCCATAAAAACATTTTTCCAATAGTGTATTCGAACGAGGCACAAATGACCAAAAAAAGTAAAGATTGAAAATATATATATTCTAACTCCCATAAAAAGACTTATATTGGTAAAAACTAATATCCATAAAAACATTTTTCCAATAGTGTATTCGAACGAGGCACAAATGACCAAAAAAAGTAAAGATTGAAAATATATATATTCTAACTCCCATAAAAAGACTTATATTGGTAAAAACTAATATCCATAAAAACATTTTTCCAATAGTGTATTCGAACGAGGCACAAATGACCAAAAAAAGTAAAGATTGAAAATATATATATTCTAACTCCCATAAAAAGAATTATATTGGTAAAAACTAATATCCATAAAAACATTTTTCCAATAGTGTATTCGAACGAGGTACAAATGACCAAAAATGTAAAGATTTAAAATATATATATTCTAACTCCCATAAAAAGACTTATATTGGTAAAAACTAATATCCATAAAAACATTTTTCCAATAGTGTATTCGAACGAGGCACAAATGACCAAAAAAGTAAAGATTGAAAATATATATATTCTAACTCCCATAAAAAGAATTATATTGGCAAAAACTAATATCTATAAAAACATTTTTCCAATAGTGTATTCGAACGAGGCACAAATGACCAAAAAAAGTAAAGATTTAAAATATATATATTCTAACTCCCATAAAAAGACTTATATTGGTAAAAACTAATATCCATAAAAACATTTTTCCAATAGTGTATTCGAACGAGGCACAAATGACCAAAAAATGTAAAGATTTAAAATATATATATTCTAACTCCTATAAAAAGATTTATATTGGTAAAAACTAAAATCCATAAAAACATTTTTCTAATAGTGTATTCGAACGAGGTACAAATGACCAAAAAATGTAAAGATTTAAAATATATATATTCTAACTCCCATAAAAAGACTTATATTGGTAAAAACTAATATCCATAAAAACATTTTTCCAATAGTGTATTCGAACGAGGCACAAATGACCAAAAAAGTAAAGATTTAAAATATATATATTCTAACTCCCATAAAAAGACTTATATTGGTAAAAACTAATATCCATAAAAACATTTTTCCAATAGTGTATTCGAACGAGGCACAAATGACCAAAAAAGTAAAGATTTAAAATATATATATTCTAACTCCCATAAAAAGACTTATATTGGTAAAAACTAATATCCATAAAAACATTTTTCCAATAGTGTATTCGAACGAGGCACAAATGACCAAAAAAAGTAAAGATTGAAAATATATATATTCTAACTCCCATAAAAAGACTTATATTGGTAAAAACTAATATCCATAAAAACATTTTTCCAATAGTGTATTCGAACGAGGTACAAATGACCAAAAATGTAAAGATTTAAAATATATATATTCTAACTCCCATAAAAAGACTTATATTGGTAAAAACTAATATCCATAAAAACATTTTTCCAATAGTGTATTCGAACGAGGTACAAATGACCAAAAATGTAAAGATTTAAAATATATATATTCTAACTCCCATAAAAAGACTTATATTGGTAAAAACTAATATCCATAAAAACATTTTTCCAATAGTGTATTCGAACGAGGTACAAATGACCAAAAATGTAAAGATTTAAAATATATATATTCTAACTCCCATAAAAAGACTTATATTGGTAAAAACTAATATCCATAAAAACATTTTTCCAATAGTGTATTCGAACGAGGCACAAATGACCAAAAAAAGTAAAGATTGAAAATATATATATTCTAACTCCCATAAAAAGAATTATATTGGTAAAAACTAATATCCATAAAAACATTTTTCCAATAGTGTATTCGAACGAGGTACAAATGACCAAAAATGTAAAGATTTAAAATATATATATTCTAACTCCCATAAAAAGACTTATATTGGTAAAAACTAATATTCATAAAAACATTTTTCCAATAGTGTATTCGAACGAGGCACAAATGACCAAAAAAAGTAAAGATTGAAAATATATATATTCTAACTCCCACAAAAAGACTTATATTGGTAAAAACTAATATCCATAAAAACATTTTTCCAATAGTGTATTCGAACGAGGCACAAATGACCAAAAAAAGTAAAGATTTAAAATATATATATTCTAACTCCAATAAAAAGACTTATATTGGTAAAAACTAATATCCATAAAAACATTTTTCCAATAGTGTATTCGAACGAGGCACAAATGACCAAAAAAAGTAAAGATTGAAAATATATATATTCTAACTCCCATAAAAAGAATTATATTGGTAAAAACTAATATCCATAAAAACATTTTTCCAATAGTGTATTCGAACGAGGTACAAATGACCAAAAATGTAAAGATTTAAAATATATATATTCTAACTCCCATAAAAAGACTTATATTGGTAAAAACTAATATCCATAAAAACATTTTTCCAATAGTTTATTCGAACGAGGTACAAATGACCAAAACATGTAAAGATTTAAAATATATATATTCTAACTCCCATAAAAAGACTTATATTGGTAAAAACTAATATCCATAAAAACATTTTTCCAATAGTGTATTCGAACGAGGCACAAATGACCAAAAAAAGTAAAGATTTAAAATATATATATTCTAACTCCCATAAAAAGACTTATATTGGTAAAAACTAATATCCATAAAAACATTTTTCCAATAGTGTATTCGAACGAGGTACAAATGACCAAAAAAAGTAAAGATTTAAAATATATATATTCTAACTCCTATAAAAAGATTTATATTGGTAAAAACTAATATCCATAAAAACATTTTTCCAATAGTGTATTCGAACGAGGTACAAATGACCAAAAATGTAAAGATTTAAAATATATATATTCTAACTCCCATAAAAAGACTTATATTGGTAAAAACTAATATTCATAAAAACATTTTTCCAATAGTGTATTCGAACGAGGCACAAATGACCAAAAAAAGTAAAGATTGAAAATATATATATTCTAACTCCCACAAAAAGACTTATATTGGTAAAAACTAATATCCATAAAAACATTTTTCCAATAGTGTATTCGAACGAGGCACAAATGACCAAAAAAAGTAAAGATTTAAAATATATATATTCTAACTCCCATAAAAAGACTTATATTGGTAAAAACTAATATCCATAAAAACATTTTTCCAATAGTGTATTCGAACGAGGCACAAATGACCAAAAAAAGTAAAGATTGAAAATATATATATTCTAACTCCCATAAAAAGAATTATATTGGTAAAAACTAATATCCATAAAAACATTTTTCCAATAGTGTATTCGAACGAGGTACAAATGACCAAAAATGTAAAGATTTAAAATATATATATTCTAACTCCCATAAAAAGACTTATATTGGTAAAAACTAATATCCATAAAAACATTTTTCCAATAGTTTATTCGAACGAGGTACAAATGACCAAAACATGTAAAGATTTAAAATATATATATTCTAACTCCCATAAAAAGACTTATATTGGTAAAAACTAATATCCATAAAAACATTTTTCCAATAGTGTATTCGAACGAGGCACAAATGACCAAAAAAAGTAAAGATTTAAAATATATATATTCTAACTCCCATAAAAAGACTTATATTATTAAAAACTAATATCCATAAAAACATTTTTCCAATAGTGTATTCGAACGAGGTACAAATGACCAAAAAAAGTAAAGATTTAAAATATATATATTCTAACTCCTATAAAAAGATTTATATTGGTAAAAACTAATATCCATAAAAACATTTTTCCAATAGTGTATTCGAACAGGGCACAAAAGACCAAAAAATGTAAAGATTTAAAATATATATATTTTAACTCCCATAAAAAGAATTATATTGGTAAAAACTAATATCCATAAAAACATTTTTCCAATAGTGTATTCGAACAGGGCACAAAAGACCAAAAAATGTAAAGATTTAAAATATATATATTCTAACTCCCATAAAAAGACTTATATTGGTAAAAACTAATATTCATAAAAATATTTTTCCAATAGTGTATTCGAACAGGGCACAAAAGACCAAAAAAAGTAAAGATTTAAAATATATATATTCTAACTCCCATAAAAAGAATTATATTGGTAAAAACTAATATCCATAAAAACATTTTTCCAATAGTGTATTCTAACGAGGTACAAATGACCAAAAAAAGTAAAGATTTAAAATATATATATTCTAACTCCTATAAAAAGATTTATATTGGTAAAAACTAATATCCATAAAAACATTTTTCCAATAGTGTATTCGAACGAGGTACAAATGACCAAAAAATGTAAAGATTTAAAATATATATATTCTTACTCCCATAAAAAGACTTATATTGGTAAAAACTAATATCCATAAAAACATTTTTCCAATAGTGTATTCGAACGAGGTACAAATGACCAAAAAATGTAAAGATTTAAAATATATATATTCTAACTCCCATAAAAAGACTTATATTGGTAAAAACTAATATCCATAAAAACATTTTTCCAATAGTGTATTCGAACGAGGTACAAATGACCAAAAAATGTAAAGATTTAAAATATATATATTCTAACTCCCATAAAAAGACTTATATTGGTAAAAACTAATATCCATAAAAACATTTTTCCAATAGTGTATTCGAACGAGGCACAAATGACCAAAAAAGTAAAGATTTAAAATATATATATTCTAACTCCCATAAAAAGACTTATATTGGTAAAAACTAATATCCATAAAAACATTTTTCCAATAGTGTATTCGAACGAGGTACAAATGACCAAAAAATGTAAAGATTTAAAATATATATATTCTAACTCCCATAAAAAGATTTATATTGGTAAAAACTAATATCCATAAAAACATTTTTCCAATAGTGTATTCTAACGAGGTACAAATGACCAAAAAAAGTAAAGATTTAAAATATATATATTCTAACTCCAATAAAAAGACTTATATTGGTAAAAACTAATATCCATAAAAACATTTTTCCAATAGTGTATTCGAACGAGGCACAAATGACCAAAAAAAGTAAAGATTGAAAATATATATATTCTAACTCCCATAAAAAGAATTATATTGGTAAAAACTAATATCCATAAAAACATTTTTCCAATAGTGTATTCGAACGAGGTACAAATGACCAAAAATGTAAAGATTTAAAATATATATATTCTAACTCCCATAAAAAGACTTATATTGGTAAAAACTAATATCCATAAAAACATTTTTCCAATAGTTTATTCGAACGAGGTACAAATGACCAAAACATGTAAAGATTTAAAATATATATATTCTAACTCCCATAAAAAGACTTATATTGGTAAAAACTAATATCCATAAAAACATTTTTCCAATAGTGTATTCGAACGAGGCACAAATGACCAAAAAAAGTAAAGATTTAAAATATATATATTCTAACTCCCATAAAAAGAATTATATTGGCAAAAACTAATATCTATAAAAACATTTTTCCAATAGTGTATTCGAACGAGGCACAAATGACCAAAAAAAGTAAAGATTTAAAATATATATATTCTAACTCCCATAAAAAGACTTATATTGGTAAAAACTAATATCCATAAAAACATTTTTCCAATAGTGTATTCGAACGAGGCACAAATGACCAAAAAATGTAAAGATTTAAAATATATATATTCTAACTCCTATAAAAAGATTTATATTGGTAAAAACTAAAATCCATAAAAACATTTTTCTAATAGTGTATTCGAACGAGGTACAAATGACCAAAAAATGTAAAGATTTAAAATATATATATTCTAACTCCCATAAAAAGACTTATATTGGTAAAAACTAATATCCATAAAAACATTTTTCCAATAGTGTATTCGAACGAGGCACAAATGACCAAAAAAGTAAAGATTTAAAATATATATATTCTAACTCCCATAAAAAGACTTATATTGGTAAAAACTAATATCCATAAAAACATTTTTCCAATAGTGTATTCGAACGAGGCACAAATGACCAAAAAAGTAAAGATTTAAAATATATATATTCTAACTCCCATAAAAAGACTTATATTGGTAAAAACTAATATCCATAAAAACATTTTTCCAATAGTGTATTCGAACGAGGCACAAATGACCAAAAAAAGTAAAGATTGAAAATATATATATTCTAACTCCCATAAAAAGACTTATATTGGTAAAAACTAATATCCATAAAAACATTTTTCCAATAGTGTATTCGAACGAGGTACAAATGACCAAAAATGTAAAGATTTAAAATATATATATTCTAACTCCCATAAAAAGACTTATATTGGTAAAAACTAATATCCATAAAAACATTTTTCCAATAGTGTATTCGAATGAGGCACAAATGACCAAAAAAGTAAAGATTTAAAATATATATATTCTAACTCCCATAAAAAGAATTATATTGGTAAAAACTAATATCCATAAAAACATTTTTCCAATAGTGTATTCGAACGAGGTACAAATGACCAAAAATGTAAAGATTTAAAATATATATATTCTAACTCCCATAAAAAGACTTATATTGGTAAAAACTAATATCCATAAAAACATTTTTCCAATAGTGTATTCGAACGAGGCACAAATGACCAAAAAAAGTAAAGATTGAAAATATATATATTCTAACTCCCATAAAAAGACTTATATTGGTAAAAACTAATATCCATAAAAACATTTTTCCAATAGTGTATTCGAACGAGGCACAAATGACCAAAAAAAGTAAAGATTGAAAATATATATATTCTAACTCCCATAAAAAGACTTATATTGGTAAAAACTAATATCCATAAAAACATTTTTCCAATAGTGTATTCGAACGAGGCACAAATGACCAAAAAAAGTAAAGATTGAAAATATATATATTCTAACTCCCATAAAAAGAATTATATTGGTAAAAACTAATATCCATAAAAACATTTTTCCAATAGTGTATTCGAACGAGGTACAAATGACCAAAAATGTAAAGATTTAAAATATATATATTCTAACTCCCATAAAAAGACTTATATTGGTAAAAACTAATATCCATAAAAACATTTTTCCAATAGTGTATTCGAACGAGGCACAAATGACCAAAAAAGTAAAGATTGAAAATATATATATTCTAACTCCCATAAAAAGAATTATATTGGCAAAAACTAATATCTATAAAAACATTTTTCCAATAGTGTATTCGAACGAGGCACAAATGACCAAAAAAAGTAAAGATTTAAAATATATATATTCTAACTCCCATAAAAAGACTTATATTGGTAAAAACTAATATCCATAAAAACATTTTTCCAATAGTGTATTCGAACGAGGCACAAATGACCAAAAAATGTAAAGATTTAAAATATATATATTCTAACTCCTATAAAAAGATTTATATTGGTAAAAACTAAAATCCATAAAAACATTTTTCTAATAGTGTATTCGAACGAGGTACAAATGACCAAAAAATGTAAAGATTTAAAATATATATATTCTAACTCCCATAAAAAGACTTATATTGGTAAAAACTAATATCCATAAAAACATTTTTCCAATAGTGTATTCGAACGAGGCACAAATGACCAAAAAAGTAAAGATTTAAAATATATATATTCTAACTCCCATAAAAAGACTTATATTGGTAAAAACTAATATCCATAAAAACATTTTTCCAATAGTGTATTCGAACGAGGCACAAATGACCAAAAAAGTAAAGATTTAAAATATATATATTCTAACTCCCATAAAAAGACTTATATTGGTAAAAACTAATATCCATAAAAACATTTTTCCAATAGTGTATTCGAACGAGGCACAAATGACCAAAAAAAGTAAAGATTGAAAATATATATATTCTAACTCCCATAAAAAGACTTATATTGGTAAAAACTAATATCCATAAAAACATTTTTCCAATAGTGTATTCGAACGAGGTACAAATGACCAAAAATGTAAAGATTTAAAATATATATATTCTAACTCCCATAAAAAGACTTATATTGGTAAAAACTAATATCCATAAAAACATTTTTCCAATAGTGTATTCGAACGAGGTACAAATGACCAAAAATGTAAAGATTTAAAATATATATATTCTAACTCCCATAAAAAGACTTATATTGGTAAAAACTAATATCCATAAAAACATTTTTCCAATAGTGTATTCGAACGAGGTACAAATGACCAAAAATGTAAAGATTTAAAATATATATATTCTAACTCCCATAAAAAGACTTATATTGGTAAAAACTAATATCCATAAAAACATTTTTCCAATAGTGTATTCGAACGAGGCACAAATGACCAAAAAAAGTAAAGATTGAAAATATATATATTCTAACTCCCATAAAAAGAATTATATTGGTAAAAACTAATATCCATAAAAACATTTTTCCAATAGTGTATTCGAACGAGGTACAAATGACCAAAAATGTAAAGATTTAAAATATATATATTCTAACTCCCATAAAAAGACTTATATTGGTAAAAACTAATATTCATAAAAACATTTTTCCAATAGTGTATTCGAACGAGGCACAAATGACCAAAAAAAGTAAAGATTGAAAATATATATATTCTAACTCCCACAAAAAGACTTATATTGGTAAAAACTAATATCCATAAAAACATTTTTCCAATAGTGTATTCGAACGAGGCACAAATGACCAAAAAAAGTAAAGATTTAAAATATATATATTCTAACTCCAATAAAAAGACTTATATTGGTAAAAACTAATATCCATAAAAACATTTTTCCAATAGTGTATTCGAACGAGGCACAAATGACCAAAAAAAGTAAAGATTGAAAATATATATATTCTAACTCCCATAAAAAGAATTATATTGGTAAAAACTAATATCCATAAAAACATTTTTCCAATAGTGTATTCGAACGAGGTACAAATGACCAAAAATGTAAAGATTTAAAATATATATATTCTAACTCCCATAAAAAGACTTATATTGGTAAAAACTAATATCCATAAAAACATTTTTCCAATAGTTTATTCGAACGAGGTACAAATGACCAAAACATGTAAAGATTTAAAATATATATATTCTAACTCCCATAAAAAGACTTATATTGGTAAAAACTAATATCCATAAAAACATTTTTCCAATAGTGTATTCGAACGAGGCACAAATGACCAAAAAAAGTAAAGATTTAAAATATATATATTCTAACTCCCATAAAAAGACTTATATTGGTAAAAACTAATATCCATAAAAACATTTTTCCAATAGTGTATTCGAACGAGGTACAAATGACCAAAAAAAGTAAAGATTTAAAATATATATATTCTAACTCCTATAAAAAGATTTATATTGGTAAAAACTAATATCCATAAAAACATTTTTCCAATAGTGTATTCGAACGAGGTACAAATGACCAAAAATGTAAAGATTTAAAATATATATATTCTAACTCCCATAAAAAGACTTATATTGGTAAAAACTAATATTCATAAAAACATTTTTCCAATAGTGTATTCGAACGAGGCACAAATGACCAAAAAAAGTAAAGATTGAAAATATATATATTCTAACTCCCACAAAAAGACTTATATTGGTAAAAACTAATATCCATAAAAACATTTTTCCAATAGTGTATTCGAACGAGGCACAAATGACCAAAAAAAGTAAAGATTTAAAATATATATATTCTAACTCCCATAAAAAGACTTATATTGGTAAAAACTAATATCCATAAAAACATTTTTCCAATAGTGTATTCGAACGAGGCACAAATGACCAAAAAAAGTAAAGATTGAAAATATATATATTCTAACTCCCATAAAAAGAATTATATTGGTAAAAACTAATATCCATAAAAACATTTTTCCAATAGTGTATTCGAACGAGGTACAAATGACCAAAAATGTAAAGATTTAAAATATATATATTCTAACTCCCATAAAAAGACTTATATTGGTAAAAACTAATATCCATAAAAACATTTTTCCAATAGTTTATTCGAACGAGGTACAAATGACCAAAACATGTAAAGATTTAAAATATATATATTCTAACTCCCATAAAAAGACTTATATTGGTAAAAACTAATATCCATAAAAACATTTTTCCAATAGTGTATTCGAACGAGGCACAAATGACCAAAAAAAGTAAAGATTTAAAATATATATATTCTAACTCCCATAAAAAGACTTATATTATTAAAAACTAATATCCATAAAAACATTTTTCCAATAGTGTATTCGAACGAGGTACAAATGACCAAAAAAAGTAAAGATTTAAAATATATATATTCTAACTCCTATAAAAAGATTTATATTGGTAAAAACTAATATCCATAAAAACATTTTTCCAATAGTGTATTCGAACAGGGCACAAAAGACCAAAAAATGTAAAGATTTAAAATATATATATTTTAACTCCCATAAAAAGAATTATATTGGTAAAAACTAATATCCATAAAAACATTTTTCCAATAGTGTATTCGAACAGGGCACAAAAGACCAAAAAATGTAAAGATTTAAAATATATATATTCTAACTCCCATAAAAAGACTTATATTGGTAAAAACTAATATTCATAAAAATATTTTTCCAATAGTGTATTCGAACAGGGCACAAAAGACCAAAAAAAGTAAAGATTTAAAATATATATATTCTAACTCCCATAAAAAGAATTATATTGGTAAAAACTAATATCCATAAAAACATTTTTCCAATAGTGTATTCTAACGAGGTACAAATGACCAAAAAAAGTAAAGATTTAAAATATATATATTCTAACTCCTATAAAAAGATTTATATTGGTAAAAACTAATATCCATAAAAACATTTTTCCAATAGTGTATTCGAACGAGGTACAAATGACCAAAAAATGTAAAGATTTAAAATATATATATTCTTACTCCCATAAAAAGACTTATATTGGTAAAAACTAATATCCATAAAAACATTTTTCCAATAGTGTATTCGAACGAGGTACAAATGACCAAAAAATGTAAAGATTTAAAATATATATATTCTAACTCCCATAAAAAGACTTATATTGGTAAAAACTAATATCCATAAAAACATTTTTCCAATAGTGTATTCGAACGAGGTACAAATGACCAAAAAATGTAAAGATTTAAAATATATATATTCTAACTCCCATAAAAAGACTTATATTGGTAAAAACTAATATCCATAAAAACATTTTTCCAATAGTGTATTCGAACGAGGCACAAATGACCAAAAAAGTAAAGATTTAAAATATATATATTCTAACTCCCATAAAAAGACTTATATTGGTAAAAACTAATATCCATAAAAACATTTTTCCAATAGTGTATTCGAACGAGGTACAAATGACCAAAAAATGTAAAGATTTAAAATATATATATTCTAACTCCCATAAAAAGATTTATATTGGTAAAAACTAATATCCATAAAAACATTTTTCCAATAGTGTATTCTAACGAGGTACAAATGACCAAAAAAAGTAAAGATTTAAAATATATATATTCTAACTCCAATAAAAAGACTTATATTGGTAAAAACTAATATCCATAAAAACATTTTTCCAATAGTGTATTCGAACGAGGCACAAATGACCAAAAAAAGTAAAGATTGAAAATATATATATTCTAACTCCCATAAAAAGAATTATATTGGTAAAAACTAATATCCATAAAAACATTTTTCCAATAGTGTATTCGAACGAGGTACAAATGACCAAAAATGTAAAGATTTAAAATATATATATTCTAACTCCCATAAAAAGACTTATATTGGTAAAAACTAATATCCATAAAAACATTTTTCCAATAGTTTATTCGAACGAGGTACAAATGACCAAAACATGTAAAGATTTAAAATATATATATTCTAACTCCCATAAAAAGACTTATATTGGTAAAAACTAATATCCATAAAAACATTTTTCCAATAGTGTATTCGAACGAGGCACAAATGACCAAAAAAAGTAAAGATTTAAAATATATATATTCTAACTCCCATAAAAAGACTTATATTATTAAAAACTAATATCCATAAAAACATTTTTCCAATAGTGTATTCGAACGAGGTACAAATGACCAAAAAAAGTAAAGATTTAAAATATATATATTCTAACTCCTATAAAAAGATTTATATTGGTAAAAACTAATATCCATAAAAACATTTTTCCAATAGTGTATTCGAACAGGGCACAAAAGACCAAAAAATGTAAAGATTTAAAATATATATATTTTAACTCCCATAAAAAGAATTATATTGGTAAAAACTAATATCCATAAAAACATTTTTCCAATAGTGTATTCGAACAGGGCACAAAAGACCAAAAAATGTAAAGATTTAAAATATATATATTCTAACTCCCATAAAAAGACTTATATTGGTAAAAACTAATATTCATAAAAATATTTTTCCAATAGTGTATTCGAACAGGGCACAAAAGACCAAAAAAAGTAAAGATTTAAAATATATATATTCTAACTCCCATAAAAAGAATTATATTGGTAAAAACTAATATCCATAAAAACATTTTTCCAATAGTGTATTCTAACGAGGTACAAATGACCAAAAAAAGTAAAGATTTAAAATATATATATTCTAACTCCTATAAAAAGATTTATATTGGTAAAAACTAATATCCATAAAAACATTTTTCCAATAGTGTATTCGAACGAGGTACAAATGACCAAAAAATGTAAAGATTTAAAATATATATATTCTTACTCCCATAAAAAGACTTATATTGGTAAAAACTAATATCCATAAAAACATTTTTCCAATAGTGTATTCGAACGAGGTACAAATGACCAAAAAATGTAAAGATTTAAAATATATATATTCTAACTCCCATAAAAAGACTTATATTGGTAAAAACTAATATCCATAAAAACATTTTTCCAATAGTGTATTCGAACGAGGTACAAATGACCAAAAAATGTAAAGATTTAAAATATATATATTCTAACTCCCATAAAAAGACTTATATTGGTAAAAACTAATATCCATAAAAACATTTTTCCAATAGTGTATTCGAACGAGGCACAAATGACCAAAAAAGTAAAGATTTAAAATATATATATTCTAACTCCCATAAAAAGACTTATATTGGTAAAAACTAATATCCATAAAAACATTTTTCCAATAGTGTATTCGAACGAGGTACAAATGACCAAAAAATGTAAAGATTTAAAATATATATATTCTAACTCCCATAAAAAGATTTATATTGGTAAAAACTAATATCCATAAAAACATTTTTCCAATAGTGTATTCTAACGAGGTACAAATGACCAAAAAAAGTAAAGATTTAAAATATATATATTCTAACTCCTATAAAAAGATTTATATTGGTAAAAACTAATATCCATAAAAACATTTTTCCAATAGTGTATTCGAACGAGGTACAAATGACCAAAAAATGTAAAGATTTAAAATATATATATTCTAACTCCCATAAAAAGACTTATATTGGTAAAAACTAATATCCATAAAAACATTTTTCCAATAGTGTATTCGAACGAGGTACAAATGACCAAAAAATGTAAAGATTTAAAATATATATATTCTAACTCCCATAAAAAGACTTATATTGGTAAAAACTAATATCCATAAAAACATTTTTCCAATAGTGTATTCGAACGAGGTACAAATGACCAAAAAATGTAAAGATTTAAAATATATATATTCTAACTCCCATAAAAAGACTTATATTGGTAAAAACTAATATCCATAAAAACATTTTTCCAATAGTGTATTCGAACGAGGTACAAATGACCAAAAAATGTAAAGATTTAAAATATATATATTCTAACTCCCATAAAAAGACTTATATTGGTAAAAACTAATATCCATAAAAACATTTTTCCAATAGTGTATTCGAACGAGGTACAAATGACCAAAAAAGTAAAGATCTACATCGGTGAAACTTGTCAACTAAACGAGATAATTAAGTTTTACAAGTCTGATATCTAAAGAGAGAAAAAAAAAAAATGGCCAACTTCCAACAAATAGTGTCCTGCTTTAGTCATTAAGATATAATGATTAAGACACAAATGAATATTAAGAGAATTCATTGAATTGTTCAGCACAGAAAATAATAACAGTAATTAATCTGTTTATTTCGAGACAATCTTATTAATGCATGGATTTCTGAAGAAGAAAAAAAAAAGAATTTGATTCTTATTCGTTAAGAAAATTTCTGGTAAAATTCTCTTGGAAATTTCACAAACTGGAAACGAAATCAGAATAAAAGCCAATGTCTACGAGTGAAACGAAATGAAAGACAACGATATTCTTAAGACTAATCTATTTAGTGTGTGCGTTTAGCGAGGAAAATACGATTTGAAACTTGTGTTAATTTACGTGTATTATTTGGATACTATTCAATCGCGGTTATTTCCACAATACAGGCGTTGAACTTATTTAGCTCCTCAGGACGTTAGACACAAGGTCAGATGGGATTGAAAAGAAGTACAATCTGGCTTACAAAAAATGCCTGCGAAACATGGTCGGCATTCCCTGGTAGAGTGCCTCAGGCGATTAGCAATAAACTAACTAAGGGTGGACCTCTTGAGACTGAACACAAACATATTTCAGCACGACAGAGCAGGGCCAGAAGAAACCACAACAGCCCACCCTATGTCGGACTGATTGTCGAAGACGTATCCTCGGCTGGTACGAACACACCTATATATATATATATATATATATATATATATATATGTAGTATTAGTATTTTATTTACCTCTTCTCAAGGAGTCTAGGTACAAGGTTAGTTGGTGGTTTTAAAAGTTAGCCCATTAGGATTAGCCCGTTATACCCTACAAAAATGCTTGAGCAGCCCCGTCGGCATTCCCCCCGGTGGAGGCGCCCCAGGCGATTAGCAATAAACTAACCCCTTCTCAAAGAGAGAAGGTAAAGCTTGGGAGGGTAGACCTAGAACTGCACCGAACTATATCTCAGGCAGATAGAAGCAAGCTCACCAACTAAAAAAATGGCCTAGACTGGCATTGAGTAACAATCAATTTTAAGTGACAATCTTCATGACCGGTGATAAGTATTTTTTTATTATTATTATTATTACTCTTCTACCCAATACTGACGGAGCAAGAACAATCTACCCACATAGATTTAATAAAGGGTTCACTTCGAAATTCTGTATAGGTTCCTGAGTTTGAAAAGACGCACCTGAAGAATAGAGGTTACATGTAAGTTTGTCCAAACCACCATCTTTGTTTTCCCAGCTAAGAATCACAACACGAAACAAGGGAGATCACTTTAAGAAACTTACACCCAAGGAATAGAACTCTTATATCTCAATACAAGGGAGATCATTTAACAATACGTTTTTGATAATTGTCCTCTTGTGCTCTAATTATGGTAACTGGCAATCTGCATGGGCTAAGAGCAAAGTGTTGCATTTGTTCTGACACTAATTAAATTTCAAAACGATAGCAAGCGGGCGAAACCAGCTAATAAAAAAGAAAATACACAAAATTCCTGCATCGAAGTGGATCTAACCTAGTTTTTGTGTGCGTGTGTGCGTTAAACTACGGCGTCCTTGAAACAAATATGCAAACGTTTCAGATGAAAACTGACGAAAGTTATCTATTATTAAATCTACTTTTCAAAATAAAAGTGCTGGAAACTTTTGCAATTAAAACTAGCAAAAACTATGTGTGAACATGAACGGGAGATTATCTAAACCTATTTAGTCATGCCACAATCAAATCAACATGGTACAATTAAAGTTGTCCATCCTTTTCCTTCTCCTCAATGTGTGGGTGATCTTGAAAAACCCTCACTTAGTATTTAATTGATTCATTCAGAGATAGGATTGATATTTCACTAATTCAATTACTACCAAATGAGAGACTTTCTCTTTGGTCCTCTTGTAAACTAAGTATTGTTAAATTATCTCCCTTGTATTGAGATATAAGAGTTCTATTCCTTGGGTGTAAGTTTCTTAGAGTGATCTCCCTTGTTTGGTGATGTGATTCTTAGCTGGGAAAACAAAGATGGTGGTTTGGACAAACTTACATGTGCCCATGATTGGATCTATGTTACGAGCAAACTAACGAGTATTATTTAAATTACTCGGATTACTATTTTCATCTTGGATATTATTTTCATGCTTCGGTCGATGTAAACTCCAACCTTGTCGAACTCACTAATTAGTACAGAGTTTTGAATGGAAAACCTTTATTTAATTCACCGGGGTAACTTACAATCTTTAGAAGATCTTGACTTACAGCTGATTATTACTTAGCACTTTTATCCGTTACACCATGGGTCGTTGCAGTCCGTAGTGGTAATGCTCTGCTGATTAGCAAGGGCAAAAGTTCCCTAAACTTACTCCATCCACTCCTAACTCTTGCAATCACACTAGCACCTGCTCCAGCCTGTGCTCCAATGGTATCACCAAGGTAACAAGACTTCTCGACAACCTCAATAGCTTCGCCATCCAGATATACTTTCTCCACATCTGAGTTCTCATCCATCTCCATTGTCTTACATTTACTGGTTATCCTCTCTCATGTAATTATTTTGAAAGAGTGGTAAAGAATTCTTCATAAATATTTAATTTTTTTTGTCTATCAGCCATCTTTTTTGACAAATATTTCATTTGATTCAACATTGAAACTAGTCTTAAAACAATCGTAAAGATTATTTCATGTCATAAAAAGTAAAGGAACATGCCTTAAGTAGAACCAATAGGTTTGTAAACAAACATGAAAATCCAGCAGAGGAAGGGGTCATTTGGTTCTTCTCGGGCGTGGAAAACTTCGAGAAAGATGAGAAAGTAAACAAAAAGAAATGACAAACGGTGATCTTTAGAAAGTTCCAAGAGTAACAATGCATCCAATATTTGCTGTAATTGTGGTGGTTTTGCATTTCTCAGCGATCACAGACATGTGGTGGCACCTCTTTCTACAATGTGCTAGAGTAAACACGGCTCCTTACATAGATGTTTTGGAAACAATGGCGACGCCATGGATCAACAATGCATGCAAAGGTGGACCTTATGTGCTTCAAGACTCAGTATACTCTCACGAGCAATGGATGAAAGAAAATTTTCTCAATGACATACCCACTAACATTTGACCTCCTCAATCCCCATCTATTGGACTACTATGTGTAGAACAGTTTTTAAATATGACCGGAATCTATAAATTTTATGCCGAGTACATAGTAGGTTAAATTTGTTTTTAACTGTAGAAAACGTTTTCATCTCGCTGAAGCGAAGGCCACACTTGATTTTCCAACCAGGTTTGTTTGATTGCGTCAATGCCCAATGAATCACACCATCTGTTGCCAGATCTCCGAAGAGATTTGACGTACAGCATCTGGTATTCAACAAATGGTCGCCCATGAAATACTGGCCAGGCTCAACAATGTTGATCTTATGGGAACCAGTGTGCCAACATCATTATACCCATATATAAAGCTTCATAACGATAATAAATTTATATTTGACTTATTCAAATTATATTTATCTTGTGTACCTATATATAACTAGTAGGACCTGTGGAAATTCCACAGTGCTTTCTACACCAATCTGTATAATATACTGTTAATAATAATAAATTTACTGTTAATAATAATATTCCTTTTTAAATAATCTCTGTCAGTCAATTCTATTAAGAAAAAAAATGAATAAATATTCTTTAAATGAATAAAATGAATGTCTTAGTTGTTTAAATTTTTTTTTTTAGCAAAGTTGACCCAAAACAAGACAGGCTGCCACTGTAGACGTAAGGGGCTACTGAGAATTAGGGTGAAAGTTTTGGAGGTGGTCCTAAATTAGGAGCCATGCAGCGAGATGTCTGTTTACATTAGTTTTAAATTTCTGTACAGTCAGGGAAACAGGGAGGGAGTTCCAGAGGCCAGCAGCTATTGACGTAGAAGGCTCTCCAGTATCTGGGGACCTCTACAGTGAATCAATGGGATTTAGCTGATTGTCAGGTTGGTCTACGTATTTATGTCGAGGGGGCACCAGAGCAGCAAGTTCATTGAAGTACAATCCATTGAAGTACTTGTAAAACAAGCACAAGGATGCAACATTGTGGTGATGGGACAGGGGCTGGAGCTTGGTGGATAGTGAGGGACCTATTAAATTTGCAACTCTTTTTTGAATCTTGTCTAAGAGGGAAAAACTAGTAGATGGTGCACTAGCCCAGATGTGGCAACAATACTCCATGTATGGGTGGATGGTGGCTTTGTAGAGAGATTTGATAATGTCAGGTGTGAGAAGAACCCTTAAATGCTTTATTTTTTATATTGGCTTGACATCGAAGATACTGAATCCTTATTTAGCGGGTGTGCTGATGCAACATCATTCTAATACCTACTCACACTTGCCAACGGGCTCGTTGCAGTTTGACACATTTTCGTTGAATATTATATTAAATAGGCATTTTGTTGGAATGTGTCATATTTGAAACAAAAAGCATTTAAGGGTTAAAATTGAAGCAATTTGATTCTTTTTAAAACAAATATTCTGTTTTACCGTAAAAATAATTGTCAGCTAAATATCCTACAAATTTATGAAACAAATGTAATTTTTTTTAAATGTATTTATTTAGAATTGTATTGTTTTAGTCAACGGGACGGCAAAATCTGATTTTAGAACAATTCATTTTAAAAATGGATAAAGTCTGAGATATTTACTCTAGCGACTACAGATTAATCATCACTCATTATTTTTGCTCAGAAACTTTTTTCTGGAAGATATAAGTCGAGAATCCGTTCTCGACAATCAGTCCTGCAGAAACCATTTCGGTGGCTTTTTATCTGTAGATTTTAGTCCTAAGAGGTCCACCCTGCCAGGCCTTGTCTCCTCTCTATGGGGAGGAGTTAGTTTATTGCTAACTGCCTGAGGTGTTTCGACCACTTACCTTCGGAGACTACATCTGTTCTCACTTGAGCCACGAAAGATGCGAGGAGACCTTATTTTGGCATACATCATCAAGAATTTAAATCTACCTTTTAAGGAGTTTTTCAAATCAACGCCTAGTTGCAGTGTCTGCAGATGTCCGCAAATGTACCATCATCGCTTTCATCTTGACAGAAGAAAGGCAGAATTCTCCGTCCATGTTTCTGCTCTTTGGAACAGCCTGCCAGACAGGGTCGTAATGATGCCTAACATATGCAAGTTTAAAGTCGCCTTGGACAAACATTCAGGCGTTACATAGACGTAATATCTTCTGTATATTTTACATGACTTGCGGCACTCTGCCATTTGTCGTCAATAAAATTGATTAATATTTACTTCAGTGGTAGTCTGGGGTTGGTATGCACCATAAGATTGACAGGATTGCGGCTCGGTGAAACGAGAAGTCTCACGAAAGAGTGGCTCTTGCAACGGGTCTTATTCGCGATGGTGCAAGGTAAAGTTTTCATCATTATTTCGGCTGCCAAGGGATATCACCCCCCCCCCATGTTCCGCGTTTAATAATATGGCATAATCACGTTGACGCACCAGTTCTCATTAGATTACCGAAGAAACCTAAGTCTGGCCCGTACCATATAGGTGTGTATTTGGAAATACTAGGTGCTGTATGTGGGAAGATAACAGCACCTCCCTGCAAAAACTAACATCAAAATCATCTCCCCATGTTCGAGATATACATGTGACTGGGGACCACTTGTGAATTTAATATTCCCTAGAAACTTCCTTCAAAAGGAAGAAGGTTCAACCCGCCCGGAATAAATGCCACACCAGGTAAGTTCCGCCTTCAAGAAACCATCCTGCTAAAAAAAAAAAAAATGTTTGTTTATAGGAAACAATGGCCTTTTAGCTAAGATGAAAGTGTAGTATCTGTTCCGATGGATACTGCACTCCATACTGGTGTCGTCTTGGTCTTCGGGGCTTGATTCCGCCGGTCTGTTGGTTTGTCCTGTGCAGTTCTAGGAGGTCCACCCTCCCAGGCTTTGCCTCCACTCTTTGAGGTGGAGTAAGTTTATCGCTTACTGCCTGAAGCCTGTCTACCGGGGAATGCCGACGGGGCTGCCCAGGCATTTTTTGTAGGCCAGAGTGCTCACCTTCTCAGGCGCTGGCTTTTCAAATCCCACTTCCCGACCTTGTGTCACATCTTACCGCTGTGGGAGGAAGATAAACACGAAGTTGATTCTAAACATAGAACAGAAATGTTTTGTTTCTGTAGTGTGGGGTGTATTTGGGGAAGACACCAATCAACCGGAATCGAGATCTGTACTCTACTTTCTCTTTGGCTAAGAGCAAAGTGTAGTATCTGCCTGATATTACACTTTATCTCTTCTGTTCTTTGTCAGTGAAGGAAAAATCCTTCAAGACCGAGACAATTTTAATTTTTGCTCCAATTTAACAGGCTTTTTTTTGGGGGGGGGGGGGCTGGATTTTCTCTATATTAAAAACCGACCTTTTTCTAACTGTCCTCGTGGGGATGCAAGTAAACAGGAACCCTCTCTAAACGAGTATATACAATACTATATGTACCTACTCCGCGTTGTGGGAGGGTCTTTACCTTCATTTAAATTAAATGAAAATATAATTACCGTTTGTAAAAATATCCCTATCTCCATATAATGACATTAATAAAAAAATATAATTTATATAAATAAAAAATGCTAAAGATTTTAAAAAATACTTGTTTTTTTTAAAGATCTTATATAAAGTACTAGCATGGTTACCTGGGGGGGAGGGTATGGACAACAAAATGGAAGAGTGTGTACCATCTTTCTTTAAAACCTTCTCTATCTCCCTCTCCCACTTTCTCTGGCAACTGGGGGAAAAAAATCGTTGACAGATTACTACATAATAACATTAAAAACTTGCTTTAAAGGTCGACCCCCTCCCTCAACTAATTCTGTTTCTGGTGACCCCCAAAACAATATTATAAAAAAAGATATGCGCCTTTTATATATATTGTCAGAGGCAATGCTAAAAAGAATATATCAACTTTGTAGATGTGTCTTGTGTAGTTTTTTGGTTTTTACTTTTAGCTGTGTGTTGTGTAGTTTTTTTTTGTTGAATGTAAGTGACTATATGTACATCTTAAAAACATATGTCAATTTATTGCTCTTTCTTCAGACTTTTTAAATGACTTGAAATCGCTTTGTTTTAGCAAAAACATCGAAATAAGTTCAGTTTCGGACGAGAAAGACAGAGGGTCATGTGCTTCGATGAACAAAGAAAAGTGAATATAGTTGTTTTTAAAGTCTGCTACGTGTGAGATTAAAAAGGTTTCTGGAATGAATCGTGACAAAATGGAAAAAGTCTGGAAGAAAGAGAAAGAAAGAAAAAAACAGCTGGAAGAATTCTATAAATAACTCCAGAAAAACTGCATCAATTGTAGCATAGGGACTGATTGGTTTTCGCCCACATATCTATATATTAATAAAATTACAAGACAACTTCACGCGCTCACGTGTGCGTGCGTTTCAAACAACTACGTGACTTACATCTGGAATCAGTTTTGAAATATTTATTTACTATCGATCGAATAGTTATTGAAATTAAAAATGTAATAGCATAAAATAATTTTTTTAAATAAAAACAAAACACGAAATTAAATCAACCAGAATGCATTTTCTCGGAGATTGTAACAAAGTTAATTAAGTGGAAAGGACGTGACAATATATATTTTTATCTCTAAGTCCTCCACATGGACAAGAATGAAAGTAAATACGGTTAATATTGGATAAAGTTAATTGTTGGTTTGAAATTGTATTTCTTGACTTGAAATAAAATTCTATTTTATTTAAAAAAAAAAAAAAAAAAGTATTTAGAATCGAATTTTAACGTTTTAATCGCTGGCAGCCAATTATTTGTTTTACAAAAAAAGCCTTTTTTTAGTATCATTAAACTTTGATTTCGAAATATTTTAAATTAGGATTGATAATTTGTATTATTCGGACTATTAGTATCATTCTCATCTTGTTTGTTATATTCACAACGTTTCGGCCGATGTAACCTCACACCTCCTTCGGGTGCATCTTTTCGAACTTTGAAATCTATATGTCAAACTTAGCAACCTGTACTGAATTTTGAACCGATTTCAAGTACGACTAGAAGGTCTCCAAATTTAAAAAGATGCACTTGGAAAAGATCGGAGGTTACATCGGCCGAAACGTTGGATATAACAACCAAGATGAGAATAGTAGTCCGAAGAATCCAAATAATACTTATAAAAAAAAATTCGTTTCAAAACAAGAAATAGTTTCCAACAATCAATTTCATTCAAAAACGTGGGCGAAAATCGGAGCGAGATATCCCAACGATCTCTATAATACGATTGAATCGAAACTGTTTCTAAAATTCTACATAGAAATTAAGGTAAATTTGTAGATTAACACCCTTCGCTTAAAATAATAATAATAATAATAATAATAATAATAATAATAATAATAATAATAATAATAATAAATGGTTAACTGACCCACAACGCTAGAATGGCCCGGAAATGGGGGATTACTTTACATTAAATTTATACATGTAAGTGATCACCCGACCTAAAAATTGTTTTCCTTCTTTTCGCCCAGTGTTTTCAGGATGTTCACACGTAATCACCTAAAAAAGTAGAATCGCATTTTGGTTATATTGAAGTTGTTATTTTTAGCTTTACGATGGCGGCCATTGAAACAACATGATCCTAACCAAAGCAGTTCTATTTTGGTAACAATTTGGTTCAATAACTTAATGACTAAACATTATCGTAATATAACCTAATTATTACGGTATTGTTTCGTCATTAAATTATTAATACAACCAACCAAATCATTATAAAGCTACAATCTGGTTAAGATAATGTTTCAACGGCAGCCATCTTAAAGCTGAAAACTTCAATATAACCCTCATTGGAGGAGGGGGGGGGGTAATGTAATCTACAAATTTACCGAAATTAATTGTTTGAGAGATATATATGCTTGGGAGGCGGAGGATGTTTATTTACTCCTCGCGGAGTTAGGCACAAGGCCAGTTTTATCTTACTCCCACAAGTAAGATGTGACCCAAGATCGGGTCGAGCAAGTGGGGTTAAAAGTCAGCGCTCGAGAGGTGAGCACTCTGGCCATTTAAAAATTGCCTGGGCAGCCCCGTCGGCATTCCCCGGTAGGGGCGCCTCAGACAGTAAGCAATAAACTTACTCCTCGCCAAAGAGGGGAGGCGAAGCCTGGGAGGGTGGACCTCCTAGAACTGCACAGGACAGGCGTGCAGTATCCATCGGAACAGATACTACACTTTGATCTTAGGGAGGATGTGATCGAAAATTAAGGGGATCCAATTTTTTTCTAATTGAAGACAGGACTTTTAAAGTTGAGAAGCGGACAAATACCTAAATATAGTTTCGGTGATTGGCGTGGTGACTACCTACCCAAAAACTAGTACTACGAGTGTGGTATGCAGACAAACGCCTAATTTGAACACATTCCTACAACTTTTCATACGATACGACTAATACAACAAGCAGGTAGTAATACAAAATAAAACGGTCTATTTTGTTACTCTCAAATAAATCGAGTTAACCCGAAAAAAATATTGGGGGGGGGGGGGCTTAATTTTTGAAAATTTAGCGTAGGAGGATAAAGAGAGATAGATAGATAGAACTAATTAAAAATTAGTAATTTTCAACACAAAAAAAAATATATATATGGTGCTCATATAAAGCAGCCCCCATGGCCGCCCTTATTGACTCGGTAAAATCCTGTAACGAGTTACAACAGCCGAACAGCAACCACACAATATTAAACTCAGGTTCCTGAAACGAAAAACATTTTTTTTTATTTATTTAATATTTACATTGCATTTTTTTTTTTTTTTAATTATTGTTTATTGGTCAGTGATGTGAACAATTTGGCCCGTAATCACAGTCAGACAGTGGCAATGCCTTGTTTTTGGGAGAATAATAAAAAAAAAAATTGTTTCTGTAAATTGTTGCATTTCACGCGGACATGTTATCCCAAATGGCGATGGTACAGAATAGCTAACAAAACCCCATGTTAAGAACGTGTTTCTAAACAATAGTTATTTAGAAACCCATTTTTAACATGAGGAGGGTGTGAAGTTTTGTTAACTATTCTGTGCCTCCACCTCAAATATATACAGTCAAAAACAACTTTTATTTTCCCTTTCTTTCTTTTTTTGAAAAGGGGTTTTCAAAAAAAAAAAAGAAAAAAAAAGAAGTTTTTTTCGACTGTTGGAAAATCAACAATTCATTGAATTTTGTAGACCAAATAGTATTTGGTCTACAAAATTCATTTAATACACTAAAGCTACAACAAACCACGTCGAGGAGAAAAATAAAACTGATCGCGTGAAATTGACAAAATCAAATTGTCGGCGTGACTGAATTTTTTTTTTTTTAAACAAAATACAATTACAAAAGAAAAGCGGGGCAACAATTTTAAAAATATATAAATCTAACATATAAATGTAAATAAATCGATGTCTTTTCGTTTTCAGTCTCAGGACCCCAAGTTTCATTTTGTGTGGTTGTCTTTCGACTGTCGTAACTCGTTAACGGAGTTTACGAGCTAATATTATCAACCATGGAGGATGATATATATATATATATAAACATTTTTTTAATTAAAGTGGATGTTTGCTTTTATTTCGTGAAAAAAAAGACACTTGTTTTAAAAGCACAAACAACTTTTCATCCTCCCCCGAGGAGGAGGAGGGGAAAGGGGGGGGGGGTGCTGCTGACGATGGTAATTTTTCTTTTTTTGTTAAAAACTCCATATGGTTTCTTCTCTGCTTTCGATGTTACAAAACTTAATACAAGTTTAAAATTAACTACGCTATATGTATTGTTTTTGTTTTTTTTTTAAATTAGAAATAAAAATCCCCAAAACAGTTACATAACCGATTAGTTGAATGAATACCTCAGAAGTTAATTTTTAACTGTTTTAAAAGTAAAAACAAGTTATTGAAGGAGTATTTTCAAGTTAACTTTCTAGACAAAAGAATTGGATCTACCTACCCGGCGTTGCCCGGGTCTTTTTCTTAACCAAATTATTATAAAATAGGATTTTAAAAGTTAAATTTGGTCATTAATTATACTTAGCCAAATTGTTATAAAACTATAACTGATAGTACTGGTTTAATGTGTATCTATAACATTAGATGTAAAAATACCTTCCAAAACTTTCAATCTTTTAATACATGAGGATTTGCCAAGAATTTAAATTACTTCTTATTCGACAGTTTAAAAGTTTTCAAATTCCTTTTAGTCTGAAGGGTCACGAAATAATAAATTGATATTTTAAAACTATTAATAGTTTTAAAAAGATTAAAATGGGTGACTTATTTACGAAGAAATCGGGGTGCATTCTGCTGGATTTCGTAACTATTAATTTTTTTTATATTTCGTTTTGATACTTTATGCGATTGCATTAATAATTAAATAGTAAATAAAAATAATGCGAGAGTCACATAGAGGCGACATATACACACACACAAATTTTATTATTGGCCGTAGACATGTCTTTTTCACTAGGAGCAAAGTGTAGTATCTGTTAGTATTCTGATGATACACTTATTTTCTGTCCTTGGTCAGCAAAGGAAACATTCTTCTCGACTACGGCAATTTTTATCCCAATCCACAGTGACCCTTTTTGTGGGGGAGGGGGGGACTATATTTTCCCTACATTAAAAACAGACCTTGTGTCTAACTGTCCTCGTGGGGAGGCAAGTAAATAGGGACAGAGGTATGTGTATCCAAATTTCTATTAACCCGACTCTCCAAAAAGGAGGCACTATGGATTGGGACAAAAAGACAAAAAAATTGCTTCAGTCTAGAAAAAGATACAATGACATAAGCCCAACGCCAGGTAAACAAAGGGGCAACTGAATTGAGACATTCTTTTTAAATGCCTCAGTCTAGAAGGATTTCTTCTCTGGGGAGAGAACAGACACTAAAATTCCATATTTATCAAAGTTTATGTAATAAATTAAATATCAAATCAAAACAGAGCGACCTTTGACATTTGTACAAAAACATCTGGAAAACTTTTGTCACGTTACATTGTCAAATAGAAAGTTATTTCTTTTTGGTTCATATGAAATCTCTAA
This sequence comes from Sepiola atlantica, assembly GCA_963556195.1. Classification (NCBI taxonomy): domain Eukaryota; kingdom Metazoa; phylum Mollusca; class Cephalopoda; order Sepiida; family Sepiolidae; genus Sepiola; species Sepiola atlantica. Next base: position 32,223,369 of record OY744541.1, on the reverse strand, counting down.
GCAAAAAAAAAAGAAAAGAAAATACATCAAATCGTTATCTGCAAGAATTAGGGTATATACTATATAAAATATTTTAATTTATATAAATATAAGTTATTGGAAGAAAAAAAAAAGAATTTTCTTCGAATTATTTGAGCGAAGTGTTTTGTTTCTTTTTTTGTTTCAAACTTCACATGACACGTAACATGACCGAAACAGCTGTTTTGGTTTGAAAGCTTCTCGGATTAAAAATAAACTAAATATCTTTCTTTTAATTGAATATTTATAACATAATTTAAATAAAAAGGAAATCTTATAGATTTTTCTTTATTCCATAATGCTTCTATTAAAACAAGAAAATAATTTTTAAAAAGATAGAATCCATTGAAAGTGTCGCATCATCGAGTGACAGCTAAAAAAACCTTTTATGGAGGGATCATATATATATATATATATATATATATATATATATATATATATATATATATATATGGCCTCCTTTCAGTCTCAAGAGACTAGGAATAAGCTCTGTAAGGGTATATTCGCGGAGAATTTATAGTGATGCAAAGGTTGCACAATCTGCAACAGCACCTCTGCTTAACCGGCATTGCTTAAATCCAGGACGACGATACACAATGCCGGGATAAGCAGAGAAAGACTTGCTATTTCGGAGTTTTCCTTCTCCGAGACTAGTTGCACAACCAAGGCTTGAAGGTCTAGTCTACACAACTATTTAACCCATAGCCGAATGGAGGATATATGGATTCATACCTTTCCCAAGGTTATCAGTGAAAGTGATGCGTTGGCCCCGACGGAACACGCGTATACTACGTATATATATATATATATATATATATATACTTTGTTTTTGTTCGTATTGATTTCAACAGTGCTCAATACACAAGTAGAGCTTCGCAATACAATAGCATAGAAATATACCAACTTATGGTAAATGAGCTACACAGAAATGGTCGTTTCATTCCACTGAAGGAATTCGTCAATCGAACATATATATTATAGTTTTTAATATATATTTTAAATATATCAAATTAATCAATAAAAAACAAAAGTTCGTTTTATTTTACCTTTAGTAAAAGTTAAAATATTTCAGAAACGAAATCGAGGTCTCATTTTAGAAATTAGATCAACTAAAAAGGAAATACAATAAGTTTGCTACATTCGAATATACCTACATCGATATACTTCATACTTTTGTTTCAAATTAATCTACTTCATGATTTTAATTTTAATGCGTTTATTTTTAAATAACAGAGCGACGAATATTGAGCAACTTTTTCCTTTCATTTGGAGAAAGATTTCATTGTCTGTCATGGCGGACGATATTCTCTCGCTTTTCGAACGAAAAGCTAAAAACCCAGTCATAAAACCAAATCGTCGACAAGAAAAAGAAAATGACTTCAAGAGAAAAAAAATAGATAAACTGTCCATAAAGATGAAATCTATCTGAGAAATTAAAAAAAAAAAGAAACATTCTTGTCTTATTAATTATTTTCCCCGAAAACAACCGACGGATATCGAAACGATGACAGTTAACTTCAAGATAGAAAACTCGACCATCGATGTCTTTGTATATAAATATTTTAAAATAATAATTTAAGATTCTCTTAAATTATTATTTTAAAATTAATACCAATGATTAAGCTCAAATTGTTTCATGAATTTTGAGTGTTTTAGTATAAAAAAATGAAATAAATATTCACCTAATTTTTTCAAAGAGTAAAAAAAAATGCAAATTGGTTTATTTTTGTAAAAAAAAAAGGGGGGGGAGTGAATTTGATTCAATTAAAAATATTTTCGTTATTTAAGTTCGAGTTTATTAATCTTATCAATATCTTGGGCTAAGATCAAAACGTAGTATCTGTTCTGATACTACACTTAATCTGTTCTCTCTTCGGTCAGTGAAGAAGAAGAAATCCTTATAGACTGAGGTAATTTTTATTTTGGGCCTAATCCAGAGTGCCCCCTTTTTTGGGGGGGGGGGGCTGTATTTTACCTACATTAAAAAAAACGACCTCGTGTCTAACTCTGTCCTTGTGGGGAGGCAAGTAAATAGGGATCACTAGTTTCATATTACGAATTTCTGGGGGATAAAAATAGTTAGAAAAAAAAATGGATAAAAATAAATGCGTTTTTTTCCCTTCTTTATGACAAAAATTAGATTAACCCCGAGGGGAGAGAAGTCATAGTTTTAAAGTGTATCAAAATAAATTAATAAAATTATAGGACAACTTCACGTGTTTCTCGTCTCTACGTGACTTACTTTTTTTTTCATTGATTAAGACTATTGAATGAAAAAAATCCATATCGTACACGTACAGTAATTAACATCCTATTATATATAATATATAATATATATATATATATATATATATATATATATACATACACACACAAAATTAAACACAGCAGCATGCATTCTGGCATTTTCGTAAACAAGTCAGTATTTTAATCTTAATAGTTAGGGAACAAAATAAATTACTTCGTGACCCTTCGAAATTGGAAAGCTTTTAAATTTTCGAATAGAAAGTAATTTAAACTGGCTTTAAAATCCTCAGGCATTTAAATGATTGAAACTATTGGAATTTAATATATATCCAATAATTTTATAGAGATCGAAACAGTTTTATAACAATTTAGCTCAAGTAATAAAAATTATTAATTTAACTTGCAAAATCTTATTTAAAAAAAAATTTTTTTTTTAAAAGAAACAAAATAGACTCCCGGGCAATCATGGATTACCTTGCTAGTTATAAAGAAAAAAAATTGCTGACTGAGAAACCTTGAAAAATAACAATGGGATTTCTAAGAAACGACTACAAAACAATTCGCGCACGCAGTAGAGATATTTCATCATTTTTCTTTTAAAGCTTAAATTAAAGATTTTGATATTTGATTAATATTTTTAACGCGTGGATTAATCCAATTGTACTATAGGGGCAGTTGGAATATCTTGCTTTTTATTTGAACAAAATTTTGGATAAAAAAAATCAATTCTTGATCTGAAATGGTAGGTTTTAAAGTCCAAAAATTTAATTTTCTTTTGAACAGGTTGAGAGAAAATAACTAATTTCGGACGCTGAAAACGTATTAATATATTATATCTTCATCTTCGTTCATAAATTATAGAATTTTTGATTTTGATTTTAAATTCGTCATGACCCCTTATCCTCGTGTAGCTTCTAGCCTTAATACGTAGTGATTAATTCGTTAAAAAAAAATAAAAATAAAGATTTTTTATGTGAAAAAAAAAAAATGGTTAAAAGTGTATTTTTCGTATTAAAGTTTTCTGTAAAAGTATTAACATAAAAAAAATAAAAATAACATTTTTGGCGTAAATAAAAATAACAATGACGACCAGCGATTAAGACAGTAAAGTTTGAATTCTTAACACTTAAAAAAAAAATTTTTTTTAAATTAACACAAGTAAATTAAAATTAAATTTCATAACAAAAATTAAATATTTATCCAAAATATGGTCAAATGCCAAGCGAAATCAGGGTGGTATCCAAACGGTCCCAATAGTAGAATCGAAACCGGCACCCTTGGTTCGATTAATCGCAATATAAACTTAGATATAAGAACAATAATGACGCACAACATATTAGATATTTTTATACCTTGTCTCCATACGAAAATGTTCGGTTTTAAGATGCTATCCTCCCATGCATTACTTCTCTTTCGGGTGGAGATTGACTGAAGTGTACTCATTCGCGAGAGAGAGTCGACATGATTATACATATTTTTTGTTCTCAGTCCAGAGTGCCCCCTTTACGAGGATCTAGACCCTCTCTCACATTAATGACCGATCTTGTGTATAATATTGTACTCGTGGGGAGACACGTAAATAGTGACACTAACACATAAATGTATATATAATTTGGGGGGTTGTTTGGTCAATCTATCATTGAACATTCGAGTTAAATGATAGATTGGCTCTGACGAGGACGCACATACTACATCTAAAATTGTCGATATAAACCAAACCCACAAATATATACCCGCTCTACTAATAACTCTATTTTAGCATTGAGCACTGCTGGATCGGAAATATACTTAACTTATTACATAAGTAATAAGTCTATATACATATATATATATATATTACATATAAGCAGACGTGTTATTGAATAAATTTAAAATAAAATCCAATGGGGAAATAGAAGCCTTACCTTTTGTTTGGCATATTCCTCAAGTGTTTTTAGTGCAGAATCGGTAAGTTTCAGGTGGATTATAGTTTTATCGCCTTCAGTATTGGTAGACAAGCCATAATGTTGTCCTTCCAGAAGTTCAGCCATTTTTGCTATAACGAAATTTTTGTAACTTTAAACCGAGCATTGAAGAGTTCCGCACTGGCGACCAATCAGAATCGACCTTACAAAACAGAAATCGCGACGACCAATAAAAACGCTCGTTCAGGCAAAGGAAACCAATTTTCGAGGCTCATTTCATCTTTCTATCATGGCGTCTCAGCTTTGTTATGATTTTGTAAATCCTTATATTTACCAATTAACTCGTCGATTTTTAATTTTAAACAAGACCGACCGTGACCCGTTGGGTCAGTATTTTTTAAATATATTAAATATATAATTTCTTAAGCCGTCATTGTTTGATAATCATGTTTTTGAAAGAAACTATTAACTTGAAAATGGATGCCGTCATAAAGGATGAATGGTAGTTTTTGGCAACTTTCGAAAAAGTAAATCTCATTCGGTGACGTCATCCATTTTCAAGTAAATATCTATATATTTCTTTGTTGATAATAATTTATTTTGCGTATTCCCCCCCCTCTCTCTCTCTCTCTCTCTCTCTCTCTCTCTCTCAATTATTTACGTCATTCGCCCTTCCTACCACTATTGGAAAGGTCTATGTACAGATTAAACGGTGACAATCAACCAAGACCATCAGAGTTCTAGTATTGATTTACTCCTCTCCAGGAGTTAGGCACAAGGCCAGTTTTTATCTTACTCCCACAAGTAAGATGTGACCCAAGGGCGGGTCGGGTTGCCTGGGCAGCCCCGTCGG
>OY744541.1:32178347-32213347 GCA_963556195.1 Sepiola atlantica | reverse complement strand
CTCGTGTTTGCGTGTTTCTCGTGTCAATGTAACTGTGATAATCACACAATTATTTTTAATTTTTATTATTATTTTTAATTTTTTTAATTATTATTTTGTTTATCTAGTATTTATTTAAATCAAAAATGCAATAGCGTAAAATAAAATATAACAAAATGTTTTAAAATCTTATTTAAAAAAAATAATTTAATTACGAAATTACATCCACCAGAATGCATTTCTGTTTCTTCGTAAACAAGTCAGCCATTTTAATCTTTTGTTAATAGTTAAAAAAAAAAATGAATTACTTCGTGACTCTTCGAAATTTGAAAGGAATTTGGAAGCATTTAAACTGGCGAATGACTTTCTATTCGCCGAATATAAAGTCATTTCTGGCTTCTTAGCGAATTCTCGTGTATTAAAAGATTAAACGTTTGGAAGCTTTTATTTATTTTATTATTATTATTTTTTAAAACGACAGTTATACCTTAAAAGCAATTAGGGCACTTCTGTCGTATATATGAAGCAGCAGATTTTCTGTCCTTCTACTGAAAATAAAGGGAGGTAATTACGCCGGAAGTGATTTTTTACAACATAAAAAAAATGCAAGACTGATTTGTTTTGGGGTAACAAGAAACAATTAACAATTTCTTTTTTTTATTATATGAAGTAAAAAAAATTTAAATAAAAAACCCTAACCCAAACCCTAAACCCTAACCCTAACCCTAAGAAATCAGGCGGTGTGCCTGTAAAAAATCTATAGTTTTTTGCGGCTGGTTCATTAAATTACCAATGTCTCGAAGATTAATCTCATTTAACTCCATTTTCTAAATACTAAATTCAACTTCCGGTGAATTCTGAATGAATGGTACTTGGAGAGAAAAAAACGGAACTCTTCAATTTCGATTTCTTAATCGGCAGCTGCTTCATATATACGACAGAAGTGCCGCAATTAGTTATAGTTTTATAACAATTTTGTATTATTAATAATTTAATAACCAAACGATACCGTAATAATTAAAATTTGAAGAAAAAAAAACATCTAATAAACAAAAGCAAATTTAAAAAATGACACTGTTTTTTTTTTTGTTTTTTTTAAGTGAAATAAAAATGAAAGTAAAAAGAATCCCGGGCAACTTCGGGCTGGTATCACTAGTTTATAAATAAAGTAATAAATTATTCCTCAGTTAATTTAAAAAAATGATTTTTTAATTATATAATTTATATGTACATATTCTTCCAAATATTTTATATACTAATTTTATTTATTTTAAATGTAAATAAATAAATAAATAAAGTTAAATACATTGAAAGGTTGCCTGGTGTCGTTTTCTTTAAAATGTGAATAATACTATATTGGCACGCAAATAATGAACATTCACACAAAAAATAAAATATGAGGGAGTAAATACGAAATAAAAATTTCAGACGAAAAGGAAATTTAGTTCATGGAAAAGTGGATAAGCAAGTCAACATGCTAATCGAAATAAAGACACAAACACATCATTAAAGCTAAACCAGGATATTTCGGTCGATTCGTTCGACCATATTCACTTGCTAAAATGAGCTTTATTAAACAGAACTGGACTTTTTATACAGTGAAGCTTGGAAGAAAAACCGAGGAGGAGTAGGGGGGAAGCGGTATTACTACCGGGGGGGGGGGTAGTTTTTTTTTTTTAACATAATCACCCCAAACAAGGCAGACCGCTACTGTAGACGGAAGGGGCTACTAAGAAAAAGGGTGAGAGTTTTTTATGTGTGTGTGTGTGTGGGGGGGGGGTCAACCTAAATTCGGAGCTGTGCAGCGAGATGTCTGTTTACATTAGTTTTAAATTTCTGCATGTCAGTACCGTCAGGAAAACAGGGAGCAGGGAGGGAGTTCCAGAATCCAGCAGCACGAGGAAAGAAGCTTTTGTAGTAGAAAGCTCTTCGGCATCTGGGGACCTCCATAGTGAATGGATGGGATTTGGCTGATTGTCGGGTTGGTCTAGTGAACTTGTGTTGTGGGAGCACCAGAGCAGCAAGCTCATCAGAGCACACTCCATTGAAGTACTTGTCAAGTGCTGTATGTAGTGGTTTGGGTCGGCGAGGAAAGGAGAAGGTGGAGATGTAAAGTAGGGAAAACGTAGGAAGTGGGGAGTGCAGAAGATGCATGTAAGAGGAATGGGTGGAGGGGTAAGCAAGGAGAGGAGGTGAAACACAATGTGGGCAGGACAATAGAAATAAATGAAAACACGTGGAGAGAGAAAAAATAAAATAAATAAACACGTGGTGGACAGAAAAATAAAATAAATAAGAAACATATGGTGCAAAGGAAAATAAAAATAAAATGTAGCCATGTGGTAGAAAGAAGCAGGGTGCTTATACAGATGAGGGCACATATAAAAAAACGCATTTTCAAATAAAAACTATTGTTTATACTTACGTATCAGGCAAAAATAAGTATCTTCACCAAAAATTAGGAAACATTATCGAGTAGAATTTTAATTAAAAATAAAAATCAGTTTTATCGTATTTTGTCCACCGCCATTCATTTATTACTTGTTAATATGACAAACTGAGCTATGTCCCCCTGACATCGCTCGAATCAATGGTGGATCCGTAAAATACGATAAGACTGATTTTTATTTTTAATTAAAATTCTACTCGAAAGTTTTTGCTAATTTTTGGTGTAGATACCTATTTTTGTCTGATACATAAGTATATCAAAGAGTTTTCCGGTTAATTTATGTGGAACTGCGATTTTCACTTGTGTAACTGCGTTTTTCATATGTGCCCTCATCTGTAAAAGCACCAGAAACAGAACAAGTAAAGAAAATTAAAACACGTAGAGAGGCGAAGATAAAAGTTTGGGATAAGAATATGGGGCGTCACCGGTTGTGCTTACCCATTTATTTTCTTGAATTATTTTCAAAATGTACAATTTTGGCTATGGCGTCAGAGATGTTGTAAAACCAGGTCTTTGTGAAATGTTGCTCTTGAAACATAAAATCAGACAAGATTCGAAGAGACGTCGTAATTTTATATCGTGTATGTATTTTATAGTTTTTGCTTTTAGCGTGACAGCATGATGGTTATTGGAAATCATAGGGGTAAACAACGAGTTCAAAGTGTCTACTAACGTGATTAAATATATAAAATTAGACCCTAAAAGTGTCTACTAACGTGATTAAATCTATAAAATTAGACCCTAAAAGTGTCTACTAACGTGATTAAATATATAAAATTAGACCCTAAAAGTGTCTACTAACGTGATTAAATATATAAAATTAGACCCTAAAAGTGTCTACTAACGTGATTAAATATATAAAATTAGACCCTAAAAGTGTCTACTAACGTGATTAAATATATAAAATTAGACCCTAAAAGTGTCTACTAACGTGACTAAATATATAAAATTAGACCCTAAAAGTGTCTACTAACGTGACTAAATATATAAAATTAGACCCTAAAAGTGTCTACTAACGTGATTAAATATATAAAATTAGACCCTAAAAGTGTCTACTAACGTGATTAAATATATAAAATTAGACCCTAAAAGTGTCTACTAACGTGATTAAATATATAAAATTAGACCCTAAAAGTGTCTACTAACGTGACTAAATATATAAAATTAGACCCTAAAAGTGTCTACTAACGTGACTAAATATATAAAATTAGACCCTAAAAGTGTCTACTAACGTGATTAAATATATAAAATTAGACCCTAAAAGTGTCTACTAACGTGATTAAATATATAAAATTAGACCCTAAAAGTGTCTACTAACGTGATTAAATATATAAAATTAGACCCTAAAAGTGTCTACTAACGTGATTAAATATATAAAATTAGACCCTAAAAGTGTCTACTAACGTGATTAAATATATAAAATTAGACCCTAAAAGTGTCTACTAACGTGATTAAATATATAAAATTAGACCCTAAAAGTGTCTACTAACGTGATTAAATATATAAAATTAGACCCTAAAAGTGTCTACTAACGTGATTAAATATATAAAATTAGACCCTAAAAGTGTCTACTAACGTGATTAAATATATAAAATTAGACCCTAAAAGTGTCTACTAACGTGATTAAATATATAAAATTAGACCCTAAAAGTGTCTACTAACGTGATTAAATATATAAAATTAGACCCTAAAAGTGTCTACTAACGTGACTAAATATATAAAATTAGACCCTAAAAGTGTCTACTAACGTGACTAAATATATAAAATTAGACCCTAAAAGTGTCTACTAACGTGATTAAATATATAAAATTAGACCCTAAAAGTGTCTACTAACGTGATTAAATATATAAAATTAGACCCTAAAAGTGTCTACTAACGTGACTAAATATATAAAATTAGACCCTAAAAGTGTCTACTAACGTGACTAAATATATAAAATTAGACCCTAAAAGTGTCTACTAACGTGATTAAATATATAAAATTAGACCCTAAAAGTGTCTACTAACGTGATTAAATATATAAAATTAGACCCTAAAAGTGTCTACTAACGTGATTAAATATATAAAATTAGACCCTAAAAGTGTCTACTAACGTGATTAAATATATAAAATTAGACCCTAAAAGTGTCTACTAACGTGATTAAATATATAAAATTAGACCCTAAAAGTGTCTACTAACGTGATTAAATATATAAAATTAGACCCTAAAAGTGTCTAACTGCGCCATTTTTTACGCTAGTTACGAGTTAGACACAAGGTCGGTTTTTTATGTGAGGAAAATCCAGCTATCCAAAAAAGGGGCACTCTGGATTAGGACAAAAATAAAACTTGCCTCAGTCTAGAAGAATCCCTCCTTCACCGACCGAGGACAGAACAGATACTACACTTTAGTTATTTATTTTTAAAAAATAACGTAAAATATACTTTTTGACAAATTAGGTACAAGATCATCAAAAGTGTAGTGAAAATGGAGATCGTTAGTCATCCTCTGTCTATTTTAGACTGTCTATCCTACTCTTCGTTAGAATCATTGAAGTCACTAAAATACTACATTTACTTTAGGGGTTATCCGACTTAAAATATCCCCAATGTGTTGAAAATTTAATTTTATTTATATATATATATATATATATATAAAAGGAGATTGTAGTTTGCTTGAAGCATTGCTGGTAAATGTAAGTGCAGATTAGTCGTCCGAGGCTATAGCAATGCGATGTGGTTTTATTGTTGTCTTCTGATAATGAAAGTTTTTCTTTCGAAAATTTAAGATTACCCTTTGCCTACCTGTTACTTACCGGACAGTATTTACTATTTGGTATTTAATCAGTTTTTGTGAAATTATTAATAAATCGTTTCGAGTTTCACTTTCTCCCTGCGTTTATTTCGTTTCACTTTTCCATCTTACGGCAACCACATCGCATTGCTATAGCCTCGGACGACTAATCTGCACTTATATATATATATATATATATATATATATATATATATATATATATGTGTGTGTATGTGTGTGTGTATAGAGGAAATATTGAAATTATGAAAAAAGTAAAGTTACATATTTTACAAGTTTATAATCATCAGGTGTTTAAACAAGGAATATAATCAAATGACCTTTAATCCATGGATTTCTCAGCAGGAAAAAAACAATAAATGACTAATTATTGGTTAGTATTAATTTGAAAATTTGCAACAAGAATTTTAAGATATGCTTAAAGCAAAAATAGTTACAAAGACAGGTTCTATAATGAGAAGAAATTCATTGTATCAATGCATTAATGAAGTTCTAGAAACCTCAAATGATGTCTGTAGATCGTTGTCCGGTCATGTCAGCCCCAGTGACAATCTTCTTTGTCCAACACCGAGTCATTGACTCTCAGACTCTCTCAGCAATCTCCCCGAACCGAACTCCTCTCAACAGCCAATTCCACAAATATATTTACTCTTGACCAGAAATCCTAAATGTCCGGTCTTCCTCTCAGTCACCTTCAGCCGACCACCGGAACTGGCCACATCCGTTTTTTCCTCAGCTTATTGCTATTCGGACACTCAGAAACTAACAACTAACTGCCAGGGCACTATCTCGTCTGGGGAGTTCAATAAATTTGCTGGCCTCCCTATTGCTGTCCACTTATCTTATTTTCCTCATCATTTCTCGGTGGTCATGGCTACATGTGTGTTGGGGGGGGGTGGCGTCCATAGTATTAGACTAGTGGTGTCGTTGATAAACCTTCTTTAGTAACTCCATCATTTCGACAACAACTGCACCTAAACAATGGTCGTTATCAAAGGAGGAGACAATAATGTATTTCGAAAGAAGGAGACAAAATCTTCAATATACCCTATCTTACTACTTGTACGTGAAAGAACATTACACCCCTCTCTTTGCCCTATTAGGGTGGATTGATCCAGCTCCATCCATCCTCGCAACTGCGTCCCTCATGAAGACCGACCAAGTCTAACGATTTAAAGTCAACTATTGGGTGATCTCTAGCCACTCGCTGTTCCAATGATGCACCATGTAAATAAGTGGGCTCAGGTTGAGTTCCCACTCATGTTTTCGTTGTCCGCTACATCGCTTTTTCCAACCCTGTAGGTGAACTGGAGGCTATATACTCTATCATTAGATCCTAATTCCGCACTATTTTTGGTTGATGGTTTCATGCATGGTTTACATAACAGCACGGATCCGCCCTGAAATCCAACCCTTCTTCGTAGGGGTGGTAGAAACATGATAGTGTCAGAGCTATGCCGTCTGCAACCTCTGATTCTTGTCAGGAGCGCCAATGGTGGGCAGGTTTAGCACTAAGCAGTATTAGGGCCGTAACCCGGCTAACAGATATTCTGGTGAAAATCTAGGAGTCGTATTACGATCGCGTCAGGTGTTTAACTGCAAATCAATGACGTGAAAGTGGTAACATTGCTTTTGTGCCATTCCTTTGTGCGTTCTGGGCCAAACCTTCCCTGACTTCACATGCAACCACTGGGCCTTGCTGCTCTTGGTGTCAAGGGTAAAATCCTGCAATTCTGCAGATTAACGAATAGCTGCGACCAATGAGAAGGGCTTCATGCAGACCAGACAATCCTGAGACACGATCTTCCTGAGCTCTATGCAGAAGGCCGACTCGCCTAACACACAAACAAATTACACGGAAAAAGTCGCCTAGAACATAAAGCACACTGTGGTGCAGAAGGTAACTTACTTGGAACTGATGCTCAGAAAAATCGCCAACAATTATCCGATAATATCCAAACACGGAAAAGTCTACATGTGTAAGTTATATTTATTTACTCCTCTGCAGGAGTTAGGCACAAGGCCAGTTTTATCTTACTCCCACAAGTAAGATGTGACCACAGCTTGGGTCGAGTAAGTGGGGTTAAAAGCCAGCGCTCGAGAGGTGAGCACTCTGGCCATTTAAAAATTGCCTGGGCAGCCCCGTCGGCATTCCCCGGTAGGGGCGCCTCAAGCAGTAAGCAATAAACTTACTCCTCCCCAAAGAAGGGAGGCGAAGCCTGGGAGGGTGGACCTCCTAGAACTGCACAGGACAAACCCACAGACAGGTGGAATCAAGTCCCGAAGGACAAGACGACATCCGTCTATAGGGTGCAGTATCCATCGGAACAGATACTACACTTACTTCCTAGCGTGTGCCAGGTAAGTATGTGTAAGTTATATATATAGCAACCCATCCGCCAACAGTTTGGATTCCAAATGAGAAGACACCCACTTCCTGTACTTTAACAACATACGCTTGGAGGCCCGAGAAAAACCAGAAGACCTCTATCAGAGACTGATTAGCTTTATAGAGGACGACGTAATGAGGCCGAAAGTTCTTATCAGTCTCTATGATAAATTCCCGGATGTAGAGGAGGAAATCTCATCTACACTGGAGAACATAATAGTCCTTATTTGGCTTCAACTCATCCATAAAGATTTTCCATCCTTGGTTTAGCAACGGACAGAGTTACGTTCAAGAACACTGGCCTCAATCAAGCCAGAATACTACACACTCTTGATAACTTGAAGGACAACATCCTCAAGTCTGAATCTACATCAACAGTAGTTTGGCTAGGAGCGTACCTAGAACAAAACATCCCTAAAATACTTCATCCTAAATAAATTCTTAGTATAGAGACCAGGTACATCCCCTAACTGGTCTACATTTTGTTTTTGTTATGGAAATCACTCCAGACAAGGCGGCAAACCACTTGATGTAAGGAGTTAAAAAAAACACTACTTCAAAGTCGAAAACTAACCAACAATAAGTGTTAGATTAATAGATTCCGACCCAGAAAACAGCAATTATTCCCCCTTTGTCAAAAACATCGCTCATCGGATTTCGCAATTTGAACAGTGATGAGACAAACTGAAGATTGTTGTATACAGTTTATGCATAGAAGATATGCTGAATAATAAGGAGTTGGTCGACCATTCACGATTCCACCACTACCACCTCTACCACAACCATCATCAGCATCATCATCATCATCATGATCATCATCATCATCATCATCATTTCAACGTCCGTTTTACATGCTGCCATGTGTTGGACAGTTTGTAGAAATTGACTTCCAAACTAACCTATCTCTGACCAGGTCTTTAATTATCCCTCTTCCTCACAAGTCTATCCTTATCATTTCCTCCCATTGGGAGGTGACGGTGGTTAAGTGGATATCGACACGGACTGAAGACCTGGGTGTTCCAAGTTCGAATCCAGTCGGTTCCACAGCACCACTTTCACTTAGGGATGTTGGCAACCTTCTCGTGTTCCTTCCCGTAAGTACCCGATGTATTTCCAGAAAGATTTCTAACTAGAAAAACATCGGGGAAACTAATGCCAACACCAGAATCATCTGATTCACACGAAAGAAGAAGTTCCTCGCATGTTTTCCTTGACCTACGCCTACAAACTGACCCTGCTACCTCAACTGTTCTACATCTACTAATCCAAGAACTCTCATCCATTATTTCATTATGGCCATACTATCGAATTCTCCAGTTCTGCACACATCTCCCTTTAACTGTCCAGATTTAATATTCCTCTGAGGTCATCAGTTCTAAGCATGTCTTTAAGACTCAGATTACACATCCATTGTATCATTCTCATATCATTTCTCTCCATGCAACGCATATCCTCAACCCTCACTGACATAAAATCCTACCTAGGTGTGTAGCAGTCATAAACATTTACATCTCTTTGTTCATGTGGAGAGCAACCCCTGTGAGGTGGTTGGGTCACACAATAACCAATCAGTTTCCAGAGCATACTAATTTCAACGGACCCTTGAAGAACTACTTCCAGCCCCTTTGGGAATCGCAGCTAGCAACCAGAGAGTTACCTGGTACCATCTGCTGCATCATTCACACTACTACTTTCGCAACATCCTAACGTGTTTGAATAAAGAGATATATGTTGGATTATTAGTGGGTATGTCAGCTAATGGATATATTAGTTAAAAATAAATTGTGCAGCGGTAAATCATAAACAGGATCTGTTATAGACAAAGGGAGTCAGCAGGGTTCAAACGGGTGACTTTCATATTATGGGCTGTATCATGAGAATCGGAAACTGGAAGACCTAGCCAGAAGTTACGTTAGATGAGTGGTTGAAAGTATAGCAGTTGAAATCGACAGTCGGCATAAAAGCTTTTGGGCCGACAAGATAGATATTTAAATGAGCTAAGCAAATGAAATGAAAACAAAAATCAGAATCTTGAAGGCGTACATATGGTCAATCCTACTTTACGGCTGCGAATGTTGGACATCGTCGAAAGTGGCTGAAAGTCGTTTAGAAGCAGCAGAGGTATGGTTTCTAAGAAGAATTCTACGAATCTTATGGACAGAAAGGAAGAAAAATAAAGAAGTCATGCGTAAGGCTGACTACAACAGATCGCTTCTCAATACTGTCCATGCCAGACAGTTGAAGTTCTTCGGCCATATAATGCGGACGGCTTGGAGAAAAGTTTGATGTTAGGAAAAATCGACGACAAAAAGAGTATTGATTTACTCCTCTCCAGGAGTTAGGCACAAGGCCAGTTTTTATCTTACTCCCACAAGTAAGATGTGACCCAAGGTCGGGTCAGGAAAGTGGGGTTTAAAAATTGCCTGGACAGCCCCGTCGGCATTCCCCGGTAGGGGCGCCTCAGGCAGTAAACTTACTCCTCCCCAAAGAGGGGAGGCGAAGCCTGAGAGGGTGGACCTCCTAGAACTGCACAGGACAGACCCATAGACTGGCGTAAATCAAGCCCCGAAGGCCAAGACAATACCAGTCTATGGGGTGCAGTATCCATCGGAACAGATACTACACTTTGATCTTAGCCAAAAGGTCGACGACAAAAAGAGTAGAGGAAGACAGCGTACCAAGTTCACAGATGGCCTCAACAGGGTCACTGGAATCTCGACTCTAAATCTCATCAGAAAGGCTGAATGCAGAGAAGAATCGAGAGCCATTATCATCGATGTCTGCAAACCGACCTGATACCTGAAGAAGAAGAAGCAGATTTACATATAATTAAAACCATGAGAAAATACACAAATACGCCTTCCTTTGACTTTGTTGCACTTGTAGCAGTTACCTCCTCCTTTCATACATAACTGCACCGGTTGGCCGTTAGGTGTCGCTTATTCACCGACAGGTGGCGCTGAAAAGCGACACCAGAGTTACTGCCCTTCTGAGTATAAAAACCGGTGCAAACGAAAAATCACCCTCTTTTCATTCAACAGCCTTGCATAGACGTCCCCTTGGCATCAGCTGGGACGCATCGCCGAGGAACCCGGGAAAGCTCTTTCTTCTGCTACCGTTGCCTTACTCGAAGACTACTACCATCTTCACTTAGAAGAAACCCCACGGGCAGCCTGGAGAACCATTATATTTTTCCTCTTCCTCAACCGGACACCGTCCAACTCTCTCTTCTACCAAACGGTATAGGTAACCTTGAGTCAACAAAACCCCTTTTTGTTACAGTTACATAAATACTTTTCGTTGTTCCGTTTCTTTACGAGAAGATAAAAGGATAACCCCTTCCATCCTTCTCAACATCCTCCTACAAATGGTGACCCCGACGTTGACCAACTAGTTGTGGCCAATCGAATAAATATTTCTTTCTTAAAAAGATCTAGTGTCGTATTAATTAATCAAATAAATAATGAGAGAAGACGAGGTGGTTTTGATTGCAGTTGCAATTTTGTCATCAGTCTAGCAGGATCATGCACCCAGGGCGACTGGCGACAAAAATAAAACAAGGTATGATTTGGAATTGTGATGATTGAAATTGTAGCAGTTGCATGACAGATTTATTTTGTTTGTATGCACGCGTAATATCTTGAATTATGTTGAGTTGTGGTTAGGCTTTGCACATGTGCAATGATGCCTGAACTTATATATAACGGTGCAGATGAGAGGACACCTCTGCACGGACTCAACTTCAATTCGCGCTTAGAGAGTTGGTGCCAAAGATGATTCAGTTATTGAGTAGATTTTTTCACGGCAATATGTTCTATCCCGTTCTCGACCTTTGCCAGAAGCGGCCAGACGAAATGGAACTCCAGGATACCGCATTCTGTTTTTGACAAAAGCCAGTCTATCAAACGACTCTCTTTATATTCCAGAGTTCCGTTCGAATAAAGTTGCTTTATTCTTTAGTGGAGATGTTGGTGTTTTCCGTGGAAGATGGTGACCCTTTTCTTATTCAATATTTTCAATTCCAGTCAGATGCGTTCAAGCACGTTTAACGCTACCAAGTGGCCTTCTTCATCCTGACGTTCTTCCAGACCAATCAACATAACCCACTAAAAACTGTAGTTATTAAAGGATTGTATTATTGGTATAATTGGGGATCGGAGAGTTCATTGAGTAGTCTGGCTATATAATATTAACTTTATACATGTAAAATACGGTGGAATTTTTTAAAATTGTAATAATAAATTCAGTAGAATTCCTTTTTTAATTAAAAATATAACTACTAAGAATTAACATTTTAATTATAGTTAAAAAAAAAAAAAGGAGAAAAGAAGTTAGACATAAAGAAGAAAATCCTTAACCTTTTGACTAAGATCAGATAGTTTTTTCCTCCCACTTAGATCTCACTCCCATTTAGAGATTTACCTGCTCGTTTTTAATTAAAAATATAACTACTAAGGATTAACATTTTAATTATAGTTAAACAAAAAAAAAACAAGAGGAGAAAAGAAGTTAGACATAAAAAAGAAAATCCTTAACCTTTTGACTAAGATCAAATAGTTTTTTCCTCCCACTTAGATCTCACTCTCATTTAGAGATTGACCTACTCGTTTTCGGTTCTGAACAAACCCGAAAACAGTGGACGGTCTATTATTTAGAAAGGGTTGGGAGGGTCTTACTAACCGATTTTTTTGTTTATTATTTCAATGAATTTTTGTGCATGAATATAATTTTGAAAAATAAAATTGCGAACAAATTTGGAGATAGCTTAAGTAGGACGGACCCTAGAGTAAATGTGGAATTGTGGTTACTGAGATGATTCTAGTTAAGAGTAGGATAGACATTTTTATCACTTTAAACCAATGATGACCTAAAACCCCACACATTTAATGACCTTGTGCCTAATTTGTTTAAAATGTAATTTTTTAAATATTTTCTGCAAATAAATATTTCAAAATGTAGTATATGTTCGATACTACACTTAATCTGTTCTGTCCTCAGCCATTGAAGGAGAAATCCTTCTCGACAGAGGCAATTTATTATTTTTGTCCTAGGTGCAATTTTTTTGGGGGGGGAGCTGGATTTTCTCATTAAAAAACGACCTTGTGTCTAACTCTACCCTCGTGGAGAGACAAGTTAATAGGGATACAAAGAAGAAGAACACACATCCGGTAAAGAAACAGCCATTGAGAACGGGATGGAGGGGGGGGGGGTGATTGAGAGTGGAGGATGGAGTAAAGATAGAGTGAGAGGGGATAAACAATTTCTGGTAGGCTTATCAAATTTATAAACAATGTTCTTTTCATTTATAGGTCATGAGTTCAAAGGGCAAAAACCACCAAGAATGTTGATTCCGTGACCTCGAGTTGGGGAAGAAAAAAATTTAGTGCTAAATGAAAGTCCGTAGACTCAAAGAAAAATATATTCGAGTTCACACGTGTAATTATTATTCAGACATGGGAATGGCAGCCATCTTCAAAGATGGCTGACATTTTTTTTTTTTAATAAAATAGACAAATTACACAAACCTTAATAGCACCCGAAACGAAGGTTACTACATCTATTGCTATTAAAGATTTGGTATTGATCTGCCTGAAACCGAAACTATACTATTACTTCTATATCAGAAACCGAAACTATACTATTACTTCTATATCAGAAACCGAAACTATACTATTACTTCTATATTAGAAACCGAAACTGTACTATTATATCTATATCAGAAACCGAAACTATACTATTACTTCTATACCAGAAACCGAACTATACTATTACTTTTATATCAGAAACCGAAACTATACTATTACTTCTATATCAGAAACCGAAACTATACTATTACTTCTATATCAGAAACCGAAACTATACTATTACTTCTATATCATAAACCGAAACTATACTATTACTTCTATATCAGAAACCGAAACTATACTATTACTTCTATATCAGAAACCGAAACTATACTATTACTTCTATATCAGAAACCGAAACTGTACTATTACTACCTTTTAATGCTTAATTCAGGGGACGAGATAGTGTAGTATCTGTTCTGTGGTCATAATACCATTCTCTCAGAGATTACCTTGTCCTTTTTTTTGGGGGGGGGGGTGTAGTGTGGTATCGTAGTATCTCTTCTGTTGTCATTATCCCATACTCCTAGGCATTACCTCCTCCTTTTTGGGTGGGGGTAGTCTAGTATCTATTCTGTTGTCATTATCCCATCCTCCCAAGCATTATCTCCTCCTTTGGGGGTTGTATTGTAATGTATGTTCTGTTGTCATGATACCCTCCTCCCAGGCATTACCTCTTCCTTTGGGGGTAGTACTGTAATATATGTTCGTTCATCATGATACCATGCTCCCAGGTATTACCTCCTCCTTTGGGGGAGGGGCAGTGTAGTATATGTCCGATCGCATGTTTTTGCTAGTACATCCAATTTAGCCTATGTTCTTCCCAAATGAATTACACATCTTCCGGTGTATCATTCTCTCTTTTCACCAGCAACGCTCGGATCCTCACTTTCCCCCAGTCAAAATGAATGGGTTTGTTCTCGAAGAAACCCCCTTCTTTGAGAAGCTTCTAGAACTGACTTTCGTTTCAGATACACACACACACACACATACACACACACACACACACACACACACACACACACACAGAGAAATACCCTTTATATGATAGATGATTCTGAAAAAGAGGGTTTTTAAAGTCTATCAGGGAGGCATTTTCACTCTGACTTCAATGGGACCGTTAAAGATAAATTTCACTGAATTAAATGAAAATAATCGACCAGAAAAAAAAATGATGCAGCTCACAGCTTACTCGACGTTTTCTCTTCCCACTCTTTTTTCTCCTTCTCTTCGTTCTGCACTTCACAACATTAAGTTCAGAAAATGAATTTCCGACTTTGAAATGCGAATTATGTTCCTTTTTGTATTGACTTAAATCCAACACATGCAAACCAACTTGATTTGCATAGCTACATCTCTGGACATGCTGCCCCGGATGTTAAAATAAAGACACCACGAGTCGTCTCTCCTAATGATGGTATTCGTCATCAATGGGGCAGTGTTAGAATCCTCACTCGCAACATTTCTTTAATTTTCAAATTCCACGCCAGGCAAAGATGGGCCGTTTTCTGACGGGGATGAGGCACTTCCACCGCTCGATCTGTGTTCAGGATCATCACATCCGCCACAGATTCACGCAGATAGAGCAACTGACTTTCTCTCAGAGGAAACTACTGACTACCTATGCGGAAAAGGTATTACGACTTTGAAAACGTGTAGATACCGCCCTGGAGGCAATGGACAAATTGAGAAACTAAATCACAACCTGTACACGTCAGCCTAATCTCTAACTTACCTTCTAATGGAAAATTTCTTTTTTTCTTACTTAATCTAACGTTATGTGGAAATTTCCTTTTTCGACACATTATTTTATCTCCTGATCACCAATAATGCGATGCACCATTTATAATTCTTTACCATAATAAAGTACTACTAATACTACTACTAATACAAATACTACTACTACTACTGTATTCTTTTCCTGTTCTTCTTTATTCAAATTATTTCTTTGTGTACATCATCATCTTACTCTCTTTTACACTCTTTCTTCTTCTTCTTCTTCTTCTTCTTCTTCTTCTTCTTCTTCTTCTTCTTCTACTACTACTACTGCTATTACTACCACTACTACTACCACTACTACTACTACTAGTCGATGGGGGCTAGGCCTGGAGAATAGGGATTGTTCAGAAAGAAATTCAAAGTGCAGTTCATGTAGTTTTGCTACCGTTGTGATCGACTTGTGACACGGTGCATTGTCTTGGTGAAAATGCATTTTTTTTCTTCTTCATTTGTGGCCAGTTTTTATCGATTTTTTCTAAATTCTATATAATATTCACTATTGATTTTTTTCCCTTTCTGAAGGTAATCAATGAAAAAATACCTTGCACATCCCAAAATACAGAGGTCAAAACCTTGCCTGCTGATGTTTCGTGTTTGGTCGCTTTCGATGGATTTCACCTGCTGCTGTGCATTCGACTGACTGCCGGTTCGTCTCCAGAGTGAAGTGGTTGATCCATGTTTCATCTAATGTGAAGTGAAGTGGTTGATCCATGTTTCACATAATGACACAAAAACTCTTTTTTGTTGCATTGAAACAGTTGCAAACAACACCCTTAAATGTTGACGTGTTGTTGCTTTTAATTGACTATGAGTAAATGCGGCACCCACTTTGAACACATCTTCCTCATTCACAAATAATGCAACTTACATTTGTTGGATAATGGACCTGTGGGAACGGGCGCATCTTGAAGTGGACGTATCTGTTGGAAATCGTTTTGTTTAGCTTGCGCGATTTAGTGCGGGTGGACCCGTGCAGTCGAGTGCAGAATAGGGCTGTTCTCACAGTCTGAGCTCACAGACGTGACAGAGTCACCGCGTGACAAGACCTCAGATCAAGGGTCAATGTGCACCTGCGCATAGAGGCTCTGTGACGTCACGGGCCTTTGCGTGGGAAGCAGAGTTTTTGCCAGTCTGGGTTTTGGAGGCGAATCTATCGGACATGATTTTTAGCATGTAGTCTGCAACATACATAGGGGAATTAATTCCCTAAGAAAATACAGGCGAAACATCTCTTTCCCTCCCCCTCCACGAATGGTTAAGGACTTAATTGATAAGTAATTACGAAAGCAGTAATTTGCTCTCTCTCTCTCTCTCTCTTTCGATGTTAATGGATATCTCCAAGCTGATGGATAACTAACGCCTGTAATAAAAAGAATTGAAAGTTTAAAAGATTGTTTGTCGATTGAGTCGGTCATGAAGCTTTTTGTTGTAGCGGCATGGTTCATGGCAGAAAGAAAGAAGAAAGAATTCAACCACTAGACGACATTGAGACGGCACCCCATCCACGACGAAGAAATGAAGATACAAGAATTTAAAGGTATGCAAACTATATGATTTATGGTGTTAAAGAAATGACGAGTGTTTAAACGAGAACTGCCACGGCACGTTCCGGGACGAGTATACAAAGCGAGAACTGCCACGGCCCAAGCATGGAGGCTATGCAATACATTTACAATTGGCCAAAACGAGTTTGTGTTTTCTGGGACAACTGGCGAATTTAAGCGACCTGTGTCTTCAGCAACATTTGTTTCTGTACAACGGTCAGCATATCACCTCTGAACAGTCGTTTCTGATGGAGCAGAGAATGACTAGCACTTATCTGAATGCCATTTCTTTGCTTGAACAGTATTTTTCCCATTAGAAAGCAATGCACACGAAATTCAGATCTTTCCATTGTTTTGAAAATTTGAAACAGTAGCTTCACTTAAGTAATTTGCAAACTAATAATCCGATTGAGCTCAAATTTTGACGCATGCCACTTGAAGGTTAGTACTTTATAAAAAAAAACATATGGATTTTTTTTTTATTAGTGGCGCCATCTATATGTCAGGACCGAGACTTCTTGAGTGATGTGTTATGTAGGAAAGACGGTACTACTTCAGATTAGGACCAGAGCTAACTTTGACCGTGACCCTGATCCTGATCCTGATCCTGAACCTGAACCTGAATCTGACTCTAACCCTGACCCTAACCTAACCTTAACTCTAACGCTAATCCTAACTCTGACCTTGACTCTAACCCTAACAACGGGGTCAAACTTAGCTCGGGTCCTAATCTGGAAAAGCACCGGAAGGAAAGACATAGTAAAAAGCATGCACGACGATGTGAATTGCAGAATAACAGCTATACAACGAGGTTTACAACTTGAAGCTTGATCTGCCTGCGACGTGGAAAATTACGTATGCAAATATCCTAAATGTATGTAAATAAAAAATTTCCGCCAGAATAAATTAAACATATGTCCTAAGGAAACATAAGCACAGTCTAAAGTTCATATGGATTATGCACAAATTAGCGGAGTTAGATTATGCTCGATATTGAGCGACTCTTTTTGGGAATGGCCCGAAGATTTTCGCGGTTGAATATTTTTTGTAAAATCATTTCTTTGATTTTGTAAAATGCCAAGTTTTTCATTACAGTCGAGTATCTCATTAATGAAATCTTCCATATGGCTTCGCATTCTACGGTAGCCAAAAATAGGTTGGTTATTTCTTTCTGTTCTCTTGGTACATGGCTGTCTCGTAACGTCTTTGTTCTGGCATGCGCTCGAAAGCATTCTATCCAAATATCAGCCATTTCAGGTTCATCCATATTCAACAAAGATCCTATCGGCAATGCCATTTTGTTATGATCTTCAAAATACATGGTTCACTAAGCAGACACGCTAATGTAGTGCAAGATTATTGTATGCAGGCTACTTATGGGCGATAAAGCTCGACTATGCTAATTACTGCATTACAATTATACTAATTTGACCTTGACATTGACCTTTTACTTGACCAAGAAATGTTTGATCAAGGTCAAACTTTTAACAGAATTTCATCTTCCGATTTTTCCAAGTTTGATGTATTGATCTGCTATTCTTTGATAACAGTAACTCCTTGACACTGGAATCAGGCAGTGCCGACTCAGGAGAGGTACAGTTGAAGATTGTGCAACCCTTGCTTCACAATTACACATGCAGCCAACCTTACAGGGGGTATCCATTGTTTCTCGAAACTGAACGTAGTCATGCAGTAACCACCATGCAAAATTTCAACCTGATCAGATAAATAGTCTTTTGAATTATCAACGTTTCCATGGCATAACTTTGGGAATACTTCATACAATATGGGGAAGTAAGGCCTAGAGAAGACTTTGGCTCATCCTTACGTTGTCAGGCAGAACTATGCAGTCTCATGACTGACTTATGTTGTGGTTATTTACTCACTAGGAGTTCTCACACAGGTCATCAGTGATTGCTCATCGACAACCGGTGGTATTCCTTGGAGTCTGAGTGACAACAAGTCTCCCCAGATTTCCAGTATCCTCCACCTCTTTTCGATAGCCACCGTAAATAAACTTGCAGTATCACAACAGCCGTTTACCATTGATTTCTCGCTGGTAAGGACCATTGGTCTTCTCTGGGATTTGGGTGGCAATAAGCCTCCCCAAGGTCCTAGCAGTCTCTGCACTTCCAGTGGAGGTCTGATTTGTGCTGTCCCTCCTCGGTCTTCTCATCCTCCTTGACCCTATGCAAATATTTTGTGTGGTTATTATTATTATTATTATTATTATTATTATTATTATTATTATTATTATTATTCAATGTATGTGGTTCACTTAGCAGACACGGTAATGGGGTGCTGGAATATTGTACACAGGCTACTTATAGGTGATAAAGCTCGGCTATGCTTATTATTGTATTAGCCAAGTCAACAATATTGCATCTTCGGGAATTTTATGGGTTTCATGTAACTTTCTTGTTCTGGCATGCGCTTCAAAGTATTCTATCCACATTTCTGGCATTTCAGATTCTTCCATATTCCGTGCAGATTCTATCGGTGACGCCATTCTGTTATGATGTTCAAAGTCACTTAGTAGACACACTAATGGGATGGTGGATTATTGTATATAGGCTACTTATAGGCAATAATGCCCGGCTATGCTAATTACTGCAATAGCCAAGCAAACCACATTACTTTGTTGTTATATCATGCACTTTGAAGCATTATATCAAAATTTTAGCCATTTCCGGTTCTTTCGTATTGAACAAACAACTTATTGGCGACGCCATCTTGTTATGATGTTCAAAGTACACAGGCATGTTAATGGGGTACCAGATTATTGTATACAGGCTACTTATAGGAGATAAGGCTCGGCTATGCTAATTACTGTATTAGCCAAGCCAACCACATTACATTTATTTTAAACATTCGTAATCATTGATTTTAAGTTGTAAATTGAATTACGTTTCGGGATTTTTGAGATAAGGATTGATGATTTGTAATATTTGGATCATTCAAACTACTGTTTTCACTTTGGATGTTATTTTCACAATTTTTCGGCCGATGTAACCTCTGGCCTTCTTCAGGTGCATTTCGTCAAACTCGGGAATCTTTCTGTCGAATTCGGGAATCTGCATGGAATATCGAACTGAACCGTTTATTTAATCCCGGGGTAGATTGTTCTCGTTCCATCAGCCATGACCGGGTAGAAGTCTTAAGTGATGCAGACGACACTAAGAATACAATTACAGAATTACTTAAGACTTCTACCCGATCATGGTTGATGGAGCGAGAGCAAGCTATCCCCGTGGATTAAATGAAGGGTTCTGTTCGATATTCCGTACAGACTCCCAAGTTTGACGAGATTCACCTAAAGAAGGTCGGAGGTTACATCGACCGAAATGTTGCAAGAATAACATCCAAGATGAGAACAGTAGTCCGAATAATTCAAATTGCATTACGTACACCTTTTAAAAAAAATTTTTTTTTTATCTTACCTACCAAGATAGGTTGAGCACATGTAAATTGCATTCACAACAACCATGAGAGACTTAATTTATCTATGAAAAAAAGTGTTGCATCGATTTTTTATATTCATGCATTTAATGATCTGTTGAATTTTATAAAAAAAAAAAACGTTTGCAGCAAACGTTTGTCGAAGCCACCATCAGCTGGTGCTATTTAAAAACAGCTGTTCGATGATCATTGATCAAAGTCATTTTTTGCTGTTTCTATTTGTGGGCCATCCGTATTCTAGCAATTGTGACCCTGTTTTGCCCGAAAATATTGAACACTCGCTGTATTTATCTGGCGTTGCCCGGGAGTCTTTTTCATTTTCATTTCCGTTTCACTCATTGACCCATCCTCCTTCCTTTAGCTTTTTTTTCTTAATTAATCTCTTGTACGAAATCTGTTGCTAAGCTCGCTGGAAAAATGGTCGGTTCATTCTACCTCTCAAGAAAGTGTCTCACTCCTAACGCAATCCTCTACCTGTATACGAGTCAAATACGTCCTAAGATGGAGTACTGTTGCCACATCTGGGGAGGTGCCACTCCGAGCACACTTTTCTGCCTTGACAGAGTGCAAAACCAACTTCGAAATCTAGTGGGTGATGTCCTTTTCTCTTCCCTACATTCTTTCTCACAGAAGAGAGGTTGCTAGTCTTTCTCTGCTCTATTGTTATTTTTATCGTAGGTGCTTGACTCAGCTCTAATCTATGGTTCCGCCATGTAAAACATTCACAATAAAGACTCGTCTAGCTACAACCACTGCAAATAATTTTCCTTTATTTCTTTGTGTACCTAAAACTAAACAGAACTTTCATGATCACCGTTTCTTAGCGAACTACTCATCTGTGGAACACAATACCATGGGACTGCTTCCCAGCTGACTACAACATGGTCGTTTTCAAGTCCAATGTTAACAAGATTTTGTTGAGCTGTCCTCTTCAATAATCAAATTCTGCCCAGTTTCAACTATTGTTACCAATCATCACAGTATTGTCTCACTGTCCTCCTTACAAACTCATTAACTCTCATCCTCAAGTGGCCTTTGGGCCTTGATAAACGGTCACTCATTATTACATAATAAAAGAAGAAAAAATTATCATTTTGTGTCAATAAAGGAATATATGTAATTTAAAAATATCGATTTTGCAATAAATTCTATAATACGTCTTACAAAATACTGAAATTTAAATTCCATAAATAGTTTCGAGTTTGTTTTTTTTTTACCAGAAAATATTGCACACTCGCTGTCTTTTTTATTTTCATACATTGAATTCGGCCCCTCATTGAACTCCCCCTACCCTTTTTATTTTTTTATCTTAATTAAGTTCTTGTACGAAAATATTTACATTTTTAGGGGAAAATAAGCCAGTGAAGAAATATGTCATTAAAAATATCTGTTTTGCTATTAATTCAATAAGACGTTTTACGAAATGCTGAAATTTAAATACAATAAATAGTTTTAATTTTTTTTTTTTTTTTTGAACACTAGCTGTATCTATCCGGTGCTACTCAGGAGTCTTTTTTATTATATTTTTTTGTTTCAGTCACTGAAGTCCCTCACCCCTTTCATATTTTTTCTTTTGCCCCAGACAATGCATATTACTACTGAAGTATAAGGATCTATTGTGTTAGGAGCCACGTTTATAGGGAGACAACCTGGGTGGGAAGTTGGGAAGCAAGATGTTTGTTCAAATTACATTTAAATTTCTCTATGTTGGTACGATCAGGGAAACAGGGAGCAGGTAGTGAATTTCAAAGAACAAGCAGTCTAAGGATAAAAGCTATAAGAGTAGGAAATTTTCTAGCATTTAGGAACCTCTACAGTAAAGGGGTGGGATTTTGTTGCTAATCGGGGGTATTACAATCTTGAAGGTATAATGAATAGCTACAGCCAACAAGGAGGACCGGACAACCCTGAGGCATAATCTCTGTGAGCTCTGTTGGTACGATCAGGGATCGTAACAAATACTGACAAAACGTGTCATAGCTGGTCTTGTTTAAAATTAAAAAAAGAAAAAAACCCGAAAAGAACTCGTCTAGTTACAACCACAACAAAGAACTTTCGTTTCTCTCTCTTTACCTTAAATCAAACGAAACTTCCATGAACAAAGTTTCTTTCTTAGAACATCCCATCTATGAAACAAGATACCACGAGTCTGCTTCCCAACCGACTGCAGCATGGTCGTTTTCAAGTCTAATGTAAACAAATACTTGTTGAGCCGTCCTTTCGGATAATCAATTATACTTAAGTAATCTTCTGCGCATTCCACCCATTGTTTCCAGTCCTCTCATGGTGGTCATCATCGTCCAACTCACGACCTATTTAACCCTTATCCTCGAGTGTGCCCCCCCCCCTCCGGGCCTTGATAAGTGGTGACCCATTAGTTAAAAAAATGGTTAATTTGATCTGTAAATATAAGAATTTGGCAAAATGATAGCATAGTTGAGTATTACAGCGAGATTTTGGCTAGGAAGAAAGTGTAGCATCTGTTCCGATGGATACTGCAACCTGTAGACCGGTGTCGTCTTGTCCTTCGGGGTTTGATTCCGCCGGTCTGTGCAGTTCTAGGAGGTTCACCCTCCCAGGCTTTGCCTCCCCTCTTTGGGGACGAGTAAGTTTATTGCTTACTGCCTGAGGCGCCCCTACCGAGGAATGCCGACAGGGTTGCCCAGGCAATTTTTAATGGCCAGAGTGCTCACCTTCTCGGGTGCTGGCTTTTCAAGTCCAACTTTCCCGACCTGACCTTGGGTCACATCTTACCTTGTGGGAGTAAGATAAAACTGGCCTTGTGCCTAACCTCCTGGGGAGGTAGATAAAGCGAGAAGGGAGGTGCTGGAAGAAAGGGTGTGTGTGACAGACAGACAGACAGACAGAGAGACAGAAGGAAAGTAAAGAGACGAGGAAGAGGAGGAGGAGGAAAGAAGCAAACATGCATAAAACCAACTTACGTACAAATACAGAAAAGGGGTGAATGTATATACAGGGTGGGCCAAAATAAGGGTCCTATCTTTAAATTTGAATAACTTGAATTTGAATAACTTCCACAAAATAAAAGTTAAACTCACCAAACTTTATGTGTGTGTAGACTGACCCTTCCGAGATTTTTTGAAATAAACAAAACAAATTTTAGCCGAAAACACTTCTTAAAACTTACAAAAACTAAAGTATTGTTTTTTACACTGTTTTGAGTTTTTTAAGCAAAAATAATGTTTTCTAAATGAGGGTGCGTTCCTTAGGGCTAATACGGCTCATGCTTGCTTCGGAAGGGGTCCTTTACTTATTCTAAAAAAAAAAAAAAAAAAAAATCAATAAATAAAAAAGTTATGAATTTTTAAAAATAGGACCCTTATTTTTGCCCACCCTGTATTTGCGTCTACACAGGAACGAACATTGATTGGACACATGGACACAAGATAGACAGAGGATGACCAACGACCTCTATTTTTACCACACTTTTGATGGTCTTGTGACTAATTTGCCAAAACGTATATTTTATATTGTATATTTTTATATAGTAATATGTATATTGTAATATAATATAAACTATATATATATATATATATATATATATATATTTATTTATTCTGGTACAGAAAAATTAGTACAACATTCGTACCGTCGGTTTCAAGCACGGAAGGTCTTACCCATCCGGCTCTCTTCAGCTTCTGTTGTCCTACAGGACAACAGAAGCTGAAGAGAGCCGGATGGGTAAGACCTTCCGTGCTTGAAACCGACGGTACGAATGTTGTACTAATTTTTCTGTACCAGAATAAATAAATATTTGCTCTTAATTTTTAACTTTGATTCTTAATTAATCGAGCACTCTGCTGGGATTTTTCCTACCATTCTACAAAGAATTTATATATATATATATATATATATATATATATATATATATATATATATATATATATATTGTATTAAGGATAGATGAAAGAAGAAGGATAAACATGTACGAATGACAAATTTATTTCAACTTCGATTGTTCAATGCAAGGTGTACTCGGTAAAAACATGTTTATTATTCTTTCCTTAAGGCAAAGCTTTTCAAAGATTAAAATCTCATCATCAGAGGAATTACATCGATAGATAAGTTGGCAGTGGAAAAGCCAAAATTCAAGTTGAAATAAATTTGTCATTCGTACATGTTTATCCCTCTTCTTTCATCTATCTTCATAATTGCTCTATCTTGTATATTGAGCTTAAACCATTTGACTATAGGGTCTATCTACTAAAAGTATACTTTTAGTTTCATATTTTATATATTGTATTAATAAAAAAAAGTGAAAACTGCAAAACTCATTCCATCGTTATATGTCTTAATTTGCTTCAGTTCGTGTTTATCCGCTAAACCTCTGCATTGTATTGCCTTCTATAAATTATCTTTGTATACACACTAAGCAATGCTTCAAGCAAACTACACTAACCTCTTGTATATATATATTTTTTTTTTTTTTCGCAAATAAATAATTAAAGTGTCTATTCTGATACTACACTTGATCTGTTCTGTCCTCGGTCGGTGAAAGAGAGATCCTTCTAGACTGAGGCAAATTTTATTTTTGTCCCAATCAAGAATGCCCCTTTTTGCGGAGCTTGATTTTCCTCACATTAAAAACCGACCTAGTGTCTAACTCCTCTGCCCTCGTGGGGAAGTAAGTAACTAGGGACATAACGTCCATTTGCGGGTTGCTAGAAAGAAACTTCTGCTCTCAGTGAAGCAGAGGTTTTTTTGTTTTTTTTTTACAATAAATGTCACCGCTTATCAAGGCCCAAAGGCCACTCGAGGATAAGGGTTAAAGAGTTTGACTGGTGGGTGGTGAGACAACGTCGCAATCACCTGGTTGTATTGATTTACTCCTCTCCAGGAGTTAGGCACAAGGCCAGTTTTTACCTTACTCCCACAAGTAAGATGTGACCCAAGGTCGGGTCGAGAAAGTGGGATTTAAAAATTGCCTGGCCAGCCCCGTCGGCATTCCCCGGTAGGGGCGCCTCAGGCAGTAAGCAATAAACTTACTCCTTCCCAAAGAGAGGGGGCAAAGCCTGGGAAGGTGGACCTCCCAGAACTGCACGGGACAGACCCATTGACCGGCGTAAATCAAGCCCCGAAGGCCAAGACAACACCAGTCTATGGGGTGCAGTATCCATCGGAACAGATACTAAACTTTGATCTTAGCCAAAAGGCCAAGAACAATCTGGTTGTAGCAGTGCAGAAATTGATTATTTACAGAGACAGTTCAACAAGAACTTGTTTACATTGGACTTGAAAACGACCATATTATATTCGGCTGGGAAGCAGGCTCGCGGCACTGTGTTCCACAGACAGGCAGTTCTATGAAAGAAACTCTGCCTATGGAAGTTTTGTTTCGTCTTGGGCACGCAGAGGGAGAAAGGGAAATCATTTACAGTGATAGTATTGATTTACTCCTCTCCAGGAGTTAGGCACAAGGCCAGTTTTTATCTTACACCCACAAGTAAGATGTGACCCAAGCTCGGGTCGGAAAGTGGGGGTTGAAAAGCCAGCGCCCGAGAGGTGAGCACTCTGACCATCAAAAATTGCCTGGGCAGCCCCGTCGGCATTCCCCGGTAGGGGCGCCTCAAGCAGCAAGCAATTAACTTACTCCTCCCCAAAGAGGGGAGGCAAAGCCTGGGAGGGTGGACCTCCTAGAACTGCACAGGACAGACCCATAGACAGGCGTAAATCAAGCCCCGAAGGCCAAGACAATACCAGTCTATAGGGTGCAGTATCCATCGGAACAGATACTACACTTTGATCTCGACCAAAAGGCCGGGCGAGTTCTAGTTGTGAATGTTTTACAAGGGGAACCATAGATTTGAGCTCAGTCGAGCACCTGCCATGAAAATAACGGTGGAGCAAAGAAAGACTAGCAACATCTCTTCCGTGAGAGAGTGACTGCAGGGAAGAGAAGAGAAGAGAACACTCCCACTAGATTTCGAAGTCGGTTTTTGGACTCTGTCAAGTTTACTGGACGAAATCAGTGACCTCCAAGGAAGATAAGTCAAAGATAAAATTGTTTGGTTGCAATCAAAACTGCTGTGTTTTGGATAAAAGCCAACACTCCCTACAAAGCGAAAGATCTGTCAAAAATAAAACTTGATCAGGGTACTGCTTGTGTCCTGGCTCCCACGGGACAGAGAACGAGGTTTACAGAAAAGCAAAGCTCTCAAACTCCAAGGACGAAGTGCTACACGTTTTTAATGAACGCCGCCCTTTATATACACCACTCAAACAAAATACAGGTTTTCACAAGAGACATCGACAACTAGATAGTAGGGTTAGGGTTAAGGTTAGGGTTAGGGTTAGTCCCAGAGATGACTGCCTAATAGCAAATAGAGAATTATGCCTGCTTTCATGGAGCCCAAATAAAAAAAAAATTTTTATTACTATCGAGGTCGCCGTTTATCAAGGCCAAGAGCAACTCAAAGATAAGGGTCAATGGGACATAAATGATTTTTTACTGAAAGATGAGGAACACTATTATTATTATTATTATTATTATTATTATTATTATTATTATTATTATTTGTACTCACTAGGTGTTCTCACACAGGTCATCATTAGAGATTGCTCACTGATACTAACCGGTGGTGTTCCCTTGTGTCTGAGTGACAACAAGTCTCTCGAGATTTCCAGTACTCTCCATCTCTTTCTAAGTCTTTGTAAATGCTTTTGCATTATCGCAACAGCTGTTTACCATTGATGTCTCGCTGGCAACGACCATTTGTCTTTACTGGAATTTGAGTGCCAATAAGCCCCCCCCCCCCCCCCCCCAGGTCCCAGTACTCTTCGCACTCATCCAGTGGAGGTCTGGTTAGTGTTCTCCCTCTTCGGTCTTTCCATCCTCCTTGACCCTTCACGACTATTTTGTGCGGTATCAGCCGAGGCTAATGCCTTTTTATTAGGGGGAGGGGAGGCACTGTTTATAATATTACTTGCAGTTTCAGTTCCCTTGGGTTCATGTGGTATCCGTTCCATCCTTTTGTTTTACTCCCATTGCAGTTTTCATGTGGCTGGTTAGTGTTTGTAGTTTATGTGGGTTGGTTTCTGCATTCGTCCATTGTATAGTAACAGTCTTCCCCTTGATTCCAATTTCTCCTAGTGCTTTTTTTCAGATTTTCGGGACTCTTCATAGTGCTCCTACAATTATTCATATTATATTGACTTTCTTCTTTTTTTTTCACCACCACCACCACCACCACCACCACCATCATTATCATCATCATCATCATCATTATTATTATTATTATTATTATTATTATTATTATTTTTTATTTATTTTTTTTTTTCATTTTTTTTTTTTTCATTTTTTGTCTTCATGTCTCATGTTAAGGTTAGACGTTTCGTGAATGATTTCCAAATTCTCCTGACTGTTGCCATTTCGCTTGTGCCACTTGCCAGGATCAGGTCGTCATCAACTGACCCCCTTCATGTATTATATTGACTTTCTTTATTATCATTATTATTTGTACTCACTAGGAGTTCTCACACAGATCATCGTCAGTGATTGCTCACCAACAACAACCAGTGGTATTTCCTGGAGTCTGAGCGACAACAAGCCTCCCCAGATTTCCAGTATTCTTCACCTCTTTTCGATAACGATGCAGTATCGCAACAGCCTCTTACCATTGATTTCTCGCTGGTAAGGACAATTGGTCTTCTCTGGGATTTGGGTGGCAATAAGCCTCCCCATGGTCCCAGCATTCTCTGCACTTTTCCAGTGGAGGTCTGGTTTGTGCTGTCCCTCCTCGGTCTTCTCATCCTCCTCGACCCTCTACAAATATTTTGTCTGGTGTCAGCCTAGGCCGACACCATTTAAAAAACTTTTTTTTTTAATTAATTTAAAAAAAAAAAATTTTTCTTAATTAATTAAAAAAAAAATTTTTTGATTATTATTATTATTATTATTATTATTATTATTATTATTATTATTATTTAATTTTTTTTTTCATTTTTCGTCTTCATGTCTCATGTTGAGGTTAGACGTTTCGTGAATTATTTCCAAATTCTTCTGACTGTTGCCATTTCGCTTGTGCCACCTGCCAGGATCAGGTCGTCATCAACTGTCCCCCTTCATGTCTTTAGCAGTCTACCACGTGGCTATGGGAGTACTAACATTAATCAATGGTATGAACTGTGTTTGATTACATTGGATTTGAAGACGACCAAGTTGTAATCAGCAGGAAAGCAGCCCCACGGCAATGTGTTCCACAGGTGAGAAGCCCTTGCAAAGAAACGCTAATCATGAAAATTCTGCCTGAGATGAGGCACATGGGGGGAGAAAGGAAAGTCTGTTTTCGTTGCGGTAGAAGACGAGTTCTTGCTGTGAATGTCTTCAAAGGAGGAACCGGAGATTGGAGCTCAGTCAAGCATCTTCCATGGAAATAGTGATAGAGTATTGATTTACTCCTCTCCAGGAGTTAGGCACAAGGCCAGTTTTTATCTTACTCCCACAAGTAAGATATGACCCAAGGTCGGGTCGGGAAAGTGGGGTTTAAAAATTGCCTGTGCAGCCCCGTCGGCATTCCCCGGTAGGGGCGCCTCAGGCAGTAAGCAATAAACTTACTCCTCCCCAAAGAGGGGAGGCGAAGCCTGGGAGGGTGGACCTCCTAGAACTAGGCTATCAACGTCTCTAACCGGTCACGACTCATCTCACTGTCCCGGATGTTTTGAATAACCACTGACACCCTTTCAACTACAGACAGATCACACAAGTCAGTGATGCTTCGACCGACGTGGACAACCATTATCTCCGGGAAAGTGAGCAATTCATCATCTGTATCAGTTCCACTTCAGTATATCAGGTAAAATGGCATCACGATCGAGATTTGTCACTTCCGGCTAAGAATGTGTTCAGCAGTCAGCGGAGAATTATGAAAATCAGTTTTCTGTGTATTTTACACATAAGAAAATCTAGGTCTCTTTTCTTCCTGAGATTCTCGTGGATGGCTCTGCTCTTGACTTCCAAACTAACCTATCTCTGTCCAGGTTTTTATTTATCCCTCTTTCTCTCAAATCTATCTTTATCACTTCCTCCCTTGGTTTCCCTGGCTTTCTCTTGTCAACTGAACCTGCTACCTCAACTGTTCTACATCTACTAACCTAAGAACTCTTATCCATTCTTTCAATATGGCCATACAAACGAAGTCTCCTGTTCTGCACACAGCTTCCTATACTGTCCAGATTTAATTTTCCTCTGATGTCATCAGATATAAGCATATATTTAAAAAAATAATATTACCCCTCCATCGTATAATTCCTTGCTTTTGGAATTCCTTCCCTGCTTCCTGTTTCTCCAACCGTACCAACATGCTGAAATTTAAATGTAATGGGAACAAAAATCTTGCTGTCATACTCCCTACCAAAATAGCCCCCCCCCCCCGCCCTATAAATCTGGCCCCTATCACAGTAACCCCTTACGCTTCAGTGGTAATATGGCTTATTTGTGGTAAACAAAAGTAAAAAACAACATAAAAAAATAGACGTTAAACAAAAATCAAAGAAAAAGTAGAAAAATAAAAATTATAGAATTTTTAAATTTATTTTTTATCTATATTTTTTAAATTAAAAAAAAAATTTTTTATTCATTTATTTAAAAAAAAATTATTTTTATATATTTTTTAATTTTCTAGTTTTTTATTTATTTTATTTACTTAATTTATTTAAGAATTTTTTTGATTTTATTAATTAAATTATTTATTTAATTAATAATTCTTTTTTTTTTCATACAGTCCTAAAATATGCTACATATTTTAGGATTCATGCTAAAGTTCAAACTAGTGATAAAACGATTCCAATATTTTTCCCGATTCCGATACAATTATCGATTCTGTTCAAAATTCTTGATTCCGATACAATTTCCAATTCTGATTCTAAAATGGCCTAATTGCTTAAAATGTAGAATTTCTATTTTTATGCTGTGGGGGTAGCAGAGAGTCCTCATCTACTTTTAAATGTAGACATAATTTTCTTTTTAATTTGACAAACTTCGCATTGTTTCCCCTTTATATATTGTATTCAAGATTTTGATAAACTCATTGTGAGATTTCCATCTATATTTTTCATCTTGTGCCATTTTTTTCCTATTTATCAACTTGTGCCATTTTTACCTGTGCAATTTTATCGGGCCATGTTTTTGCCGGTGCCATTTTTACCTGAATTCGTTATTATAATCTATACATTTTAATTTTACTGCTAATTTTTAAAATCAATAAATATTTATCATTTTAGCATTAGTACCAGCAATAGAAAATTAGGTTTTAAATAAAAAAAAATTTTTTTTTTTTAAGAATCGTTTTTAGAATCGAAAATTAGGCTAAAATTTTTCCGATTCTGATACCGATTCCGATACCCGAAAAAGTTCCGATTTTTCCGATTCCCGATTCTGATTAATCGTCACAACAGTTATGAGTTATCCGTTTTTTGTTCAACAAGCTTGATGACAATGACAATCGCACCTGAAGACAACAAGCGGTTTGTAAGCTGCATTGCACAGAGAGCAGATGTAGACCATTGATCGCTGGGGGCATTTACCTCCTGGGTTCACTAGTTATAGATTTTTAAATGTCCAATCAATCGAGATTTACTAGAGCACGTCTTACCATTGAGCGATATGTGCAGGCTAGATCGTGGTTGACATGCAACATTTGGTAGTAAAAACTCTCGGCACCACGACGCCCGTTTGTGACAAACAGATGCGATTGCATTCTGAAACATGAAAATTGTGAAATATGGTCATCAATGGTATCTTTCTTTCTGACCATTCGAGTTTGGTGTTTACACTTGTAATTTCCGGAATATATATATTTCAATATAAATATAGTTCGCTGATTTAATATTCAATGATTTTTTTTTTATGGAAATTGCTCCAGACAAGGCATGAAGCCACTTGATGTAAGGAGCTAACAAGAACGAAATATAATTATCGCAAAGACAGGAGTTTCTAATTAGCTTTAGTCTTGAAAAGACCAAAGCTATAAGTAGGAAGAAAACAGTGAGCAGGAAGAGAGTTCCACATGCAGTTCTTGCAAAACAAGCTACTGCAGGTTTTTTTTTCAAAATATTTTGGAAAAAAATCCGCATTGTTTATTTGGCTTTCTAAATTTCTAAATATATTCAAATTTCAACTATGCTTCAAAGTGGTACTACATTTTCATTATTTCAACAAGTGTAGCCAGTGTGTAACCTCACATATTGACATTGAACCCCAACTGTCAACAACATCGAGTGGACTTCTATTACTAATTACCAATATGCCACTAGTAAGAAGTAAAAATTAAAAAAAAAAATGCATATTACTTATGAATAGGATGCTTTGCGTTCGAAAATTCAAGTTTTTTAAAATAATGATTTATTTTGATAAAAAAACGCATTGTTTATGTGGCTTTCTAAACTTCTAAATATATTCAAATTTCAACAATGCTTCAAGAGTGGGATTACATTTTCATTATAAAAATAAATGTTCTAACCTTATTTTCATCATCATCATATCATCATATTCGGTTTAACGTCCGTTTTACATGCTGGTAACCATTGGACGGCTTTAAAAATTTGACTTTCAAAGTAACCACTCTCTGCGCAGGTCTTTATTTATCCTTCTTTCCCTCAGGTCCATTTTTATTACTTCCTCCCATGTTTTTTTTGGCCTTCCTCTGTGAACTGAACCTGCTACCTCAACTGCCTTACATCTACTAGCCCAAGAACTCTAATCTATTCTTTCAATGTGACCATACCATCGAAGTCTACTCTTCTGCACACAACTCCCTATACTGTTCAGATATAATTTTCTTCTGCTGGTGCTCCAGACAAGACATGAAGCCACTTGATGTAAGGAGCTAAAAAAAATACTACTTCAAGGTTAAAAACGAGCCAAGATAAGTGTTATATGGATAGATTCTGAACCAGAAAACAGCAATTCTTACCCCTTTGTCAGAAACATCGCTCATGGAATGTGACGAAAATAGGACAAAATAAGGAACGCAAGAGTTACGAGGCTGCCGAAAGTAAACAAGAAACCGCTTCAACCACCGATTGTCATGACAAATAACACCATACCTGAGAGTTCATCATTCAAACTCCTCGGCCTAACTTTCACATATAACATGAATTGGAATAATTACATTGAAGACATTGCCAGGGCTGCTGCAAAGAAGGTGGGCTCCCTCTACCGTGCCAGTAAACTTCTCACTCCTGACATTATCCTATATCTCTAAAAAGCCACCATCCGCCCATGCATGGAGTATTGTTGCCACATCTGGGCTGGTGCATCATCCGCTAGTCTCTCCCTCTTAGACAAGGTCCAAAAAAGAGTCGCCAACTTAATAGGTCTCTCACTATCCACCAAGCTTCAGCCTCTGTCCCATCGCCGCAATGTTGCTTCCTTGTGCCTGTTTACAAGTACTTCAATGCATTGTGCTCTGATGAACTTGCTGCTCTGGTGCCCCACTCGACGTAAATACACTAGACCAACCCGACAATCTGCCAAATCCCATCCATTCACAGTGGAGGTCCCCAGATGCTGAAGAGCTTTCTACTCCAAAAGCTTCTTTCCTCGTGCTGCTGGACTCTGGAACTCCCTCCCTGCTCCTTGTTTTCCTGACGGTATTGACATGCAGAAATTTAAAACTAATGTAAACAGACATCTTGCTGCACACCTTCCAATTTAGGTTGATCCCCCTCCCTTTTTCTCAGTAGCCCCTTACGTCTACAGTGGCGGCCTGCCTTGTTTGGGGTGAACTATGTTAATAAAAACAAAAAAAAACCAAAAAAACCCAAGGTCCACTTTCTATTCTTATTTATTGCTAAATGCCTGGGGCTCCCCTACTGGACAATGCTGACGGGGCAACTCAGTCATTTTTATAAGCCCTAGCACCCTTATCCTAGTGCACTTGCTTCTGAAAACCACACCTGAACTGGTGTCTAACCTCCTGGCAAGGAGATAAATAATATGTAGTTTATTTTTGTTTACGTGTTTATCTGCTTTTATTTCTTATTTACTTTGGATTCCTCTACAGTGAATTATATTCGACTGTTGCATTACGAGTCTTCCCAGAGAATGCTTCCATGGGGGGGGGGGGAGAGGTCCTTCGAAAACACGTCTGCCTCTTCTCGCAGATTGCAACAAAAGAGAGCTGACCATCGTTCTCTTATAACCACGTCCTTCTTTTTCACATCACTAGTGGGGAGTGACTTCTGCTGTTTCGAAGCCACGTCGTCTCCATTATAGTAGATACGCACTTAAGTCTGTTTTGAATTTGAAGTATAAAGCATAAAATAAATCTGTGAGAGAAGGTAAGTAATGCCTGGGAGGGTGGACCATCTACGCGTGAACAGAACCATATATCAGCCCGACAGCAACAAAGTCACTGTCAAACTGATTTGTATCGTAATTCTATGACGCAACATCCATAATACAAAACTAAACTAAACAAATAGATGTTTAAGAGTGATTAAGAATGTTGTCTTTTTTCTCGGCCTTTTGGCTGAAATCAAAGTGTAGTATCTGTTCCGACGGATGCTCACTCTGTAGACCGGTACCGTCTTGGCCTTCGGGTCTTGATTCCGCCGGTCTGAGGTACTGTCCTGTGCTGTTCTCGGAGGTTCATCCTCCCAGGCTTTGCCTTCTCACCATTTTAGAAGAGGTTAGTTTATTGCTAATCGCCTGAGTCGCCCCTACCGAGGAATGCCGACGGGGCTGCCCAGGCAATTTTTAACAGCCAGAGTGCTCTTCTTCCTCTAGGGCGCTGGCTTTTCAAATCCCACTTTCCCGACCTTGTGTCACATCTGTGGGAAGTAGATAAATACCAAGTGTAGTATCTGTTCTGATGGATGCTACACACCGTAGACCGGTACTGTCTTGGCCTTCGGGCCTTGATTCTGCAGGTCTGAGGTATTGTCCTGTGCAGTTCTAGGGGGTCCACTCTCCCAGGCTTTGCCTTCTCACTCTTTGAGATGGGGTTAGTTTATTGCTAATCGCCTGAGGCGCCCCTACCTTGTGTCACATCTTACCACTGTGAGAGGGAGATAAAAAAAGAATGTTGTAGAGGCCATGGGGTAGTCTTCTAACACATGAGTATTCTGTTCCCAGTTCTCAATTCTGCTAATCTTAAAGGCATCTTTTGTCAGAACTCAGGTCTGAGAGATGCTGAATGATGAGGAATTTAAGAAAATTCTTACTCTCAAACAATTGAGAGCACGAAAAGTAAGTCTACCAGAGCTTCGTTGATTAATTCTATTATTAGGGGAGGGGGATCTCCTCTTACAACTGCTAAGGGAAGCTTATCTTCTAATCTTACTTTATAAACAAAAGGGAATATTACCACAGGTAGTAAGTATATTTATCCGTAGCTGTGTTATTATTACGGTATAATTTCGTCACTAAATTATTAATTGAATCACCCCCCCCCCCCAAAAAAAATCCTTATCTACAAAAAAATATTACACATCTGGAGCGTGTTCAACGGCTGGCAACCAGTTTGGTGACAGAACTCTCTATCTTACCGACAAAGAGCGACTCTAAAGACTAAATCTATTCTCACTTGAGCAGCGGAGAGTGTGAGAAGACTTGATTCTGGCGTACAAGTTATTTATCTTCCTCCCACAAGGTAAGATGTGACACAAGGTCGGGAAAGTGGGATTTGAAAAGCCAGCGTCCGAGAAGGTGAGCACTCTGGCCTACAAAAAATGCCTGGGCAGCCCCGTCGGCATTCCCCAGTAGGGGCGCCTCATGCAGTAAGCAATAAACTTACTCCTCCCGAAAGAGGGGAGGCAAAGCCTGGGAGGGTGGACCTCCTAGAACGGCACTGGACAGACCCATAGACCGGCGTAAATCAAGCCCCGAAGGCCAAGACAATACCAGTCTATGGGGTGCAGTATCCATCGGAA
Organism: Sepiola atlantica; assembly: GCA_963556195.1. Taxonomy (NCBI): domain Eukaryota; kingdom Metazoa; phylum Mollusca; class Cephalopoda; order Sepiida; family Sepiolidae; genus Sepiola; species Sepiola atlantica. The sequence continues at coordinate 32,178,442 of OY744541.1, read as the reverse complement.
CAGATACTACACTTTGATCCCGCATACAATATCATCAACATGAATTTAAATCTACCTTCCGAGAAGTTTTTCGCCCCAGCACTAAGTTGCAGTCT
>OY744541.1:32128347-32170847 GCA_963556195.1 Sepiola atlantica | reverse complement strand
TGGTTTAAGGAAAGTGGGCTCCCTCTACCGTGCTAGAAAACTTATCACACTCGCCAGTATCCTATATCTCTATAAGGCCACTATGCGCCATGCATGGAGTATTGTTGTCACCTCTGGAATGGTGCATCAACCACTAGACTCTCCCTCTTAGACAGGGTCCCAAAAAGAGTCTTCAATCTAATAGGTGTTACAAGCTCCTGTCCTATCGCCGCAATGTTGCTTCCTTGTGCCTGTTTACAAGTACTTCAATGGAATGTGCTCCGATGAACTTGCTGCTCTGGTGCCTCACTCGACGTAAATACACGCGACCAACCCGACAATCAGCTAAATCTCATCCATTCGCTGTGGAGGTCCCCAGATGTCAGAGAGCTTTCTACTTCAATAGATTCTTTCCTCGAGCTGCTTGCCTTTTGAACTCCCTCCCTGATCCCTGTTTCCCTGACTGTACCGACATACAGAAATTTAAATGTAATGTAAACAAACATCTCGCTGCATAACTCTTCACTTAGTATGCCTCCCATAAATCTGGCCCCTAATTCTCAGTAGCCCCTTACGTCTCATTGCCTTGTCTGGGTTGAATTAAAGTAAAAATAAAATTAGCCTTCTTCAGTTCGCTATTTTATCTTGGCCTTTTGGCTAAGATCAAAGTGTAGTATCTGTTCCGATGGATACTGAACCCCATAGACTGGTATTGTCTTATCCTTCGGGGCTTGACTTGTCTGTCCTGTGCAGTTCTAGGAGGTCCACCCTCCCAGGCTTTGCCTCCCCTCTTTGGGGAGGAGTAAGTTTATTGCTTACTGTCTGAGGCGCCCCTACCTCTCGAGCGCTGGCTTTTCAAACTCCACTTTCCCGACCCGACCTTGGGTCACATCTTACTTGTGGGAGTAGGATAAAAACTGGCCTTGTGCCTAACTCCTGGAGAGGAGTAAATCATTCTCCTGTTCGCTATATATCTTTCTTCTCTCTCTCTCTCTCTCTCTCGTTTTCTCTCGTTTTCTCTCTCTCTCTCTCGTTTTCTCTCTCCCTCTTTCTATCTCTCTCTCTCTTTCGTTTTTTCTCTCTCTCTCTCTTTCGTTTTCTCTCTCTCTCGTTTTCTCTCTCTCTCGTTTTCTCTCTCCCTCTTTCTTTCTCTCTCTCTCTCTCTTTCGTTTCCTCTCTAGCTACAGGTTAAATCGTATTATCGCCTGAGGTGATATCCTCTTTTGTATTTAATGGACTATTCCAATTTTTTTAATTCTTAGATATAATAAGAGATGGGGGTCAAACAACATACAGTGAGAGAGGGTGAAAGTGATAGATAGAAAGTTAGTAAAAGATGGTCCACTTGATGAGTTAATTGCAAATCATGCCTAATTAGAACGATTAAAATTGAAGGGGTTTCAATGATAACTTCAACCCCAAAATGACGAATATTTTAGCATGTATTTTGTGTGATTAAAATATATAATAACAAGGCAATAGAGAAATAAACGTTGATTGACTCGACTTTAGTATAATAATCTATATAATAATACGCTAAGGCATTTCATATTCGTACGTACGTTATCACCTTTCACACACATTTAAAACTGAGATCGTACGATCAGCAAAGATGGTGATAATCTGGTCTTGCTGCTGGAGGCAATTCCGACTTTAGCCATTTTAAAATGAGTTGTTCTCAAATCAGATTATGCCGCCCCGTCGACTAAAACATTACAATTTTAAATAAATACATTTTTCTAAAGAGACATTTGTTTTATTGATTTGAAGAATATTTAGCTGACAATTTTTTTGACGGTAAGAAGACTGAAAATATTTATTGTTTTAAAATGCATTAAATTGCTACAATTTTAAATGAATAAAGAAAGAAAGAAAGAAAGAAGAGACATATTCGTTTTATTTATTTTAAGGATATTTAGCTGACAATGACAATTATTGTTAGGAAGAAAGCAGAGTCATTTTTTAAAAATAATATTGACCCTGACATACCGTTATTATTTCAAAGGGAGGTAGTTCACCCCAAACAAGGCAGGCCACCACTGTAGACGTAAGGGGATACTGAGAAAAAAGAAAAGGGGGAGACTGTTGAGGGGGGGGGGGGTCAACCTAAATTGGGATCTGCGCAGCGAGGTGTCTGTTTACATAAGTTTAAAATTTCTGCATGTCTGTACTGTCGGGGAAACAGGGGGCAGGGAGGGAGTTCCAGAGGCCAGCCGCACGAGTAAAGAAGCTATTTGAGTAGAAGGCTCTCCGACGTCTGGGGACCTCCACAGTGAATAGTATATATATATATATATATATATATATATATATATATATATATATATATATATATATATATATATAGGGTGGGCCAAAATAAGGGTCCTATCTTTAAATTTGAATAACTTGAATTTGAATAACTTCCACAAAATAAAAGTTAAACTCACCAAACTTTATGTGTGTGTAGACTGACCCTTCCGAGATTTTTTGAAATAAACAAAACAAATTTTAGCCGAAAAACACTTCTTAAAACCTACAAAAACTAAAGTATTGTTTTTTACACTGTTTTGAGTTTTTTAAGCAAAAATAATGTTTTCTAAATGAGGGTACGTTCCTTAGGGCTAATACGGCTCATGCTTGCTTCGGAAGGGGTCCTTTACTTATTCTAAAAAAAAAATTTTTTTAAATCAATAAATAAAAAAGTTATGAATTTTTAAAAATAGGACCCTTATTTTTGCCCACCCTGTATTAGCTCTCTTATATGATCGAGCACTTTATTTGATTTCTTTTCCTTTGATATACAACCTGACACACACACACGCACACACACACACTATATATATATATATATATATATATATATATATATATATATATATATATATATATATATATATATATATATATATACTAAAGCTACGTGGATCTTGTTTGTTTGGTATCGTCGTTTATTTGATGAACGTCACTAGATGAGTGAGATGGGATAACTGTGCAGTAGTGGATGATGACAACATCCATCAAATCGGAGTGTGTGTGTGTGTGTGTGTGTGTGAGAGAGAGAGAGAGAGAGAGACAGACAGACAGACAGACAGACAGACAGACAGACAGACTTTTTCTAGACGACTTGTGACACAAAGCGTCACGGGTCGTCTACGAACGTCTCGACCCTAATTATAAAAGTTTGAGTGAGCTTCTTACCTGATGTTTTTAATGTCCTTCCAAATTGATGTCATGTCGTATTAGGAAGTTTTGGTATTGCAACATTTATTGGATTTTATAGTTTTCATTTTATTTTATTTTTAATTGTTAATGAACTCTTTGTCCCATCCCGGACATTGATATATATATATATATTTTTTAGTTTTTATTATTAAAATCTTAAGTCCCTTTTTTTCTTTCTAAATACGATATTAAAAACCTTCTTGCTTTATCCCGGGATAACCCCTATCTTCCCCTTATTTTTTTTTTATATCAATGCCAATCTAAAAAAAAAAAATTCCAATTGGCGCCAGTCCGTCTAGAGTGACATGTCGTATTTCGGATACTTCAAAGGGAAGCTGACTGTGAAGCCACTCCTAGATCCAACCATAATTGGATGGAGGCAAGGCTATCCTCAATAAGGTATTAGTATCGCCATGAATGGAGGTCAATTAGCAACGTATTTAAGCAACCGGGCGAAAAAGGTCCTATGTACACAGGTGCAGACAACTGGCCAGATTAGGGGTCAACTTGAGTTGGTTCAAAGTGTAGTATCTGTTCCGATGGATACTGCACCCTATAGACCGGTGTCGTCTTGTCCTTCGGGGCTTGATTCCGCCAGTCTGTGGGTTTGTCCTGTGCAGTTCTGGGAGGTCCACCCTCCCAGGTTTTGCCTCCTCTTTTTGGGGAGGAGTAAGTTTATTGCTTACTGCCTGAGGCGCCCCTACCGGGGAATGCCGACGGGGCTGCCCAGGCAATTTTTAATATCCAGAGTGCTCACCTTCTCGGGTGCTGGCTTTTCAAATCCCACTTTCCCGACCCGACCTTGTGTCACATCTTACCTTGTGGGAGTAAGATAAAACTGGCCTTGTGCCTAACCTCCCGGAGAGGAGGTAAATAAATATACCAGTCAAGGATACTCCTGTCCTCGACAATCAGTCCGACAGTTTGGGCCATTTCTGTCAGGATGAGGTATGCCTTTATGCAGTTCCGAGAGACCCACCTTCCTCCACGCCAGGAACCAAATAAAATATACTCTGGGTACAACTTGAGTTGGTATTCTACATACCATGCAATCGAGGATACGTCCTCAACATTCGATCCGACAGAGTCTGGGCCATTTTTGCTGAGTAAGTGGTAACCATGCTTCCGTGCAGTTCTAGGAGTTTCACCCTCCCAGGCTTTACTTTCTCACCATTTGAGAAGGGGTTGGTTTATTGCTTATCACCTGAGGCGCCTTACCTGGGAATACCGAGCAAGCTGTTCGGGAATTCTTTTGTGGGCCAAAGTGCATAAGTCTCTTGTGCGTTGGATTTTCAATCTTCACCTTTCGACCTTGTGCCACATTTCCCCGTGATGGGAGGGTTAGGGTTAATACCAAACAGGCGATATTCCGGTAGACGATACACCTCCCTCAAATCACCCTGTATGCGCATTCGCCGATGAACGACCGCTTTCCAGTGTTACAAATTTAGCGGTTTTCCCCGCTAGATCTGGAAATTTCGTTTGGGATCTAGCTAGTAAAATTTGGATCTAGCGGTTAGCGTTTTTATTTGAGTGTAAACTCCAGAGATTTCGTTTGCCACCCACACACCCGCAATTGTAGATAGTGTAGAGCGAAAAAGGAGACGCTTCTGGGGTGCATTTGGAGTTTTAGACCTTTTTTTTTTGTTTAACTCACGCGTTTTGTACGTAGTTGCTAATGACAACGACTTTACCCTGTCGAAATCAGCCCGATCTTCTTGGGTGATTAGCCCCAGGGGAACTCACTATATATATATATTACTCAGACTCTGTCGTTGAGTTCTATCGTATGTCTAGATATTTATACTCACCGCTCTCAGTGTAAATATCACTTAATTTCTCCGCAATCACGTGACAATCTCTCGTGGCCCCAAGGACTAAGTAAGCGCTTACCGATTCAAGGTGTCCCTGTGAACCGGGTTCGCGCCCTGTGATGTCTGAGATTATTATTTCCCTGTGATGAGAGCCGTAAGCTCGAAACGACGTCATACGTAGGTATAATATATAAAAAATATAATTTAATATATATATATATATATATATATATATATATATATATATATATATATATATATATAAGTTAGTGATGAAGATAAAAATTGTGGAGAATACAATATCTATTAAATCATCAATTGTTCAAAATAAGGGATTTATATGAGAAAATTATTTTATTATTCCCCCCTTAAACCATGGCTTAACCAGTAGTGAATAGTTATATCTCTATGCTGACGAGTCCCGATTAAATAAATAAAAACAATAATTAAATTAAAAACACGTGGTGGACGGAAAAATAAAATAAATTAGAAACACGTGGGTAAAAAAGAAATGAAATATGAAACCATGTGGCGGAAAGAAAATATAAAGTAAAGAAAATTAAAACATGGAGGATAAAGAGTAGGAGACAGGTAGTGAGGAAGATGCACGAGTGGGTGGAGGGGGTAAGCAAGGAGTAGATGAAACACGAAGTGGGCACGTGGAGGGAGAAGTAGAAGAAAAAAAATTAAATTAAAAACACGTGGTGAACAGAAAATAAATTAAATTAGAAACACGTGGGTAAAAAAAGAAATAAAATATGAAACCATGTGGCGGAAAGAAAATATAAAGTAAAGAAAATTAAAACATGGAAAGAGGCAGGTAGTGAGGAAGATGCATGGAGGAGGAGTGGGTGGAGGGGTAAGCAAGGAGTATTGAGTTAGGCACAAGGCCAGTTTTTTTTATCTTACTCCCACAAGTAAGATGTGACCCAAGGTCGGGTCGGGAAAGTGGGGGTTAAAAATTGCCTGAGCAGCCCCGTCGACATTCTCCGGTAGAGGCGCCTCAGACAGTAAGCAATAAACTTACTCCTCCCCAAAGAGGGGAGGCAAAGCCTGGGAGGGTGGACCTCCTAGAACTGCACAGGACAGACCCATAGACCGGCGTAAATCAAGCCCCGAAGGCCAAGACAATACCAGTCTATGGGGTGCAGTATCCATCGGAACAGATACTACACTTTGATCTTAGCCAACGTGGAGAGAGAAGTAGAAAATAAATAAATCAATAACAAATAAATAAAATTAAAAACACGTGGTGAACAGAAAAAAAAATTAGAAACACGTGGCCGGAAAAAAAGAAAAGAATGAACCAACTGGTGGAAAGAAATAAAAAAAAGTAAAGACAATTAAAACACATAGAAAAGCAGGATAAAGTTCGGGATTAGCATATGGGGATATTTATTTACTCCTCTGCAGGAGTTAGGCACAAGGCCAGTTTTATCTTACTCCCACAAGTAAGATGTGACCACAGCTTGGGTCGAGTGAGTGGGGTTTGAAAAGCCAGCGCCCGAGAAAGTGAGCACCCTGGCCATTAAAAATTGCCTGGGCAGCCCCGTCGGCATTCCCCGGTAGGGGCGCCTCAGGCAGTAAGCAATAAACTTACTCCTCCCCAAAGAGGGGAGGCGAAGCCTGGGAGGGTGTACCTCCTAGAACTGCACAGGACAAACCCACAGACAGGTGGAATCAAGCCCCGAAGAACAAGACGACACCCGTCTATAGGGTGCAGTATCCATCGGAACAGATACTACACTTACTTCCTAGCGTGCCGGTATGGGGATAGAGCGGTTGAGATTACCCATTATTAAAATCGTGGTGAATACATGGATTATCGAATGAGAAAGAAAAGAATTATGTACCCATGAGTTCCAAATTGTGGGTGTACTCCTTCTGCGTGCACAGAGACGGTTTTCGTAAATTGATGGTGACCGCTTCGAGAATCTTAGGGCGATTCTTCGAGCGAGCCCTGTGCAAGACAGTAAAGGCCTCATCCGAATATCCCTCAGTGCATAATTGGCACTCCAATAAATGGTCGCCGATGGCCGACTCATGGGCTTGTAAGCGCCCAGATGAGTCAGCCATTGGCGACCATTTATTGGAGTGCCAATTATGCACTGAGGGATAAAAAAAATTAAAAGATAAGTTTGTAAAAAGATTGTTTCTCAATAGCCGTGAACTTTAATGTGGAATTGTCAATGAACTAATATATATATATATATATATATATATATATATATATATATATATATATATATATATAAAGCAACAACAAACAACAACAAAAAAACAAATCCGCAAACAAAGAATTGTGTGTGTGTGTGTGGAAGGGGCGTTATCTCTTTCCCGCTTACAACAAGGTTAGACATAGTCAGTTTTACTTGGAGGAAGGGGCAGCTACCAAGATATAATGAAATCAGAACAGATACAACACTACCCCTCTCCCAAAAAAGAAAGAGGTAATGCCTGGGAAAATTGTATGATGACAACAGTAGATATTACACTGCCCACCCCCTTTGAATAGAGCATTGAAAGATAATACATTAGTTTGAAATAGTATAGTAAACTGAATTGAGCATTAAAAGATAGTACAATCTCTATTAGTAATAGAAATACAATAGTACAATTAATAGAAGTAATAGTATTGTTTCGGTTTCAGACAGATACCAAATCTCCATTAGTAATAGAAATACAATAGTACAATTAATAGAAGTAATAGTATTGTTTCGGTTTCAGACAGATACCAAATCTCCATTAGTAATAGAAATACAATAGTACAATTAATAGAAGTAATAGTATTGTTTCGGTTTCAGACAGATACCAAATCTCCATTAGTAATAGAAATACAATAGTACAATTAATAGAAGTAATAGTATTGTTTCGGTTTCAGACAGATACCAAATCTCCATTAGTAATAGAAATACAATAGTACAATTAATAGAAGTAATAGTATTGTTTCGGTTTCAGACAGATACCAAATCTCCATTAGTAATAGAAATACAATAGTACAATTAATAGAAGTAATAGTATTGTTTCGGTTTCAGACAGATACCAAATCTCCATTAGTAATAGAAATACAATAGTACAATTAATAGAAGTAATAGTATTGTTTCGGTTTCAGACAGATACCAAATCTCCATTAGTAATAGAAATACAATAGTACAATTAATAGAAGTAATAGTATTGTTTCGGTTTCAGACAGATACCAAATCTCCATTAGTAATAGAAATACAATAGTACAATTAATAGAAGTAATAGTATTGTTTCGGTTTCAGACAGATACCAAATCTCCATTAGTAATAGAAATACAATAGTACAATTAATAGAAGTAATAGTATTGTTTCGGTTTCAGACAGATACCAAATCTCCATTAGTAATAGAAATACAATAGTACAATTAATGGAAGTAATAGTATTGTTTCGGTTTCAGACAGAGATATACCAAAATCTCTATTAGTAATAGAAATACAATAGTACAATTAATAGAAGTAATAGTATTGTCTCGGTTTCAGACAGAGAGATACCAAATCTCTATTAGTAATAGAAATACAATAGTACAATTAATAGAAGTAATAGTATTGTCTCAGTTTCAGACAGACAGATACCAAATCTCCATTAGTAATAGAAATACAATAGTACAATTAATAGAAGTAATAGTATTGTCTCGGTTTCAGACAGAGAGATACCAAATCTCTATTAGTAATAGAAATACAATAGTACAATTAATAGAAGTAATAGTATTGTTTCGGTTTCAGACATACAAATACCAAAATCTCTATTGGTAATCGAAGTACAATAGTACAATTAATAAGAGTAAAAGTATTGTTTCGGCTTCAGACAGACAGATACTAAATCTCCATTAGTAATAGAAGTACAATAGTAAAATTATTAGTAGTAATAGTATAATTTCGACTTCAGACAGACAGATACCAAATCTTCATTAGTAATAGATGTAATCATGGATTACTGTACCTACATGAGCTTATCAAAGTTTTCAAAGAATGTGCATATCTAAGGGTTTGACTAGGGCACCAAATCCTCTTGCGCCGTAGGCCCTGCGAGAAACTGTATTTCCAGATCTGAACAGGCAGATGAACGTTTATTTGTTTAATAATTTCTACTCGTGTTATCACGGCTTAAATTCACAGCTCGTACATACAGGATAAGAGCAAAGTCCATTTGTTTTTTGTTTTCAAACGAAGACTCTATTTTGATATTTGTGCCTGATTGCAGCGCCACCTGTCGAGAGAGAAAGAGAGAGAGAGAGAGAGAGAGAAAGAGAGAGAGAGAGAGAGAGAGAGAGAGAGAGAGAAATATATAAATAGAGAGATGGAAGCGGGTGGTGCGGAGTGGGAGTGGTCGATTAAAAGTAATAAAAAAGATACTTTTAATTAGTCTATGTAATGCCAGATCGCCCAGAGCTTCAAAGATGTCCGAAGGCAGGCGAATGGCTGTCTGAGTGTATTTACTAGAACATGAGTGCCAACAAGTCTTGCACCCCACCCATCGTTCTCTATCGGACATGTGTGTATGCGTATAGTTGAGTGCATCTTTCTTTGCGGAAATCATAATGGCATTGGTGGTTTTTTGGTTTTAATTATAACCTTATTGCTGGTATTCACCCCTCTCTCACCGCAGCAAGATGTGACACATGGTCGGTAGGTGGGGATTAAAAAGCCAGAGCATTCTGGCCTACAAAAATGCCTTAGCAGCCCTGTCGGTATTCCCAGGTAGGAGCGCCAGATACGATTAACAATAAACTAACCCCTTCTCAAAGTGACGAGGTAAAGCCTGGGAGGGTGAACCTGTAAAGAATTGGACGTTGTCTCTATCTTAGGTTCTAGACACGAAATGAAATAACAAAGCCCCTTTATAACAACAACAACAACAAAAAGGGTGTATTCAAAAAGGTTACCCATACCGTTTGGTATAGGTGGAAGAAAGTGGGACAGTGTCCGAGAGTGGAAGAGGAAAGTAGGAAGTATTTAGAGCTGCTGGAGGTCTGGCAGGCAAAGATAATAGGTGCTGTGCACGTCAAGTGGACAGGGGCAGGAGAGAGAGAGAAAGAGAGAGAGAAAGAGAGAGAGAGAGAGAGAGAAAGAAAAAGAGAGAGAGAAAGAGAAAGAGAGAGAGAGAAAGAGAGAGAAAGAGAAAGAGAAAGAGAGAGAGAGAAAGAGAGAGAGAGAAAGAGAGAGAGAGAAAGAGAAAGAGAGAAAGAGAAAGAGAGAGAGAGAGAGAGAGAGAGAGAGAGAGAGAGAGAGAGAGAGAGAGAGAGAGAGAGAGATGTTTCCTCGTTGCTTGCCGGGGTCTCTCTCTGGCTGCTTGTGATTCCCAAAGGGCCTGAAGTAGTTCTTCAGCCAACAGAAGGAATCCATGCGTCCTGCAGGCTGATTGGTCAGTGTGTGACCCGCTCACCCAATGGGGACATTTTTCGGAGGGAGAAAATAGGTCTATCTTTATGACCGCTACAAACGTTCTAGAACTGCACAGAACTATCCATAATCCCAGCAGAAGCATTGTCACCATCTCAAAAATAGATCAGACTCTGCCGAAATGATTGTCGAGGACGTATTTTTGACAGGCATTAACAAGGATGATACGTAGAAATGTTAGGTCAATTTCTGATGTAACAGAAAAAAAAGATGAAGAGAGAGAGAGAGAGAGAGAGAGAGACAGACAGAGAGAGAAAGATGGAGAGAGAGGGAGAGAGAGAGGGGAGGACATGGAGATAGAAAAGAAGAGATAAATAGATAAAAAAAAGATGGACAACTGAGATACGAAGAGAGATGGAGAGAAAAAGAAAGAAAAAAGAAAAGTAGAAATAAGAGGATAATTCATAAAAAGAGATTCTGATGATTCAAAAATGTCCCAGACTTTGCTGAAAAGATGTTCGAGGACATATCATCGACTGGTATGAACAGGTTGACTCCCCTATAATGTTATTGTTTGCACACAAACATAAGCTGTCAGGAGTAAATTTATTTTACTTTTTAAGTGTCCTTTTCGCAGGAATGTCTATGTTTTTCTCGTGAGCAATTTCTTTGATCCATTTTATAAATAACCAATGTAGTTGCTTCTTTTGCCATTTTCTTTTCTGTCTTTTTCCCCCATTTCACTGTTCTCTGTATTGTTCACTTGGTGCTGTCTTTGGTGGCTGTAATTAGCCTCTATCTATTTTTCGTGTGTATTTCTATTATTCTTCAATAATAATAATAATAATAATAATAATAATAATAATAATAATAATAATAATAATAATAATTATTATTATTATTATTATTATTATTATTATTATTATTATATATTTATTATTATTATTATTATTATAATATAGTTATTATTATTATTATGATAATATTATTATTATTATTATTATTATTATTATTATTATTATTATTATATTATAATAATAATAATTATTATTATTATTATAATAATATTATTATAATAATATTATTATTATTATAGTATTATTGTTATTATTATAATATTATTATTATTATTATTATTATATAATAATAATAATTATTATTATTATTTGTATTATAATTCTATTATTATTATTATTATTACTACTATTATTATTATTATTATTATATAATTATTATTTATATTTATATTATTATTATTATTATTATTATTATTATTATTATTATTATTATTATTATTATTATTATTATTATATTGCTCACTGATACTAACCGGTGGTGTTCCCTGGAGTCTGAGTGACAACCAGTTTCTCCAGAGTACTATTCATCTTTTTTGATAATCATTGCACATGATTTTGCTTTCTTGCAACAGCTGCTTACCATTGATTTCTCGCTGGAAACGACCATTGGTCTTCTCTGAAATTTGGGTGGCAATAAGCCTCCCTACGGACCCAGTACTCTGCACCTTTCCAATAAAGGTCAGGTTTATGCTCTCCCTCTTCGGTCTTTCCATCCTCCTTGACCCTTCACGACTATTTTGTACGGTATCAGCCAAGGCTGGTGCCATCCGTGTGATGATTATTATTATTTGTACTCACTAGGAGTTCTCAAACAAGTTATCATCAGTGATTGCTCACTGATAATAAGCGGTGGTGTTCCCTGGAGTCTGAGTGACAACTAGCATCCCCAGACTTCTAGTACTCGCCACCTCTTTTTGATAACCATTGCAAGTGACTTTGCGGTATCGCAACAGCTGCTTACCATTGATTTCTCGCTGGTAACGACCATTGGTCTTCTCTGGGGTTTGGGTGACAATAAGCCTCCTCAAGGTTTTAGTACTTTCCGCACTCTTCCAGTGGAGATCTGGTTAGTTCTCTCTCTCTCTCCGTCTTCCCATTCTCCTTGACCCTTCACAACTATTTAGTGTGATATCAGCCGAAGCTGGTACCATAGATGTGTTTCTTTTTTTTTTGCAGGGGGGGGGGGGGGATGAGGACAGTTTATGAAATTTCTTGCAGTGTCTGTTCCTTGGGTTTAAGTGCTGTTCTTCCTGTGGTTTTGTCTTCTGCCTATTATAGCTTCCACATGACTGGTTACCATTCATAACTTATGCGGGTTGGTTTCTGCATTCAAGGATTTTCCTTAGGATTGCAGCTGTTTTCATCATTGCTGTCCTTTGTATGGTCTCAGTGATCCCTTTGATTCCAATTTCTCCCAGTTTTTTTCCATTTTTTTGGGGGGTTGTTCCTAGTGTTCCTACGATTATTGGCATTATATTGATTTTCTTCATGCTCCATATCACTTTCAATTCTCTGGCAAGTTTTGTGTGTTTGCTTCGCTTTACCGTGCCCTTGGTCTGCTGGAACGGCAAAATCTACGATTTGGCAGGATTTTTACTCCTTTTAACAATTATGACATCCGGTTTCCTTGCTTGTATGAGTTTTCCATTTGCACCTCCATGTCCAAGAGAATTTTGTGATTTTAGTTTTCCAGTACTGTCTCTGGTTTATGTTTGTACCATTTGTCCATGTGTTCGAAATGCAACCGTTTGCATTGTTCCCAGTGTACTGCTTTCCCTACACAGTTGTGTCTGTTTTTGTAGGGAGGGGGGCTAGTTTGCTGCATTCACTTATTATTTAGTTTACTGTTTCGTCTCTTTGTCCTCACAATCTGCATTTCCTGTTTTCCTGTGTTTTATCTACTTTAGCTTTAATGTAGTTAGTTCTAATCACATTGTTCTGTGCAGCTGTCAGTAGAGATTCCGTTTCTCTGTTCAGGTGTCCTTTTCTTAGCCATGCCCAGGAATGTTTGTTAGTCTCTTCTCTGGTCATTCTTATGAGATGTCCATGGAGCTGTTTTTTCTTCCCACTTTTATTTTCTTGTCTTTTTGTTTCTGGTTTCATCTCTTTGCGTTCTCGGAACAACCGTTTGGACTATTAAAATAATTTAAGTTTAAGTTTACCCATTTATTTATTATTTTTATTATCGCTTATGTTTGAATTCATGTTTTGAAACATGACGTAAATAAAATCTATGACGGTATGCCAAAGCCATAATTATTGTGTTAAGGGAATGTTTTCTTGTCTTTTTTGTTTCTGGTTTAGGTGGCCCCCGAGTTGTTTGTTGGGATGGTGTCTCTTGCTGCGCTGATTAGCCTTTCTGCATTTTGGGTTATGCATTTCTCCAGCTCCTTTTTGTGTTTTCGACACAGTCTTCTATATTTAGCAGTCCTCTTCCCCATTCGTTTCTTTTCATGTATAGTTTGTCCGTGTCGTCTTTTGGGCGTAGTGCGTTGTGTATGGTCATTAATTTTCTAGTCCTCTGGTCACGGTGCCTGAGTTGTTTTTTAGTCCAACCTATGAATGGTCCAGAATATCTTATTAGTGATACTGCCCAGGTGTTTATTCCTTTTACTAGATTTCTGCTATATAATTTCGTTTCTAAGAGTTTTCTTGTTCTTTGAAAATAGTTGTTTCCAATCTTTTCTTTCATGTGTGTAGATTTGATGGTGTCTGCTTCGAGCACCCATAAATATTTATAGTTCTCCTGTTCGCCTAGCGCCCTCATTTCTTCTTGGTTGAGCAGTTCCATGCCTTCTGTCGTCTCCAGTTTTCCTCTTTTCATCTCTAGCAGTGCACACTTTTCCATTCCAAATTCTATTTGAATGTCCTGGCTGAAGATTCTGGTCGTATTTATCACTTGTCTGTTTTTATATCCATTTTGGATCACTTGCTGCATTCGCTGATGATGTGCTTTACCGTTTTGTCTCTTTGTTTACATTTACTGTTTTATAGAAATCGCCCCAGACAAGACATTGAGCCACTTGATGTAAGGGGCTAACAAGAACGAAATATGATTATCGCAAAGGCAAGAGATGCCTATTGGCCGTAGTCTTGAAAAGACCAAGGCTATAGGTAGGAGGAAAACGGTCACCAGGAAGAGAGTTCTACAAGTCTTCAGTTCTTGGAAATAAGCTACCGGAATAGGAAGCTGTATTACAATGAGGTATCAAAACAGCGAATTGATTGAGACCACTAGACCAACGAGTCAAACGAGCTGGGACAAAAGAAGCAGAGAATAGATCACATAATTCCGAAGAACACATTTTCCCTAGGTTTTGTCTATCTTCGCTATAGTTTGTTCTGGTCTCATTATTTTGTACAGCTATCGGTTGTGATTCCGTTTCTCTGTTCAAGTATTTATTTTTCCATAACTATGTCCATGTGTTTTAATACACTATTTTTGGGAGGTCAATCTTATAAATTGTCTATTTAGCTGCTGCTCTTCCCACTTTGCGTTTCTCGTCTTTTTGTTTCCAGTTTCGCTGCTCTCTGTATTGTTCACATTTACACTGCATTTGGCGATGGTAATCAGCCTTTCTGTATTTTATTTGGTGTATTTTTCTAGTCCTTTTGTTGTATCGTCTATGTAGTCTTCAAACTTATCAGTCACCTTCCCCTTTATTTGCTGCTTACATAGAGTCAGTTCGGTCATATCACCATTCGTGTGTAGTGCGTTGTGCATGCTCATTAGTCTCCTAGTTCTTTGATCTAGATACCTTCTTTTTGTCCAAAGTATCTTACTAAGGATACTGTCAAAGTATTTATTCCTTTTATTAGATTTCTACTATATAATTCATTTACAAGGAGCTTTATTTTTCTTTAAAAAAAAGTAATCTGTATGAATCGGCATGCCGGTAACAAAATCAAGCATGTTTTCGACAGGCTTGATTATGTTGCCGGCATTGTGTTTCACTTCCAATCAGTTACTCACAGGAGGTGCCGCTTAAAGTTTATCCACATCCATAGCGAAAATGGAACAATGCAACCAACAGAACTCGACTACATTAAGCCGAGTCGTCAGTTCATGCCGGTATTCATTTCACCAGTTGAATTAAAAGACTAGTTTGAATTTTTAAAAAATTAGGGTGGTGGTCCTCGAAAAAGACGTCTGCTCACCTTAACGTTGTGCATGCTCATTAGTTTCATAGTTCTTTGATCTAAGTACCCGAGTTCTTCTTTTTGTCCAGTTTATGAAGGGTCCAAAGTATCTTACTAGGGATACTGTTTTCCTAAATTAATTAGGGTGGTGGCACTCGAAAACGACGTCTGCTCGCCTTAACGTTGTGCATGCTCATTAGTTTCATAGTTCTTTGATCTAAGTACCCGAGTTCTTCTTTTTGTCCAGTTTATGAAGGGTCCAAAGTATCTTACTAGGGATACTGTTTTCTTAAATTAATTAGGGTGGTGGCACTCGAAAACGACGTCTGCTCGCCTTAACGTTGTGCATGCTCATTAGTTTCATAGTTCTTTGATCTAAGTACCCGAGTTCTTCTTTTTGTCCAGTTTATGAAGGGTCCAAAGTATCTTACTAGGGATACTGTTTTCCTAAATTAATTAGGGTGGTGGCACTCGAAAACGACGTCTGCTCGCCTTAACGTTGTGCATGCTCATTAGTTTCATAGTTCTTTGATCTAAGTACCCGAGTTCTTCTTTTTGTCCAGTTTATGAAGGGTCCAAAGTATCTTACTAGGGATACTGTTTTCTTAAATTAATTGGGGTGGTGCCCCTTGAAAAAGACGTCTGCTCACCATGACACCATTAACCCAAAAAGAAAGCAGAATTGATCTTGCTCCTCTACCATTCCTTTCATTACGCAATATCCTGTGACGTAACCATAACTCTAGTCTGTTAACTTCTAATGGAATTTTCCACTACTTTAGTCATAAGATTACTGTAGCCTCGTTTGGAAAACTATTGTTCTCAACGTTATTTTTACACACACCGTCTCTAGTTTTGTTACATCTATCGTGATAGGAAAATCTATTATATAAAGGGCAGTTCTCTGTGTGTATGTGCGTGTGTATGTATAGATAAAAGTCAAAAACTACAAATTAAGCACCTACAAAGTCACATATTATCAACAATTAAAAAACAGAAAAAATATTTCTCTTCGTTGATTTTTAAAAAAATGTCATCTCATCAACATTTTTCTAAATTCAATTAAAAAATGTTCTAATAACTTATAGCTGATAGGCATATTTATTTTACGAAAGAGAGATTAACAGTAACACATTTTAAAAGAGATCCTTCATAACGAATAAATAATTCAACATTTACAAAAGAAATATCAAAGTATAAATTTCGGCAAATTTCGGCTATTTTAATCGAAGAAGCCTTATTTTTCTATTTTATATTCTGGATCAGCGTTGCTCGGAATGACTAATATCTAAACTTTAAAAAAAAAAATTATTCTTTGACCCTAAACTGGCGCAGATTTCGTCAGAGAGGGGGGCTCGAGTAATTACTACTTAATTAATTAATTTTTTCAAGTCAGCATTCATAACATTTGTATACCTTTAGAATTAGGAAACTATTAATCAATTAATTTACATTAGATAACATTAAATAACATCAGATAACATAAACAAAGAAGAACGAAATTTCAAGACGAGACTGCGATTAGAACGGGAAACGTGTCAAGAATCTTACTTAAACTAATACTTTTTTCAACTTCCTTATATACTGTTACAAAAAGTCGTTCAGACACTAGACGGGTTGTGCCATTTACATAATTTATTTCTTTTAAAATCTCAATTAAATTCATATTTACAAATATACACTTATAACTGCTATTATCAAAATTACATATGTATTTACAATATTTTCCGATAAGGGGATATTAAGAAAAAATATTCATACAATTAATTAAAGGCATTTTCTTCATAAACCAGCGTGTTTTCTAAACCATACTTTCAATGGCGAGTACTGTTAAAATTGTAAAATCAGGAGATGTCGGTTTTCGAGCCATTTTCACATACTAAAAGGAAGTACTTGTATTTTTCTAATCAAGGAGTTACTTCCCTTATGCCTCGAGAGAACGCAATACAGGAGAGTTGTCTATGCGTACGAGTGTGTGTGTATGTCCAGAGAGAGGAATGGGCTGAGCGGAGGAGAAAGAGAGTTGGGTAGAAAGAGGGGGTGTGGGGTGGAACAGGATGAGGGAGAAAGATAGAACGGTAGAGAAGCGGATAGAGAGAGGCGAAGAGATAGAAGTTTTAATAGAAATACGGGGTATCTTTCAGAATGATCAGTACGCTGAAAACGCTCAAAAAAACAAATATACAACAAATAAAAGTAACTGTCGTCGATAAAAGTTAATTTAAAACTGACCTGTGATATTTGTTTGTATTTTTAAACCGTTCCAACTGCTATTTAGTAGAAATCAATAGTTTTATCACGCGAACTTGCAAAAAAAAAAAAAAAATGGCGCTTGCTCGTAAGACGCCATACTGTCTAAAGAAAACGAGTAAAAAATGAACAAGAAATTTTTTTTACATCTAATAAAACCCCATTTATAGTACGTAAAAATACAAACAAATATCATAGGTAAGTAGACAAATATCTCTTCTCGACGTAGGTTAAACTCACTTGTTGCATATTTATTTTTATAACCCCGTTCTCGTTAGTTTTTTAGACCCCGTCCGCGACTGTACTGATCATTCTGAAAGATACCCGAAATACGTTACACGTTTGTCCCGGGCAACGCCAGGTAACCCTGCTAGTCTTAAATAAAAAAAAAATAAAAAAAATATGTTACATACTTGTTTTACCTAAAATTCGATTTTTTTTCTCTCAAAATAACAATTCTGAATAACACAAAATGTTTTGATACAAAATTCTAATTTATTTTTGAACGTAAATAAAATTGAACTTTTTAATCGTCGACACCATTTTCTGACATTTGCTTAGTCATAAAATGATACAGACTTTTAAATTCCCCTGAAACTTGTTTCTTTTTCGTATGAAAAGAATGTTCAAAGTTTATTTTTTTTGTGTCATGAGTTTCTTTGTGTGTCATAAAAATCTAAAACAGTTCAAACATGTTTGATGCTAGGAAAAAGAAAAATTGCCGCCAGCGATTAAAACGTTGAATTAAAGTTACAGCCTGAACACTTTCAACATGATTTTATTTCGGAACAGGAAATACAATTTAAATCAAATTCAATTGGCAATTACATCACTTTGTTTATAGATTTATTTCCAATTAGTTTTGAATTTTTTGTATCAACAAGTTTTATTAAGCTTACAAACTTCATAATTTGATTAGTTTTTAATTAGTTTTTAATTAGTTTTTAATTAGTTTTGTTTTCATTTTTAAAATTATTTATTATTTGTTTGTATTTTTAAAAATTTAATTACTGTTTGTTTGTTCCCTATATATATATATATATATATATATATATATATATATATATATATATATATATGTGTGTGTGTGTGTGTGTGTGTGTGTGTGTGTGTGAGTATATATGTGTATATATAAGTATATATATATGTATATATATGTATATATATATGTATATATATATGTATATATATATTTGTATATATATGTATATATATGTATATATATATGTGTATATATATGTATATATATATGTATATATATATGTGTATATATATATATGTATATGTATATATATATATAGTAAAAAGGAAACTAAACATATAAAATATATCTTGAAAATATAACCTATCATGAAGAGTTAATGCTTGATATACGAGATAGATCAATTATTTTACCAACTTATTTGTTCGAATCTCCTCTGACGATAAGATTACACCTTTGAAAAGCCATGGTTTAAGGAAGGAATAATAAAATAATTTTCTCATATAAATCCCTTGTTTAGAACAATTGATGATTTAATAGATATTGTATTCTTTACAATTTTCCATCTTCATCACTAACTTATATATATATATATATATATATATATATATATATATATATATATATATATATATATATATATATATATATATACACAGAGCGAAAGAGCGAAAACAAGAGCGAGAGAACGACAATAAGTCAAATGTACAAATTTACAAGTTTATTATATTCAAACAGTACAACAAAGAAAGAAACAAGTTCCTTCTTTCTTTATTGCTTGTTTGTTCTCTAAATTCATAATTGCAGTATTTGATTGTATTCTGTTTAAAAGTACACATACTTACACCTGAATTACCTACTAGACACCATCCTCAAGTGTCTTTGGTCTCTCTGTACAAGGGTATGTCAGGACACCCTGACATGAGGATACTCCCCTGTACAAGTAAACTTTGACCAAATATTCAAACTAACATAGTATTCGAAATCCAAATAAGATACCCTCGACACGGCTATAAACTGGCTCATACGAGAGGAATGGAGCACCTTTTCCTAGTAATGTTACCTCAAGTAACAACACTTAGCTGGATACTCCACCAGACTAGATGAATTCTTGTCATGGAATCCGGTAAGACCAAGAGACTACAAAAAAGATATAGTATAACATAGTTAACTGGTCAATTGGGGAGAGGAAACTTAAATGTGCTTTAGGTCTTTGCTAAATCAACGTTTTAGAGGTAAAAGAGAACTTTAATGGAATATTCGAATATCTATGTATCTCATATAGTGATCAAGTGTTAGCCTCGGGAAGCCCCCCCCCTCTCCTGGTAAAAAAAAATAACCAATAATATTGTGTACACAACAAATACTCTAATTTGGAACGCAGCGTTGAGTCTGGTCAGTACCAAATGGGTGACCATTCGGGGATACCAGGCGTTTTATGTAGGCGTCATCATCTCCCCTAACCGGGATTCACATGCGACTGGGGTCGCTTGTGAATTTGATACTCCCTAGAAACTTCCTCCTTGAAAGGAAGCTGGTTCATCTCGCCCAGGGTGAATTCCATACCAGGTAGAGTAAAGGTAGGTACAGGTTGCGATAATGTAAATTGATTTGCAATGGTTATCAAAAGAAGCGGAGAGTGCAGAAAATCTGGGGAGGCTTGTTGTCACCCACATTCCAGGGAAGCCCACTGTTTATTATCAGTGAGCAATCACGAATAACTACTTGTGTGAAAATGCTTAGTGTTAATAATAACAATTACTAATTATAAAAGCAGTATTTAAAATTAGTGTCCGTTTAGTGTACCACTTGATTTTAAAATAGAAAAACAAGGCTTCTTCGATTAAAATAGCCGAAATTTGCCGAAATTTGCCGAAATTTATACTTTGATATTTCTTTTGTAAATGTTGAATTATTTATTCGTTATGAAGGATTTCTTTTAAAATGTGTTACTGTTAATCTCTCTTTCGTAAAATAAATATGCCTATCAGCTATAAGTTATTAGAACATTTTTTTAAAATTGAATTTAGAAAAATGTTGATGAGATGACGTAGCATTTTTAAAAAATTCAACGCAGAGAAATATTTTTTCTGTTTTTAGATTGTTGATAATATGAGCTCGCGTTTTCTTAGTAATAAAGTTTAGAATATTTCTAACTTGGACCGGTGCCCCCCCCCCTCCTGTTCCTACCTTATCCCCGTTTTTTTTTTTTTTTTTTTCATACACACCGATGATTCGTTTTGGGCATTCAGTCCCCTTTTGGTTAGGAGCAAAGTGTAGTATCTTATGTAGTATTTTCTGTAGTATCTTATTATATTTTAAAATTTCAAATAAATTTGAGTATATTTTTAAAAACTAGGATAGCCCCTAGAGTAAACCCTCATTTCTCTCACACTTCTGATGGCCTTGTACCTAATTTTTCATATTGTAATTCATTTTTATAATATGGAGAATAAATAATCCAAAGTATCTGTTTTGATATTACACTTTACTCTTTCTGCTCTTGGTCAGTGAAGGAGAAATCCTTCTAGACTGAGGTAGTTTAAATTTTTTTTAAAATCCTGAGTACCCCTTTTTGTGGAGCTGGATTTTCCCCACATCAAAAAAAAACCGACACTGAGTCTTACTATGCCCTCGTGTGGAGTCAAGTAAATAAGGACAGGGTCGGGACTGCATTGGCAGGAGGAGACCCGTTTTTATCAGGACGAAGTTAAATTAAACTCGGTCCTAGAAGGTGCACCCTCTCGGGCATTATCTCCTCTTATTGAGGAGGGGTTGATTTATGACAGATCGGCTTAGGCGTCCCTACCGGGGAATGCCGACGGGTCGGTTGATGGCTATTTTTATACCCAGCCAGAGTTCTCCCTCATCCCCTCGGGGGGTGGGGGTGGGGTGGGGGTGCGGGGCTATATATCTCCGTCTTCCGCCTCTTGTGCTACATCTAGGTACTTCTCATCTCTTTAATTTTTTTATCCCCTTTAATTTTTGTATCCCCTTTCATTTTTATCCCCTTTCTTTCCACCTCCTCCTCACCCCTCCCCTTATCCCATCCATCTTCTTCTTACCCAAGCGTCATCAACAGACATACGACTCGTGGACCAATGCAGATTGTGACAATTCAAATTAGATGAGGTAATATGAGTTCGTCAAACGGATATGAGTTTCCAGCAACGCGATTGGCTGGATTCATTTTATGAATGAAGCGAAAAGAGAAAGAAGAGACGTGTGTTTATTTTTCTTGCTTAGTTTTATTCAGGTGACCATTGTTCCAATGTCTATCTATCTATCTATCTATCTATCTATCTATCTATCTATCTATCTATCTATCTATCTATCTATCTATCTATCTATCTATCTCCCTCTCTCTCTCTCTCTCTCTCTCTCTCTCTCTCTCTCTCTCTCTCTCTATATATATATATATATATATATATATATATATATATATATATATATAATATGATCTGATCTGAGGTTAAGATCGGATTCTGGCTCTGCCTGATGAGATCTCAGTTTATAGTAACTGTTAATCGATAACATCGACATGCCAGTGTCGCAGATTTTGTACATATCTGTGTAAATAAAATTATCATATATATATATATATATATATATATATATATATATATATATATATATATATATATCATGGACGGCGGCCACGGGGGGGGGGGGTCTTTTTGACTTGACCCCCCCCCACTTTACGGTCATCAATAATGAAGTTATATATGCATGTGTTTAACCGCCCCCCCCCACTTTTTAGGAGAGCCCCCCCCACACTTTTATAACTGTGTCGCCGGTCCTATATATATATATATATATATATATATATATATATATATATATATATATATATATATATATGTGATTTTATGAAGGCTTACCAAAGCATTCCTTTCAAGACACCAATGATCACCATTAAAGATATTTTTTCTTACAAATACTATTTATTCAAATTAAATGTTTTTTCCTACACGTGTTTCACTACCAAGCAGTTATATATATATATATATATATATATATATATATATATATATATATATATATATATATATATATATATATATATATATACTCTCCCCGCTCTCTCTCTCTATATATTGATATATCTATCGCTTTCTTTCTTTCTTTCTTTCTTTCTCTCTCCTTATATATATATATATATATATATATATATATATATATATATATATATAGCGAGGCTCCGATTAAGTTCGTTGAGTTCTATAAATTGTCTTGATGTTTATAGCCCGCTGCAATTGTCATAACTATAACTTAATTTCTCCGTATCACGTGATAATTTTATATGGCCTTGAGAATAAAGCATATAAAGCGTGGAGAGTCAAAGGTGATTCTGTGAACGAGGTCCGCGCTCTGTGACCGTCTGAAATTATCACCCCCTACACTGATAAGAGCATAAGCTCGAAATGACGTCGTCTGTAGGTAAACATAATTTAATATTTATTTATGAATATTATTATAAAAGCACATTTAAGAAAAGTAAAGTTGAGCACTGTTAGGAGATATTAAAAACTAGATATTCACTTAAGTTACAACTCGAGGCTCCGAATAATTTCGTCGAGCCCTATAGATTGTCTTGATGTTTATAGCATGCTGCAATTATCATAAATATAACTTAATTTCTCCGTATCATGTGATAATTTCCTATGGCTTAGAGGATAGAGCGGAAGCGTTCGGAGTCAAAGGTGGCTCTATGAACCGGGTCCGCGCCTTGTGAACGTCTGAAATTATCACCCTCCTACACTGATGAGAGCATAAGCTCTAAACGACATCGTCTGTAGGTAAATATAATTTAATATTTAATTATTTATATCATATATATATATATATATATATATATATATATATATATATATATATATATATATATATATATATATATCACTTTCTTTCTATCTCTCTCCTCTCTATCACTTTCTTTCTCTCTATCAATCTACCCATCTATCTTAATTGTTTATTAAATGATGATGAATACCATGAGAAGATTGAAAATCTCTAAATTCGTCCCACTCAACACAAATGCAAACCCAGAAAACAGCAAGACCCCAAATTCGATCAGTTAAGTTTTTGACAAAGGGGGAAGAATTGCTGTTTTCAAGTGTCAATCTATCCACCTCAATTAGAGTTATTCTCCCTTGGTTCATATATCCAAATTCCGTGAATTCGAGACTCTGCCAACTCTCATACCAACACGTGGTCGAGAATTAAGACCATAATTCTTTCTTATTTGCTTGTTGGACGCAGAACAGAGAAGACGTTCATAACAGAAAAAACGCCATGGGTAAAAAAACGTAAATCTTGCTTCTTGCTTCACGCGTGTTTCTTTTTTTTTTTTTTTTTACCTTACAAAGGAATAAAATGTGCAGTCGTTTATGTATGGGCACAATGTATTTACTTTTAAGCTTGATCTATATATTTATGTCTTTGCTACCGTCTTTATAGTTTGCCTCAGGAAAACTATTAATAAATAATATTTATTTGTTCGACACACACTCTTTTATTTTCGACACGTGCGTTACTGCCAAAGTAATACACGGCCATTGTTGGTCGTATTACACGGGCTCCGAGAATTCATTTAAATTCTCTACCCACGCGTTGCTAATCTTGATGAATTAAAATATTAAGTATTATTATTTTTTGCCACGCAGCCTGTATATAAATTTTAATTTATTTTGTTTCGGTACATTTTGCTCCAATACACCCCTTTTATAAAAATCTAACCTTTTTACCCCCCCCCCTTCTCATTTTTTTTTTTTACCAGAGGTTTATAATAAGAATAATTAAATCAATAAAAAGTACATTTATTAATAAATAATTTCTATAAATTTCAGTTAAATTTTATAATTCCCTGATGTGAGGAAAAAATAAAAATAAATTCGAGGTAATTTTTTTGGCGATGGTCGTTAAAAACATGTGCGTGGCTTTTAGAGATTCCTAACGCAAACCGACACGGTTATTCGCCATTGTACTGTACTCCTGACTCACGTTTTAAATCGACAATAAACAAAGAACATGAAATTTGAATCGAATTCCAGACAAGAAGAAAAATACCTTCTTCTTGGAGTTGGTAACAACAATGGCGCAAAAAGCAAGCAAAGCTCTCCGGCTGACATTTTGTTTTTTCTAGATGCGTCCACTGTTTCTGTCAATTGGTCAGTCTGTCACGCTTAATTTTAGTCTGTCACACTTAAGATTTCTTGTTCAATAAACGTTAATTCAATTCAATTAATTTGCACAAAAGAATAAAACAAGCATGCTTCAGTTGCCGTGGTTTTGGCCTTTTGGCCAAGATCAAAGTGTAGTATCTGTTCCGATGGATACTGCACCCCATAGACCGGTATTGTCTTGGCCTTCGGGGCTTGATTTACGCCGGTCTATGGGTCTGTCCTGTGCAGTTCTAGGAGGTCCACCCTCCCAGGCTTTGCCTTCTCACCCTTTGAGAAGGGGTTAGTTTATTGCTAATAGCCTGAGGCGCCCCTACCGGGGAATGCCAACAGGGCTACCCAGGCAATTTTTAAATGGCCAGATTGCTCACCTCTCGAGCGCTGGCTTATCTAATCCCACTTTCCCGACCTTGTGTCACATCTTACCGCTGTGGGAGGTAGATAAATAAAATGCTCCAGTTGCCGTGTAGGGAAATGGTGGTAGAAATTTACACAAAAGAAGATACAGTAGCCCAGCACTTGTCCAAATTAACCTTGAATTGATTTTAATATTTTAACTTTTATGAAAATTGATGCGTCAATTGTAACAAACAATCTATTATTGAACTAAATCTGAGTTAATTAACGTTTGTTTCACTCAGGATTTTCCCCTCTATATTTTATCGTAGAAAATACATATTAAAACATTCCCCAATTTGGGGATCGAGTTATGTTTAAAATTATTCCATTTTTATTCTTTTAATTCGACATCATTTACAATTAACTCTTCAAGTGACCCCCTCGCTAACTACTTTTCCCTCTATCACTTTCACCCTCTCTTACTGTAATTTATTTGACGCTCCACTGTTATTTTATACGCTATCTATCACTCCTTTCGTTTTCGCACCCCCTCCCCCACTCTCTCTCTGTCTCTATCTGTCTTTTTATTAATAGCCAAAAGCAATAAAACTGACTATAAATCTTAAGAGGGAAGTGTTGTCGATAAAGTACTGACACCCCCTTTCCTCATACAATGAACTATCTCAAGTAGTAGATCAACAATGACGATGTTAGCTTTGAAAAGTATGACGGTAATACGAGTACAGCTTGACCGTTCCCCATATACATTACAAGCCAGAATTACCCAACTTGTAACTACCTATTGCATTATTCACTTATAGTAATTAACTCTTTTATATTTATATGTTGGTTGTTCGGGTTATTATTACATATCTTCAGATAACATTACAAAAGATCGAAATGGTTCGTTATAAACAAAAATAAATATCAACACAAGTAGTAATGCTATTTAACACGGAGAGAGAGAGTGTGTGTGTGTGTGTATTTTTGTTATGGAAATCACTCCAGACAGGGCATGAAACCACTTAATGTTAGGAGCTAAAGAAAAAAAATACCACTTTAAGGTCAAAAACCAACCAGATGGATAGATTCCGACCCAGAAAGCAGCAATTCTTCCCCCTTTGTCAGAAACATCACTTATGGAATATGAGGACTAAATGGTAAAATAAGGGAAGCAAGAGTTACGAGGCTGACGAAAGTAAACCCAAGGTCCATTTTCTACTCTCCTAACCACAATAGCTAGTTATTGGTATAGTTTCGATAACTCCATAATTAGCCCCTTTTTATGTTTTTATTTTTATATTTAGCTGACTTTGCAAACTCACTTTTCCTGATTCAAAAAACTTAACCCGAACTCAATGGGTGACGCAACGGGTCATACTTTTTTTTCTAGTAGCCTTGAATATGTGTCTACAATTTAGATTGGATTAAAACTCAAGTGGATCTTTTCAACACCTGCCACTAATTTAAAAAAATTTTTTTTTTAACATAGTTCACCCCAAACAAGGCAGGCCGCCACTGTAGGCGTAAGGGGCTACTGAGAAAAAGAAAAGGGGAGAAGGTAGGGGGTGGTCAACCTAGATTGGGATCAGCGCAGCGAGGTGTCTGTTTACATTAGTTTTAAACTTCTGCATGTCTGTACTGTTGGGGAAACAGGGGGCAGGGAGGGAGTTCCAGAGGCCAGCAATACGATTGAAATTATGTTACAACACTGTCCTTAATCCTACCCCTAGCTAATTCTAACTCTAACCCACGCCGACCCTAACGCCTAACCCTAGCTAACCCTAACCCTAGGCCCTCTCTCAAAAGAGGAGGTAATGCCTGGGATGGTCTCATGACAACAGAACAGATACGATACTATCCCCCTCGAAGGAGGAGGTAATGTCTGAAAGGATAGTATAATGGCGGACGAAACATGTACTACACTTCCCTCCAACCCACAAAACAGGATGTACCGCCTTGGAAGATTTTATCAAACCGGACGAACAAACAGATACTATGAGGAAAATATCACGTGGCAGGCATTAAATGGAAAAGACACTATGACTTCCTTGGCCTTTTGGCTGGGAGTAAAGTGTATTTATTTACCTCCTCTCCAGGAGGTTAGGCACAAGGCCAGTTTTATCTTACTCCCACAAGTAAGATGTGACCCAAGGTCGGGTCGGGAAAGTGGGGTTTGAAAAGCCAGCGCCCGAGAAAGTGAGCACTCTGGCCATTAAAAATTGCCTGGGCAGCCCCGTCAGCATTCCCCGGTAGGGGCGCCTCAGGTAGTAAGCAATAAACTTACACCTCCCCAAAGAGGGGAGGCAAAGCCTGGGAGGGTGGACCTCCTAGAACTGCACAGGACAGACCCATAGATCGGCGTAAATCAAGCCCCGAAGGCCAAGACAATACCAGTTTATGGGGTGTAGTATCCATCGGAATAGATACTACACTTTGATCTTGGCCAAAATGTATTTAGGCAAATACATTCCGCGGGAACATTTATTTCTATATTAAATAAAAACTACATCTTTTGGAATGTAAAGTGTAGTATCTGTTCTTTTGGCTGGGAGTAATGTGTAGTATCTGTTCTGATACTACGCCTCATCTTTTCTATCTTCTGTCGTTGAAGGGGAATTCCTTCTATGCTGAGGCAATTTAATTTTTTGTCGCAATCCAGAGTGCTTCTTTTGGGAGAGCTGTTTTACTCTTGCATTAAAAACCAACCCAGTACCTAACTCTGGCCTTGTAGAGGGGGGGGGGGGGCAAATAAATAGGGACCCTCTTAATTAAAAAAAAGGGGCAGTTTTAATTTATTCTTTAAGTTAGCCTGTCTCAAGAATTTTGAAATCGTTTGAAAAAAAAAGCGATGCTTCTTGTCTGTCACGTTTCTTAGTCTGTAATGTTTAGATTGATCTTATATTAGATGCGTCCAAACATGTGTAATAAGCTCTGTCTATCAGACAGTCTGTCATGCTTTCAGTTTGAAATAGCATTTTTCAGCGATAAACGCATAGATTGAATGGACGTATGTTCAGAGTCGGTATTTACCGAGCACCCACTGCGGGAAGATGTGGCACAAAGTGCGGATTGAAAAGCCATCGGACTAAAGGTATGTTCACTTTGGCCCAGAAAAAATGCCTGAGCAGCCCCGTCGGCATTCCCCGATAAGAGCGCCTCAGATTATTAACTATAAACAAACCCCTTCTCAAAGAGTGACTGTAAAGCTTTGGAGGGTAGACATCCTAGAATTACACAGAAGCAAGATCATCACCTACTCAAAAATGTCCCACACTGTCGGACTGATTGACGAGGACGTATCCTCGATTAGTATGAAGAATACCAACTTAGACTCCTCTCCAGAAGGTTAGACACAAGGTCATCTGAGGTTTTGAAAAGCCAGCACACTAGGATAAGTGACCCCTGACAAAGTGGACTAATACCCCAGCACAACAGATGAAAGGCTGCCAGTTTCTGCCGGACTGATTGTCGAGATCAGATCTTCGACTGGCATGTTCCAGTCAAGAGTCTCTAAGCAATAGAAGTAGCAGAGAGAGACTAACAACTCAGACTGGGTATTTACTTCCTTCCCACTGCAGGAAGATGTGGCACAAGGCCGAAAGATGGGGGTGAATCAAGCCAGCGCCCCTAAAGAAGAGGCACTCCGGCCTATTAAAAATTACCTGGGCAGTTCCATCGGTATTCCCCAGTCGGGGGCCTCAGGCAGTTAGCAATAAACTAACTCTTCCCCAAAGATGAGAGGCAAGGGCTGGGACGGTGGACCTCCTAGGACTACCCAGGACTAATACCTCAGCCTGACTTGATAGCCACCGAAATTGCCCAGTTTCTGCCGCACTGATTGTCGAGAACTGATCCTCGACTGGTATCTTCCAGTCAAGAGTCTCTATCTGGTGCTACCAGATCAGGCTGTCTGAAAATACTGGCTTCCTGACCTAAAATGCACCAAACATTGATGTTATTGTTTTTATCCTTCCCTTTTGCAAAACTGAATCATGTTCTGCAAAGCTAAAAACAAAAACAACGTTTTCCTTCTATAAAATAATCAAACGAAACACCATGAATAAATATTTGATGATATAAAGAACTTGAAGCATAAAAACTTTTACCAAACTAACCCAGAAAAGGGGTTGATATGCCGTAAAACAAATGTAACGTTTAATATGCATTGCAACCATCTGTTTATATTAACCATATATTTGGTGGACGTCCCCGACAATCAGTACAACGGTGACTTTGTTGCTGTCAGGCTGAGGTAAGGTTCTGTTCAGTCTCACCGTCCCAGGCTTTATCTTCTCTTTTAGAAGGGGTTAGTTTATTGCTAATCACCTTACATAAATAAATAAATGACATAAATAAAGAAGAAATGAAAAATAAAGTGATAGTAGTAGTACTACTAGTGCAAGAGAAAGAGGATAACATAAATAAATGAATGACGTAAATAAAGAAGAAATTAAAAAATTGAAAGTGATTTTAGTAGTGGTAGTTATGTGACATTGTCGGGCAGCGCCGGTATGAGTTGACCGTAAGCCTACATAGGTCGATAGTGCAATTACTATGAATAGACAGAAAGAAAACCGTAAAAATCCCAAGACGGAATTGAACAGTTGGAAATGAGAAAAAGAAAACCGAATATTTTATTTTATGGGCTTATCTAAAGATAGGATAAAAACGAATTGACTTCTCAAAGTCAATATGAGAATGGCCATGGAGGAGGGGTTCTTGACCGCTGAACTCCGTGGGGGGGGGGGCTTATAGTGACAGTCGAGTGTTAAATCTCGAATCAGGTCAATTGGTTTTAAGTGGGTTGTCCGAGATGGATGCTGGTTAATTACCCTGCGGGACAGTCCTGATATTTCTCAGCTGTTGTCGAAATCAGAAATAAACGATCATAAACGAATTTGGCAGCTTTGCCGAAATTACTTTTAGAAATTCTGGATAAGCGCAACAAAATTTATTTCTCAGGATAAATCGGAGACCACTGTACCCTCCCCCGGGTAGAGGTGAAGTATGTCTCGATAAAAGGCAAGCGAGAACAGTTTAGTCACAGTCGGCGAGACATTTTGAGATGCCGTCAGTTGGTGAGGCCGTCAGTTACGAGAATATCAGACGAAAGAACTTGCTCTGTACTTTCCCCATCGAACCCGACATATCAGTTTGTATACGTTCTTTTCTCGTCCGGAACTTAGAACAGCTTTTCACTGACAATGATCCAGACGCCCAGAATTATTAACGCCCGTCGATCCGACTAACACACACTGTTAAACTTTGAGATTATTGAACGGCCTGGCTTTGTAAACAAACCAGTATACATCATTTTTAATTATTTAAAAAATAATAATTCTTCTTCTAAGAAAACAAAACAGACGAAGTCGTTACGGACTTAATTCTTTCCCTTCAACTGTTCTGCATGAAATGACCCTTCTCTTCACAGCGAGACAAGGTTGCTGACCCAACCCGGTTGATTGCTCACTTATCTAAATAAACACAACGTGGGAGTGAGTAGTCGCTGAACCAGGTATTTCGACATCGGCAACTTCATCAGAACAGCAACTTCTCCCGAGCTGTACCGGGTGACCAACATAATCCGGAACTGTCGAACTGGTGACGTCGCGAGGTGGGGAGTAGAGTACAGTAGCACAAGAGAAAGAAGATGACATAAATAAATAGATGACGTAAATAATGAAGATAGGAAAAATCAATGTGATAATAATAAGAGTAGCAGCGCAAGAGAAATAATATGACGTAAATAAAGAAGAAATGGAAAACCTAAATTGATAGTAGTAGTAGCACAAAAGAAAGAGGATGACGTAAATAAATAAAGGACGTAAATAAATAAAACACGAACAAAAATTAAAGTGATAGTAGTAGCTCAAAAGAAAGAAGATGACGTAAATAAATAAATGATGTAAATAAAGAAGAAATGAAAAAATCTAAAGTGATTGTAGTAGTAGTAGTAACAACACAAGAGAAAGACGATGACGTAAATAAATAAATGACGGAAATGAAGAAGAAAATACAAAAGTAGTAGTGCTAACAGCAGTGAAAGATAAAGAGAGTAAGAAGATGACATAAATAAATAAATAACGTAAATAAAGAAGAAAGGAAAAATAAAAGTGATAGTAGTAGTAACGCAAGGGAAAAAGGATGACGTAAATAAATAAATTACGTAAATAAAGAAGAAATGAAAAAAAATAAAGTGACAGTACTAGTAGAAGCGCAATTTAAAGAGGATGACGTGAATGAATAACATAAATAAAGAAGAAATGAAAAAAAACTAAAGTAATAATAGTTGTAGAATTATCGCAAAAGAAAGCGGATGACGTAAATAAAGGAGAAATAAAAAAAATTAAAAATGATAGTAGTAGTAGTGCAAGAGAAAGAAGATGATTAAATAAATAAATGACGTAAATAAAGAAGAAATTAAAAATTATATATAGTGATAGTAGTAGCGCAAGAGAAAGAGGATGGCGTAAATAAATAAATGACGTGAATAAAGAAAAAATGAAAACATTTAGTGATAGTAGTACTAGTAGTCGTAGTAGCGCAAGAAAAAGAGAATAACTTAAATAAATAAATGACGTAAATAAAGAAGAAAATGAGATGTTTAAAATGACTGAATATTATAAAAAATTGTAATATACGGCCAAGGGCTGGGAGCAGGTGTGTACGTGAGTCCACGTTCATTTGCCTGGCAACGGCCCGCGGGGCTTCTACGTATTTAAAAAAAAGCAGCCTCGAAAGGTTTTCTACGTGTACACTGTGCGGTGATGAGAAGTTAATTTTGTTTTGACCGATATAATTTTTGCTTATCCACACTTAATATATGTATGATTTATCTGTTTGTTATGATTATTATTTGTTTTGTTTATTATTTCATTTAATTTGAATTTCCCTCGTTAATTCGCTTTTCTCCCATTCCCATCTCCTTCAGTAAATTTACGTTTCTGTTTATTTTCTGTTCCTCTTCCCGTCTCCACCCACTTCTGCACGGACACTTCTATGACGCACACGGAACGCGACGGTGCCGCTTGTGACGTAATTTGACTTCGTCACATTGACGTCACAAATGTATTCCCCGTTTTCTTTCGCTTTTTCAGTGTTTTCTCTTATCCTACCCTCTTTCTCTCTCTGTCTTTATCTTAAACTGTATCTCATTTTTCTATCTCTCCCCCCCTCTCTCAAAATGTCTCTCCTCGCTTTCGTTTTCACTTTCTTCTTCTTCTTCTTCTTCTTCTTCTTCTTCTTCTTCTTCTTCTTCTTCTTCTTCTTCTTCTTCTTTCTTTCTTTCTCTATTTCTTTTTAAGTGGCTGTCCCTTTTCTTTCTCTTTCTTTTTCGTTTCATGTCATTTCTTTCACGCTGTCTTTCTTTATATACGTACCCCCCCCCCCCCTGTAAATACGTATCTCGTCTCCCTTCTGTTCTCGTCTACATGCATGCATGTCTGGCACTAGCTTTCATTCTCTCCCTCGTATCACTCTCTTTCTCTCTTTCACACTCTCTCTCTCCCTCCCTCGTCTCTCTGTCTCTCTCTTTATCACCCCCCCCCTCGTTTAAGTTCTTTGAATTGTCGTCGGTTAGAATTAATTTTATTATCTATTTCTTGTTAGTGCGTATTTATTTATTTAAATAAATATTGTATTGTTGGTATTTCACTCATTTATATAAAACATTGTATCTGTTATAGCTTCCGTCTCATGCGTTCGTTCTCCCCCTCCCCCCTCTGCCTGTCTGTCTGTCTGTCTGTCTATCTCTGTCTATCTATCTATCTATCTATCTATCTATCTATCTATCTATCTATCTATCTATCTATCTATCTATCTATCTATCTATCACTAGTCCTTTCTTTCCCTGTCTCATTCTTTCTCTCGCTGCAGAAACTATCTCGTTCGCTGGTTATCTCATTTACCCCCCCCCCTTCGCCCCCTCTCTCTCTGTTTCTGTCTCTGTCTCTGTCTGTCTCTCTCTCTCTCTCTCTCTCTCCATCACCATATATTTCTCTCTTTCTCTCCCTAACCTTTTTTCTTTCCCTACCTCGATCACCATCTATTTCTCTTTCTAGCCCTCTCCCTCTATCTCCCCCTTCTCTCTATCTCTCCATCACCATCTCTTTTTTTCTTTCTCTCTTTCTCTACTCTTTTCTTTCTTGGCCTTTTGGCTAAGATCAAAGTGTAGTATCTGTTCCGATGGATACTGCACCCCATACTGGTGTTGTCTTGCCCTTCGGGTCTTGATTTACGCCCGTCAATGGGTTTGTCCTGTGCAGTTCTGGGAGGTCCACCTTCCCAGGCTTTGCCTCCCCTCTTTGGGGAGGAGTAAGTTTATTGCTTACTGCCTGAGGCGCCCCTACCGGAGAATGCCGACGGGGCTGCCCAGGCAATTTTTAAACCCCACTTTCCCGACCCGACCTTGGGTCACATCTTACTTGTGGGAGTAAGATAAAAACTGGCCTTATGCCTAACTCCTGGAGAGGAGTAAATCAATACTCTTTTCTTTCTCCCCCTCTTTCTCCCACTCTTCCCCCATGACCATCTATTTCTCTTATTCTCTCTCAAGTATTTTTAAAATCTCTTTCTCTCTCTCTCTCTCTCTCTCTATATATATATATCTTCCCTTACATCACAATTTATTTTTCTCTCTATATCTGTAGACCTTTCTTTCTCCCGCATCCTTTTTCTCACTCTAGCAATTTACATCTCTCTTGTCCGCTCATTTGTTTGTTCACCACTTACTTTTTTTCTCTCTCTCTCCCTCCCCCCTCCACTACCACTACCCCTGTCTCTTTCTCTTTCTTAATTCAACATTTAATATATATATATATATATATATATATATATATATATATATATGCATCTATTTATATATTTATCGCTTTCTTTCTATCTATCTATCTATCTATCTATCTATCTATCTATCTATCTATCTATCTATCTATCTATCTCTCTCTCTCTCTCTCTCTCTATATATATATATATATACACACACGCGCACCCCCACCCCCACACACACATATATATATATATATATATATATATATATATATATATATATATATATATATATCAATCTATCACTTTGTTTCTTTCTTTCTCTCCCCTCTATCTATCTATCTATCTATCTATCTATCTATCTATCTATCTATCTATCTATCTATCTATCTCTATCTCTATCTCTATCTCTCTCTCTCTCTCTCTCTCTCTCTCTCTCTCTCTCTCTATATATATATATATATATATATATATATATATATATATATATATATATATATCAACCTATCACTTTGTTTCTTTCTTTCTCTCCTCCTCTATCTATCTATCTATCTATCTATCTATCTATCTATCTATCTATCTATCTATCACTTTCTTGTTTTCTATATATCAATATTTCTATCACTTTCTTTCTATCTCTCTCTACTCCCTTCCCCGCTCTCTGTCTCTATATATATTGATATATCTATCGCTTTCTTTCTTTCTTTCTTTCTTTCTTTCTGCCTCTGTCTCTGTCTCTCTCATGCTCTCTCTCTCTCTCTCTCTCTTTCCTAACGTGTGCGGGTGTGTGCGCGTCTCGGGATTTTATCCCGGAAGTCGAGATAAGGAAGACGGGGTGGTGGTGATGGTGGTTGTGGGTTTCTGCGTGTCTATTTTCGTCTTTTCTGGATCCAAGTGGATGCGTGGGAGGAAAAGGTCTGTCACAGATGCGAAACCAAACGTTAACAACAATACTCGACCACGTGATCAGTGAGAAACGCAAGGAAAGAGCCAAGGAATTAATAAAAAAAGACATTACTTATATCGCGTGTACAAAAACGGCCAATGTATATGAGGCGTATCGAATCAGACGGGAACCACGCGCCATTTTCTAATGTCGCTTGGTTCCCCTTTGTTTGATTCGACACGCCCCCTCATATATATATATATATATATATATATATATATATATATATATATATATATATATATATTAATAACACTATCAAACAAGATCTAGTGTGTCTGTGTATGTGTGTGTTTCTCGCGCATACGTGATTTTAATGAATATAAATGGAATTAATTTTTAATTTACAATTAATGGAATATTTACTGAAATTAAAAACAAAATAGCTGAAATGTAAAGCGAAATTTCTAAAATCCTATTAATTATATTTTGAAGATATA
Source organism: Sepiola atlantica (assembly GCA_963556195.1). NCBI lineage: Eukaryota > Metazoa > Mollusca > Cephalopoda > Sepiida > Sepiolidae > Sepiola > Sepiola atlantica. The sequence goes on along the minus strand of OY744541.1, from coordinate 32,135,583 downwards.
TTTTATATCTTTATTTTCCTATATATATATATATATATATATATATATATATATATATATATATATATATATATATATATATATATATATATATGAAAATAAAGATATAAAATATATCTTGAAAATATAACATATCATGAAGAGTTAATGCTTGATATACGAGACAGAGCAATTATTTTACCAACTTATTTGTTCGAATCTCATCTGACGATAAGATTACATTTTTGAAAAGCCATGGTTTAAGGAAGGAATAATAAAATAATTTTCTAATATAAATCCCTTGTTTAGAGAACAATTGATGATTTAATAGATATTGTATTCTTCACAATTTTTATTCTCCTCACTAACTTATATATATTTTGAGTTTGGGATTCCGTCCGCATCGGACGTCTGTCAGACAATTGCTGGTGTCTAAGTTGCTGCCAGGCGCCCCTCCCCCCTCGTGGAATACTTAAAACACAGAGATTTACTTTTCCGGAGAAACCAATAAACTGTGTGAATCTATTCGTGTCGTCGTGTGGTTTGTTTTCGGACAGTTTTTCTCTTTTTCCAGCGTGATCGACTAAAATCCCTTCGAATTAAAGATGGAGAACAGGTAAACCAACAACCCGTCGTCGTCGACAGACGAGAATCTCGTTCGATTAAAGCATGGGACGAGCGGCCCAATATATATATATATATATATATATATATATATATATATATATATATATATATATAGAGAGAGAGAGAGAGAGAGAGAGAGAGAGAGAGCAATAAGTGATGAATGAGAGAGAGAGAGCAATAAGTGATGAATGAGAGAGAGAGAGCAATAAGTGATGAATGAGAGAGAGAGAGAGAGAGAGAGAGAGAGAGAGAGAGAAAGAGGTGTGGAAAGCGAGGGAAACTAGAGAGAGAGAGAAAGAGAAAGAGAAAGAAAGAGAGAGGGGGAAGAAAGAGGGTGGGAAAGTGAGGGAAACTAGAAAGAGAGAGAGAGAGAGAGCAATAAGTGATGAATGAGAGAGAGAGAGAAAGAGAGAGAAAGAGGTGTGGAAAGTGAGGGAAACTAGAGAGAGAGAGAGAAAGAGAGAGAGAGAGAAGGGGGAAGAAAGAGAAAGAGAGAGAGAGCAATACGTGATGAATTAGAGAGAGAGAGAAAGAGAGCAATAAGTGATGAATGAGAGAGAGAGAGAAAGAGAGAAAGAGGTGTGGAAAGTGAGGGAAACTAGAAAGAGAGAGAGAGAGAAAGAGAGAGAGAGAGGGGAAGAAAAAGGGTGGGAAAGTGAAGGAAACTAGAGAAAGAGAGAGAGAGAAAGAGAGAGAGAGAAAGAAAGAGAGAGAGAGAGAGGTTTGAAACAAAGCAATAAGTGATGAATTAGAGAGAGAAAGAGGGAGAGGGGGAGAAAGAGGTTGGGAAAGTGAGGGAAACTAGAGAGAGAAAGAGAGAGAGAGAAAAAAAAATGGATAGCGAAAGAGAAAATGATAAATAAGTATATGGAGAGGGAAGTGTTAAATATTGGTGGGTACGCCAACTATTAATCGCGAATCGATTGAAGTATTAGCCTTCACGGCAACATTAATATTTTCAGTTTTCAGAGAGAACTGTAATTAAAAGGGAAAAGGAAGGCAAGGTAAGACAAAACGGAGAGAGGAATAGGAATAGGAAGAGGAAGAGAACAAAAAAAAAACAACAAGAAAAAGAGAAAGAAAGATAGAGTGAGCGAGAGGATAAAAGAGAAAGAGAGAAAAAGAAATAAAATTCAGCCAAATACCAACGAAAAATTAGCAATTTGACAGAAATCAGCTTTTTCTTTTGACCCAAAAGCGGAGAACTCTCATCGATGAGAGGCTCTAGCGATTTAAGAGGAGTTTCTGAACTTAAAAATAAATGGAGATCTCAGATCCTTGGATTAAAAAAATTTTTTTTTTAATCCAAAATGTAAGTTATTCTCACCTGTTGAAAGGCTATAGGATTCATGTGACAAAAATTGGTCTTCTCTGAAAATAAATTCCATTTAAAGAATTTTTTTTTCTTTTAGTTTTGAAGAATTCCAAAGTATTTTGATTAAAAAAAAACATTTGTTTATCCCAAACAAGGCATATCGCCACTCAAGCGAAAGGGGCTACTGTGATAGGGACCAGATTTATAAAAGGATTTGTGTTCGCGGCAAGATTTTATCATACGAACAGGATACGAGATCAGCAGGGTTCAGGTTGTTAACCCTTTGAGGCAGTCACCGGCCTGGGAACGATACATTAGAAGAAAATAACGTGACACAGACGGTTGAAAGAGCGCGAAAATCGGCAGTCTGTATGGGGGGGGGGGAAAGAACGGCTGCGAGGGGAGCGAGTGAGATGTCTTAAAATCAGTTAGATCCGCACCCCTCCCCTTGTTCCCCCTTTGTTGTTATACGGAGACACGAACTCAGCTGAATAAACTATATATTCTTCCACTAAGAATGCGTTCTTAGGTTAATTTCGTTTGTGTTTGCTGTGCCGGACTTTGATTCTAGATCGAAATTCGGAACCATCGGAAAACGCCCAAAAAAGGCAGATATGATTTTTCTATTATAATTAACTGGCATTGCTGGCTCACTATCTGTTCGCAAAGTTCGTTACTGGAAATACTTGAGATATTAACTTAAAATAATAAACATTTAATGCCTAACTTTGTTGTAAACACGACTCAAAGTCTTTCTCATTGATTTATATAGGTAAATAAATATTAAATTGTTGGTAATCGCGATACAAATTTATCTTTTAAATGTGACCGAAAAGAAAAGAAAAGAAATACATAAATTTGCCTTTTCAATTGCAATTTAGAAGGTCTTCCTCTCTGTTTCTCCAAACTCACGCTTGTAGGGGTTCTTTTCTTGAGTTAAAAAAAAATGTCATTCTTGTTTTATTAGTGGAATAATCTTAGTTCAAACGCCGCCATTTTGTTGATAAAGGTCAGCGAGGGTCATCACGATTTCAGGCACATTTTTCTTTTCTTTCTATTTTTGTTCAAATTTTATTTTTTGTTGTCGAATTCAGAAATAATGATTTTCAGTCCACTTAAATTGGGTCGCCTCTGATGCCATGATTAACGAGCAAGTTATCATAAACATCAATAGTTGGTCCGTTCACGCTCATCTATCTATCTATCTATCTATCTATCTATCTATCTATCTATCTATCTATCTATCTATCTATCCTTTTCATATCACCAACCCTATCTATCTATCTATCTATCTATCTATCTATCTATCTATCTATTTTTATATCAGCCACCCTATATCTATCTATCTATCTATCTATCTATCTATCTATCTATCTATCTATCTATCTATCTATCTATCTATCTATCTATCTATCTATCTCTGTCTGTCTGTCTGTCTGTTTATCTATCTATCCGTCCGTGCGTCCATCCGTCCGTCCGTCCGTCTGTCTGTATGTCTGTCTGTCTGTCTGTCTGTCTGCCTATCTATCTATCTATCTATCTATCTATCTATCTATCTATCTATCTATCTATCTATCTATCTATCTATCTATCTCTATATCTGTCTATCTATCTATATGTCTGTCTGTCCTTCTGTCTGTCTGTCTGTCTATCTATATGTCTGTCTGTCTGTCTGTCTATCTATCTATCTATCTATCTATCTATCTGTCTGTCTGTATGTCTATCTATCTATATGTCTGTCTGTCCGTCTGTCTGTCTGCCTGTCTATCTATCTGTTTATCTGTCTGTCTGTCTGTCTGTCTGTCTGCCTGCCTATCTATCTATCTATCTATCTATCTATCTATCTATCTATCTATCTATCTATCTATCGGCTATCTATCTATCTATCTATCTATCTATCTATCTATCTATCTATCTATCTATCTATCTATCTATCTATCTCAGCCGCTTCCTCTGTTTCTCCCAACTCATATGAATGTCCGAGTGTTTTCAATAATGTATGATGAACAGTAGATATTTATGTACGTATGTATTAGTCTTAAGACGCTTAATCGGAATCGGGAATCGGGAAACTCAGAACTTTTTGGGGGTATCGGAATCGGGAAAATTTGTCCCTATTTTCCGATTGCAAAAACAATTCTTAAAATTTTTTTTTTTCTTTTAAACAATATTTTCCATTAATGGTACTAATGATAATATTTATTGATTTTAAACTACCAATAAAAGTAAAATCTATATACCCCCCTCCCACAAGTGTATTTTTATGTTTGAGAAAATATATGTACATATGTTTTACGGTAATTCGAAAAGTAAAAAACAAAAAACAAAACAACAACTCTATGGCAAAATATTTAGAGATTTAAAAAGAACCGGAATCAGAATCGCTAATTGTATCGGAATTGGGAATTTAGAACGGAATCGGTAATTATATCGGAATCGGGAAATATATTGGAATCGTCCTATCAGTAGTATGTAGATCTACTTTATACTGGTACCATGTACATCAGTACTATTATAGAATATATATATATATATATATATATATATATATATATATATATATATATAGGTTATCTCCTCTTGGCTGAGAAGTTAGCCGCAAGGGGAGACACAGGGCCAAAATTATGGTGTGGATTTTCAAAGAAGCGCCAGAAGAAGAACCACGTTCGACACGGAGAATAACAGATTATACCTGTAGGTATTAACCCCCCCCCCCCCCACCCTCCACTGCGAGAAGATCTGGCATAAGGTGGGAGAAAAAGCCAGTGCACAAACAATTGTCTGAGCAGGGTGGACCTCGTTGAGCTGAACAGAACAAATACAACAGTCAGACAGAAGCTAGGCCACCACCGTCACAACGGCCCAGTCTCTGTCAGACTGATTGTCGAAGACGTATCCTAAATTGGTATGATTGGCGTAAGAAAGGATGCGCCATTCTTCGCCTACAGAGAGGGCGTCTCGTTGTGTTCATGAACCAATACGCAGATAAGTACTTTAGTGAGAATTCAGAGAAAAAGTGACCCTCTTTTTTCAGCGTTGGCTTTTAATTTACATAGGCGTGTCTGTACATTCGTAAAACACTCTATTAGAGAGAGAGAGAGAGAGAGAGAGAGAGAGAGAGAGAGAGAGAGAGGGGGGGGGAGAGAGTAGTGTATAAATATTCCGTGTATTCTTGACACTTTAGTGAGCATCTAGAGAAAAAGTGCCCCTCTTTTTCAGCGTTGGCATCTAATTTACATAGGTGTGCCTTTAAGTTCAAAGAACACTTCATAAGAAAGAGGGAGAGAGAGAGAAAGGGGTGGGGGAGAGAAAAAGAGAGAAAGAGAGAGAGAGAGTGGGAGAAAGGAAGAAAGTGTATGTATGAGAGAGAGTGAGTGAGATAGAGTTACAGTAGCGTATAGGTTATCTCCTCTTGATTGAGAAATCATCCGTAAGAGGGCGACACAGGGCCAAGATTAAGGCGCGAACTTTGACGACACGCAAGCAGAAGAACCACGCTGGACACTGAGAGAAGCAGATGGTACCTGTAATTGCATGACGTCTCGCTGCCTCCACAAAAAGGCTCCCTTAAACCAAGACGCAAATAAGTTCACTATATTTTATTTACTCCTCTCCAGGAGTTAGGCACAAGGCCAATTTTATCCTACTCCCACAAGTAAGATGTGACCCAAGGTCGGGTCGGAAAGTGGGGGTTGAAAAACCAGCGCCCGAGAGGTGAGCACTCTGACCATCAAAAATTGCCTGGGCAGTCCCGTCGGCATTCCCCAGTAGGGGCGCCTCAAGCAGTAAGCAATTAACTTACTCCTCCCCAAAGAGAGGAGGCAAAGCCTGGGAGGGTAGCCCTCTTAGAACTGCACAGGCAGTGGCGTAGCTAGACCTTTTGCCGCCCGGGGCGGTAGTAAAATTTGCCGCCCCCCCCCGGCATTTGGGTGCCCGGAAAATTCGTCCATGGATAATTCGCCCATGGATAATTCGTCCATGGAAAACTATTCTCCCAGAAATCAATGATGCCCAGAAATATCTTCAAAAAAAAGGGCTGGATCTGCAACAAAGTTCTGTCAGGCTGACGGCGTTGAAAGATTTCCTTCTTCAGAATAGAGAAAAGATAGTGGACACTGCAATAGACGAGTCAAAGACACTCTGCTCTGAAATGGGGATAAGCATGGAGCGTCGTATTCGCAAAAAGAAACGAATGGATGGTGAAGGATTGACTGATGCAGCGCTGAGTTTTGATACTGAGTTGAGACGGGAAATGCTGTCTGTCATAGACAGATTGACTGAAGAAATATCTTGCAGATTTCAACAAGTTCACAATCTTGCAAATAAATACGCTTTTCTTATACCGTCAAATCTGCTTGATGATAATTATGATTGTCAGCTTGGTGGATTTGACGAAGATATAGAAAAAGAGAAATTCTTTGCTGAAAAGAAGAGGTTACAGTATGTTGTAAAAGCTTCAGAAAAAGACAAAATCGATGGACCTCTTGAACTTTTGAACTTTATACAAAGATACCAACTTGGGGATTCCGTCCCTAATATTGTGATCTTGCTGAGAATTTTCCTCACCAGAGCTATTAGCGTTGCTAGCTGTGAGCGCTCTTTCTCAAAACTGAAGCTCATAAAAAACTACCTTAGATCAGCAATGAGCCAGACAAGACTTACAGACTTGGCAATCCTCTCAATAGAGAGGGAACTTGTCGAGGAAGTGAATTTTGATAGAGTCATTGATAACTTTGCCGAAAAAAAGGCGCGAAAAATCTGTTTGTAAATTTTCAACCGACTTGATGCCTTGCGACAGTTCTCTCACAAAAAATAAATTTATAGCCTTATTTGCCATTCATAAATACATTTGTTTAAAATATATTAAAACTATTTTTAAAAGAGTTGAAACGTTATTAACAACAACAAATTTCTGAAAACCGAGCGATTACACACACGGATTTAAAAAAGCACCGATACAAGACGTTTTTTCTCTTCGGAGGGCTCGCCCTCTTAATAATAACATTATGAAGACAAAGAAAAGAAAACTACATCGGACTATTCTCTCCTTGATACATCCATGTTATTTGGCGAAAATTCGGACTTTAACAACAACGACAAAAAAGTAAATAAAAATGATTTTATCATTTCATAACATTTTCAGGTTTTCAAATGTTCTCATTTAAATTTATTATTATATAAAATTATAGTATAAAATTTCATATTTTTTGTTAACTTTTTTTTTTTTTTTTTTTCTCTACTTTCTATTTTTACCCTCTCAAAATGCCGCCCCCTCAGGTGTGCCGCCCGGGGCGGGCCGCCCCCCTCGCCCCCCC
>OY744541.1:32075847-32123347 GCA_963556195.1 Sepiola atlantica | reverse complement strand
TTATTTACATTTTCTTTTCAGTTTCTGTTCAGTTTCTTTTTTAGTTTTTTTTCATTTTCTTTTCAGTTTTTTTTATTTACTTTTTATTTTATTTACATTTTCTTTTCATTTGCTTTTCATTTTCTTTTTAGTTTTTTTTCATTTTCTTTTCATTTACTTTTCATTTACTTTTTTTAAAAAAGAAAGAGCGCGTAAAAAGACCATAAAAAGAGCGTAAAAAAATTTCAAAAGTAGATGAAAGATGTTCAAACCTTTTCTACTTCTCAGATATAACTTTCCTCTAAACAAGCTTCGGTTTATAAATATCGTCACTTTCTGCTCCACTTTTCATTGATTTCTTCACTTTATTAATTTCATTCCTATATGCATCCTTCAAGTTCTTTATTTTTTTTCAAATTATCTTCGCAAGAAATCTCAAAGCCAGCCTCAATTAGTTCATCCATTAAATATTTAAAATTGTACTCCCTCGCATTTTCTTCATATACTGCATATTGTTTGTATCCCACAAACTTTCGTAGTTTCTGTAAATATCCAGAAATCTAATGATTTCATTAGCTGACAAATTCATACTTCCTTTTTCTACCATAGCAACAAACTGCATGACTGTGAGGTTATATGAAGCGAATATTGATTTGTAGCAATTGCTATTAAGTGTTCAAAAATCATAAAATCGCACGATACCAGGTCACATGATAATAAAATCTCGCGATACCATGTCACCTGATCATGAAATCACGCGATACCAGGTCATTTGCTACTTGCGACTAAAGTTGAACATATTCAACTTTAGTTGTAGCGAGTAAACTAGTCGCAAGTTGGATGTGCTACTTGTGACTAAGCTGCTACTACTCGCCACTACTGCAGTGGCGGCGAGCAAAGTCGCCTCGTGTGACCGGGGCTTAAGATTAAAAAAACGACCCTGTTTCAGTCAGCTGGGAAGCAGCCCTGTGGTAGTGTATTCCACGGACGAGAAGTTATTGGAAAGAAACTTTGTTCATGGAAGTTCCGTCTAGTTTTAGATACACAGAAAGAGAAAGGAAAATTCTTTACAGTGGTTTTAACTAGAGGAGATTTTGCTGTGAATGTTTTACAGGATGGGGTGGGGGGGACCAGAGACTAGAGCTCAGGTGAAAATAACGATAGAGTACAGAAAGACTAGCGACACCTTCCCAGATGTGGTAACAGTACTCCAACTTAGGACGTATCTGACTCTTATACAGGGAGAGAGTTTGAATGCCTACTAGAGGCTATTCTTGGGTGTCATCGGTCTCTCTGTACAGGGGTTTGTCAGGACAACCTGAAACGAGGATACTTTGTTTTGCATGAAACCTTTACCAAAATATTCAAAATAAGATAGTATTCGAAGCCCTAATAAGATCTACTCGGCATGCATATGCACTGGTTCATACGAGGAATGGTACATGTTCTAGTGATGTTACCCCAAGTAACAGCACTAAACTGAACATTCCACCAGACCAGATGAATCCTTGTCCTGGAATCCGGCCAAAAAAAAACCCCCAAAAAACAAACAAAAAAAACAAAAACAACAACAACAACAACAAAGATAAATTATAACATAATGACCAATTGGGGAGAAGGAAAATTAATGTTCTCCACTGCTTTATTAAGTCAACGTTTGAGTGGTAAAGGAGGGGTTATTTACCTCCCCGGGAGGTTAGGCATAAGGCCAGTTTTATCTTACTCCCACAAGGTAAGATGTGACCCAAGGTTAGGTCAGGAAAGTGGGACTTGAAAAGCCAGCGCCCATGAAGGTGAGCACTCTGGCCATTAAAAATTGCCTGGGCAGCCCGTCGGCATTCCCTGGTAGAGGCGCCTCAGGCAGTAAGCAATAAACTTACTCCTCCCGAAAGAGGGGAGGCAAAGCCTGGGAGGGTGGACCTCCTAGAACTGCACAGGACCGTCCCATAGACCGGCGTAAATCAAGCCTCGAAGGCCAAGACGATACCAGTCTATGCAGTGCAGTATCCATCGGAACAGATACTACACTTTGATCTTAGCCAAAAGACTCGGATATCTAAATATCTCACATAGAAAACAAGTGTTAGCTCAAGGAAGGGGTCCCTTGATTTATGAGATCTAACTCAAGTGAAATGAAAAAAAAAGTAGAGGATTTCAAAGTGTAGTTTAGAATAATGTTTGTTTTAAAGTTGGTTATGCAGCAACGCACAAACAATGCATCGAAAAGAATAAATGTCAACACAGATACAACGCGGCAACCGATCAATTTATGTACGGAACGTCAATTGAACTTACAGGAAACAAAAACCGTTCCATATCAGAGAGGGCGAAACGGGTGGAGTGGGGGCAGTAAAAACAAAGAAAGTAATATGGTGTTATGAGGATAGTGAAAAAAGTACATAGTAGTGATCCTCATTCAATCCCGAGCAACGTCAGGTTACCCTGCTAGTAGTAAATACATTTAATTGCAGATACTTTCTCCTGAATTATCTCATTACTGAAGGGATTGGAATTGTTTATGTTTTTTTTCCCCGCTAAGTTAACAATTTTTATTTATTCATCACTGGTATTATTTTATAAACATACTAGCTGTCCCGATCGGACGTTGCTCGGTAGTGTATTTTACTTGCAAGTTGTTTTGCGTTTCTTATTTTGAAACGATGCTGTTTTCTTTTTTTTTCCTCAATTTTATATTTTTGTTCCAACGAAAGGAAAGTAAGTCTGTAATGGACGAAGACGAGGTTACCTACTTTACGTCCTTATTATTTCCGAAATATTTTTTACTCTTCAAAACAAATTGAAGTAAGTAGGTATTAGACGAATAAAATGTCGTCTATACGAAAATAAATCCGATCGGATAGATTATTTTCTGGAAGGAATTAACTTGAATTACATTTTAATTTTCTTAAGAACATGAACCAACGATCAACAAAATAACCTGGCTATTCTGAATAGAATACTGATTTTGTAGGGCGAAACTATCAATGACAAAAAAATTGATAATCCGACTAGCTTTATTTTATATATTAGATTTGATACAAGGACAAAGCCAGGTATCCCTGCTTGTGAGGCAATAAAGTATGGGTTTTGTGGATTCATGATAAGAAAGTTTTTAGAGAAGCGATGATATCATCTGATTATGATTGTCATTTGCGAGTAAGCCGACCCAGCGCGGTTTTGAGCGGCGGATTTAGACCTTTTGTTTCTCAAGCTGCGATTCGGGATCAACAGGTTGCTGCTTAATCAGAGGATAATCCGCCCAGAAAGAAAAGGGCATTTTATTTGACAATAGATAATAAGACTAAGAAGAAAAAAAGGAAAGAGACGATGAAGAGGAGGAGGAGGAGGAGGAGGAGGAGGAGGAGGAGGAGAGATATTAGGAAAAGAGGTAGAGAATAAGACGACCAAGAAAGAGAAGAAGAAAGGGTAGGGAAAAGATAGATTACAAAGTGAAATAGATGAAAAATAGAGAGGGAGAGAGAGAGAGAGAGAGAGAGAGAGAGAGAAAGAAAGAGAGAGAGAGGGTGGGGGCGAAGAAAGACAGAGTGTTAAAAGGAAATAATATTCTGAAATACAAAGGGAATAGAATGCATGGTCTAAAAGAGGGGAAAAAAGGAAAAATATTTAACATTAATAAACTCATATTTGTTTTTTATGTACTAAGAGAGATTACGTAGAAAGAAAGAAAGATAGAATGGCAATGAAGAGAGACAACTTAGAGAGACAAATAAAAGAGAGAGAGAGAGACAAGTAAGAGAGACAGAGTATGAAAGGGAGAAAGTGTGTGAGAGAGAGAGAGAGAGACAAAAAGAGATTACAAAGAAATATATATATATATATATATATATATATATATATATATATATATATATATATATATATATTATTTATATATATACTAGCGGACCCGTGTAAATTACACGAAATGATGTTTTTAATACTAATTATCTTGTTCCTAACCTATACATGTTTGAATAAAATATAAGATTTGGACTTGTATATTTATTTTAAAAAAAAAATGAACAATACATGAAACAATTTACAAAACTTCTTTATATACAATATTTCTAGTGAAAGTAATATTTCGACGACTAAACCTTACTTTGTAAATGTTTTCGATTAAATTAAATTTGGCTCCAATTTATGAATATTTATTTACTCCTCTCCAGGAGTTAGGTACAAGGCCAGTTTTATCTTACTCCCACAAGTAAGATGTGACCCAAGGTCGGGTCGGGAAAGTGGGGTTTGAATAGCCAGCGCTCGAGAAGGTGAGCACTCTAGCCATTAAAAATTGCCTGGGCAGCCCTGTTGGCATTCCCCGGTAGGGGCGCCCCAGGCAGTAAGCAATAAACTTATTCCTCCCAAAAGAGGGGGGGGCGAAGCCTGGGAGGGTGGACCTCCTAGAACTGCACAGGACAGACCCATAGACCGGTGTAAATCAAGCCTCGAAGGCCAAAACAATACCAGTCTATGGAGTACAGTATCCATCGGAACAGATACTACACTTTGATCTTAGCCAAAAGGCCAAGCCAATTCATGAGTAGCATACAAAGATTTGGAAGGTCGTTGCTTTTGATACAAGCATGACACACAAAATCACACAAGCTATTGTATTAATATGTGTCTTCCCGGTTGTCCCCTCCATACCTCTCTTCCCCTTCCCATCGAAATGTAGAAAAAAATCTTAGAGATTGGTTGGGATCGAACTATAAACCAGTCGGGCCGAAGTCAAAAATACTACGTCGCTAACCGTTGCGCCAAAGGGAAATACTTGAAAATATTTCGAAAATTAGGCGAGTTGAATGTTTTTCAAAATCTAGGTGCGGCACGCATGCGCAGAGCTTTTGCCGGAAGCGTGACACACGAACACACACGCTATCGTATTAATATATAGATATTAAAGATATATGAGATCTATATGAACTCTTAGTTTCTAATAATTATTGATCGATAACATCGACATGCTAGTGTAGCGGCTTTTTGTACATGTCTGTATACATAAAAATAATTATATATATATATATATATATATATATATATATATATATAGAGAGAGAGAGAGAGAGAGAGAGAAGAGGGATACAGGGGAAGACGAGCAAGAGAATGAGAGAAAGAGAGTGAGCACCACTGTACTGTGGGGTATAGGATAGTTGATCATCGTCAGCCTAGAATCTGCGAGCAGTCGCCATATCCACTCGGCCACCGGAAACTGTCATGTAATAAAGGGAAATTAAGACCTATATGTACCTAGAAGCGGACACAGATAGAAAACTAGTCGAGAGTGTTCGACCAACGTATTTAGAACTTCGCATTAGAGCTTTTTGACGGTCTATTTTTAACATCCCCGAGAGGGCTCAACTTTAATTTCTTAGAGGGGCTTATCATAATATTTATAAATAAATATTAAATTATTAATACCTACAGACGCTAGCGTTTCAAACTTATTGCTATCATCAGTGCAGGAAAGTAACAATTTCATATATATATATATATATATATATATATATATATATATATATATATATATATATATATGCAGATCTCGGCATTGTTTCCAGTCGTCCTGTATTACTACTTGCCATTGGAATCAAGCAATGTCGACTCAGGAGAGCGGTTGTTGGAGATTGCGCAACCCTTGCAATTACAAATTCACGCCCGGGCAGCCCCTGGCGGGGCACTCATACGTCGAAATCGATGGGAGAGTCCATTATATATATATATATATATATATATATATATATATATATATATATATATATATATATATATATATATATATGTTCAAATACAAGCATATACCAATGAAAACAAAGTAATAACTCGAAAACAATGAAGTATACACAAACTATTTATTGTTGTGAACCCGACTGGGGTTGCTATTAAATTGTGTCCATTGAGAATGTGTATAACAAAGTCTGCAAATGATGTGTGTATATGTGCCTGTGTGTTCAAGTTGAGATATGTCTTACATACCGTGCAAAGTGTGTTTGTGAGCGCGAACATGCTGGTAAGGTGTTTTCATAGCAGGAAGAGAGAGACGGTCTGTAAGGTCTGTCTATCGAGACCAAATGAAAAAGACAGAAAGAATTTTCTGGGCATCTCTTTTTATATCGCGGATCGTAGCACCCTTTACGATCACGAAAAGGGAGATAATCTGGGTCTGACTCCCTCTGGTGAGTATCTGTGTAAGTGTATCGAGAAAGATAGGTAATGCTACACTACTAACTTATCACGTACGTTCGCACGTATACATCGAAATATCACAACGGTATATCGTTGAAAATGAGCAAGAGCTGAGAATGTGATTTAAGATATGAAATTTAAATCAATTTTTTTTCTATTTTCACCAAATATGTTTCGGCGAAAACATCTTGTAATTTTCGGTTGTAGAAATTTAAACCAAAATCAAACATTTTTTTCACAAAAAAAATTCAATGTAAAACCGAAATAATCAATGAATATTGATTACTAAAAATAAAATTCGAAAATCTTCAAACATAATTACGAACGCTAATAAAGACTACGGACTATTTACAAGGAAGAAAAAAATATGGTAGAAATTAATTTTACGTTAAAAGTAAAAAAAAAAAAATATGATTAAACGCTAATAAATTGTACCAGAGTTTTTAATTTTTATTTTTTCAATTAAAATTCTCTAGAACTTTTAATTATACAGACTTATTTTTGGCCACTCTCAGCCATTTTTTTTTTTGGCAATCTCGCACTCATAACTCATTCGCCTAAAAAAGGTATTAAAAGAAGCAACATTAATATGGCACTCGGGAGAACGCATATCTTCGCCATGGCTCAATAGGAATTTTGTTTACATGACGTTGTTGAAGAGAAGCGTTTTTTTATTACTTTGCTTTGTTTTGATGACGTATATCAACGTCTTAAATTATGTATCTGGTATGTCGTATATTTGATTTGAAATAGACGAAAATATATTAATTTTGTATTGACAACATTTGTGGCAACTACAAATAAAGTTAGATACTAAATGAGAGTTTAAAGAGTCCAATGAACGTTCTAGGTGAAAAAAGAGTTATGTTTCGGAATTTTTTAGATGAGGATTAATAATTTTTAACACACAAACGCACGCGGCACCAGCCGAAATGTACACATGTACTCAATTTCTCCTTACAGACAAAATAACTTTTATTTTGTGTTATTTTGGATTATTCGGAGTACTCTTCTCATATTCGATGTTATTCTCACAACGTTTCGGCTGATGTAACCTCCCACCTTCTTCAGGTGTATTTTGTCGAACTCAGAAATCTTTCTGTCGAACTCGGGAATCTGTATGTAGTTTATAAGAGAACCTGTGGCATAACGGATATAAGTGCTAATAATAATCAGTTCTAAGTGACAGTCTTCTGGAGGTTGAAGGTTCAATCCTCAGTGCGGGCGATACTAAGAATACAATTACGAATTACTCAAGACTTCTACACGGTCATGACCGAAGGAACGAGAGCAAGCTACTCCCATCGGGGATTCAATAAACGATTCCGTTCAAAATTCCATACAGATTCCCGAATTCGACAGAAAGATTCCCGAGTTCGACAAATGCACCTGAAGAAGGTCGGAGGTTACATAGGCTGAAACGTTGTGAGAATAACATCCAAGATGAGAACATTAGTCTAAATCAGAGGTCTTCAAAGTGGGGGTCGCGACCCCCAGGGGAGTCGCGTAACCATAGAAAGGGGGTCGCCAAAATTATAACTATGGAATTTTTTCACTCCATTAACTTATTTTTTATTTATAAAAAATTTTGGTGGGTCACGAAAAAAAGATTTTTCCAAAAAGGGGTCGCGACAAAAAAAGTTTGAAGAGCACTGGTCTAAATAATCGACATAATATGAAAGAAGAGTTATTTTGTCTGTAAGGAGATATTGAGTATACATATTCATTTCGGCTGTTGCCGCAAGCGTTTGTATCTTACAGTGTGTGTAAATGAGATACGTGTGTACATGTGTGTGCGTGTGTTTTGCAAGTGAGGGAATGTATGTGCATGAGTTGTGTGTGTACATGCGTTCTGTGAGCGGCGTGTATGTTTGCTTCGCTGGGTGTACAGTAATGCTTGAATATCGCTCGTTACGTCTGCCGGAAGCCTTCGGCCATGGGTCAAGGTTAGCTTTAAAGGACGTATCCACGTGCCTTGTCTATGGAAACAAAATAACGGAAAAAAAGGAAAGAACAATGCTGTGTTTAGGCTATTAAACTATTATTCTAGCATTTGTCGAATCGAAAGTCGATACGTAAAAGCAACATTCACTGCGTTGCTACTTCGAACAATGTCACCCGGCTATTTTATCAATGAAAGGGGAGATTAACTCTCGATAGTGAAGCAGACATAAAGTCCAGATGGATGGGGGGGGGATGTACAGGCATATTTTTCGTATGAAAACAAGGTGCCTTATAAAAACATACGCACCTTCTAAAACAAACCGTATAAAAAGAGCGAATATCTCTTTACCAACATACTTAATTTTTACATGATTATGCGTATTACATTTTCGCGTTAAAATCGTTGTTAATTAACTTAATAATCTACTAAGCTCTAGCCCATGGGCGGGCAACCTCCGGCTTAGCGCTGGCCCGCCACCCTGCTATGCTTTATTATTGCAATCCGGCCTGCGGACCTCCCAGTAAAACTAATATCATTTTGTGACATAGACGTAAAAGTAGGTTTCAATTAAGATTTACAGTGGGATAAAAATGTATAAACATCAGCGAGCGATGATGCATGTATATTTCATTTTTCTTTAACTATTAATTTCGAATCCTTGGCCTGAGATAAAAATAGAAAAAGAGAAAGAGAGAGACAAAGAGGAAATGAGAGACGAGGATAGGGCATGAATCATAGAACTTATGTGAGGTGTGTCTAAACGAATGCTGGATCAACTTGCTACTTTCGCCGTCATTATTTTTTATGATTCCAAAATGGCTCTTCGTCAGCGCCTTTTATAACATCACATACAGAAGTCTCTTGCAAAAAAATATCAGATTTGTAGAGTGTTCAATGCAATTTTTGTACAATTTATTTATGTAAACAAAATATAGTAATTCTGAGATTTCGTTTTTCACTCCGGCTTGCGATCTCCTTCCAAAAGTCTCATCCGGCCCTCATTCTGAAAAGGTTGCCCACCCCTGCTCTAGCCCCTGCCCCATCTCCGCAATGTTGCACCCCTCTGCTTGTTTTGCAAGTACTTTCATGAAATGTGCTCTGACAAACTTGCTGCACTGGTGCCCCATCGATGTAATTATCCCCGACTGACCCGACAATCAACAAAAATCAAACCCCTTCATTGTAGAGGTCCCCAGATTGCGGAGGGCTTTTTACTCTAATAGCTACTTTCCTCGGATTGTTCGCTTTTGGAATTTCATCCCTGCCCACTGTTTTCCCAGACTGTACCAACATTCAAAAATTTAAATGTAATGTGAACAAACATCTTACTGCACAATTCTCAACTTAGGATGCCCCTATAGGTACGGCTCTTAATTCACGTCTCAGTGGCAATGTGCCCCCTTGTTTGGGGTGAATCAAAAGTAAAAAAAAAAGGTATCTTCTTTTATATCAAATTCTGAGTACAATCTTTATACCCAGCACTCGACAGTGAGGTAAAATACAGGGTAATGAGAAAGTAACGCCCTATACTTGTAAGTAATACTTGTAAGTTATTACTTGTAAGTTATTACTTGTAAGTTATACTTGTAAGTTATTACTTGTAAGTAATACTTGTAAGTTATTACTTGTAAGTTATTACTTGTAAGTTATACTTGTAAGTTATTACTTGTAAGTTATTACTTGTAAGTTATACTTGTAAGTTATTACTTGTAAGTTATACTTGTAAGTTATTACTTGTAAGTTATTACTTGTAAGTTATACTTGTAAGTTATTACTTGTAAGTTATTACTTGTAAGTTATACTTGTAAGTTATTACTTGTAAGTTATTACTTGTAAGTTATACTTGTAAGTTATTACTTGTAAGTTATTACTTGTAAGTTATTACTTGTAAGTTATTACTTGTAAGTTATTACTTGTAAGTTATTACTTGTAAGTTATACTTGTAAGTTATTACTTGTAAGTTATACTTGTAAGTTATTACTTGTAAGTTATACTTGTAAGTTATTACTTGTAAGTTATACTTGTAAGTTATTACTTGTAAGTTATTACTTGTAAGTTATTACTTGTAAGTTATACTTGTAAGTTATTACTTGTAAGTTATTACTTGTAAGTTATTACTTGTAAATTATTACTTGTAAGTTATTACTTGTAAGTTATACTTGTAAGTTATACTTGTAAGTTATACTTGTGAGTTATACTTGTAAATTATTACTTGTAAGTTATACTTGTAAATTATTACTTGTAAGTTATACTTGTGAGTTATTACTTGTAAGTTATTACTTGTAAGTTATACTTGTAAGTTATTACTTGTAAGTAATACTTGTAAGTTATTACTTGTAAGTTATTACTTGTAAGTTATACTTGTAAGTTATTACTTGTAAGTTATTACTTGTAAGTTATACTTGTAAGTTATTACTTGTAAGTAATACTTGTAAGTTATTACTTGTAAGTTATTACTTGTAAGTTATACTTGTAAGTTATTACTTGTAAGTTATTACTTGTAAGTTATACTTGTAAGTTATTACTTGTAAGTTATACTTGTAAGTTATTACTTGTAAGTTATTACTTGTAAGTTATACTTGTAAGTTATTACTTGTAAGTTATTACTTGTAAGTTATTACTTGTAAGTTATACTTGTAAGTTATTACTTGTAAGTTATTACTTGTAAGTTATACTTGTAAGTTATTACTTGTAAATTATTACTTGTAAGTTATTACTTGTAAGTTATACTTGTAAGTTATACTTGTAAGTTATACTTGTAAATTATTACTTGTAAGTTATACTTGTAAATTATTACTTGTAAGTTATACTTGTAAGTTATTACTTGTAAGTTATTACTTGTAAGTTATTACTTGTAAATTATTACTTGTAAGTTATTACTTGTAAGTTATACTTGTAAGTTATACTTGTAAGTTATACTTGTAAATTATTACTTGTAAGTTATACTTGTAAATTATTACTTGTAAGTTATACTTGTGAGTTATTACTTGTAAGTTATTACTTGTAAGTTATACTTGTAAGTTATTACTTGTAAGTTATTACTTGTAAGTTAGACGTGTAAGTTATTACTTGTAAGTTATTACTTGTAAGTTATACTTGTAAGTTATTACTTGTAAATTATTACTTGTAAGCTATACTTGTAAGTTATTACTTGTAAGTTATACTTGTAAGTTATTACTTGTAAGTTATACTTGTAAATTATTACTTGTAAGTTATTACTTGTAAGTTATTACTTGTAAGTTATTACTTGTAAGTTATACTTGTAAGTTATTACTTGTAAGTTATTACTTGTAAGTTATACTTGTAAGTTATACTTGTGAGTTATACTTGTAAGTTATTACTTGTAAGTTATTACTTGTAAGTTATTACTTGTAAGTTATACTTGTAAGTTATTACTTGTAAGTTATACTTGTAAGTTATTACTTGTAAGTTATACTTGTAAGTTATTACATGTAAGTTATTACTTGTAAGTTATTACTTGTAAGTTATTACTTGTAAGTTATACTTGTGAGTTATACTTGTAAATTATTACTTGTAAGTTATACTTGTAAATTATTACTTGTAAGTTATACTTGTGAGTTATTACTTGTAAGTTATTACTTGTAAGTTATACTTGTAAGTTATTACTTGTAAGTAATACTTGTAAGTTATTACTTGTAAGTTATTACTTGTAAGTTATACTTGTAAGTTATTACTTGTAAGTTATTACTTGTAAGTTATACTTGTAAGTTATTACTTGTAAGTAATACTTGTAAGTTATTACTTGTAAGTTATTACTTGTAAGTTATACTTGTAAGTTATTACTTGTAAGTTATTACTTGTAAGTTATACTTGTAAGTTATTACTTGTAAGTTATACTTGTAAGTTATTACTTGTAAGTTATTACTTGTAAGTTATACTTGTAAGTAATTACTTGTAAGTTATTACTTGTAAGTTATACTTGTAAGTTATTACTTGTAAGTTATTACTTGTAAGTTATACTTGTAAGTTATTACTTGTAAGTTATTACTTGTAAGTTATACTTGTAAGTTATACTTGTAAGTTATTACTTGTAAGTTATTACTTGTAAGTTATTACTTGTAAGTTATACTTGTAAGTTATTACTTGTAAGTTATTACTTGTAAGTTATTACTTGTAAATTATTACTTGTAAGTTATTACTTGTAAGTTATACTTGTAAGTTATACTTGTAAGTTATACTTGTAAATTATTACTTGTAAGTTATACTTGTAAATTATTACTTGTAAGTTATACTTGTAAGTTATTACTTGTAAGTTATTACTTGTAAGTTATTACTTGTAAATTATTACTTGTAAGTTATTACTTGTAAGTTATACTTGTAAGTTATACTTGTAAGTTATACTTGTAAATTATTACTTGTAAGTTATACTTGTAAATTATTACTTGTAAGTTATACTTGTGAGTTATTACTTGTAAGTTATTACTTGTAAGTTATACTTGTAAGTTATTACTTGTAAGTTATTACTTGTAAGTTAGACGTGTAAGTTATTACTTGTAAGTTATTACTTGTAAGTTATACTTGTAAGTTATTACTTGTAAATTATTACTTGTAAGCTATACTTGTAAGTTATTACTTGTAAGTTATTACTTGTAAGTTATTACTTGTAAGTTATTACTTGTAAGTTATACTTGTAAGTTATACTTGTAAGTTATACTTGTAAATTATTACTTGTAAGTTATACTTGTAAATTATTACTTGTAAGTTATACTTGTGAGTTATTACTTGTAAGTTATTACTTGTAAGTTATACTTGTAAGTTATTACTTGTAAGTTATTACTTGTAAGTTAGACGTGTAAGTTATTACTTGTAAGTTATTACTTGTAAGTTATACTTGTAAGTTATTACTTGTAAATTATTACTTGTAAGCTATACTTGTAAGTTATTACTTGTAAGTTATACTTGTAAATTATTACTTGTAAGTTATACTTGTAAATTATTACTTGTAAGTTATACTTGTAAGTTTTTACTTGTAAGTTATACATGTAAGTTATTACTTGTAAGTTATTACTTGTATGTTATTACTGAAATATAATTCTTACAAAAAATGAATGGTGGGAGCAAGTGTTATGAATTATGCATTATTTTTTCCTTTAGTCCTCATATTCCATGAGCGATGTTTGTAACAATGGAGAAAAATGCTGTATTTAGGGTCGGCTGCTGTTTTCAATACTCTCATAATATCCATCACCATTTATCTGTCAATCTATTCATCTTGTTGGCCCTAATCTTCGAGTGGGTTTTAGCCTTAATAAGTGTTGACTCATTAGTAAAAAAAAATAAAAAATAAAAACAAAGTTCCGTGTGAAATCAGTTGATGCGGTTTCCAGGCAGCTTTAGAAGCTGGTGGCGATTGCTAACACTCATATCGAATTTTGAATAAAACCCCATGCTATAAACTTTCTTCTCATATTCATTTCTTGTAAAAATTATATTTCAGTAATAAATTACGAGGACTTAATAATAGGGAGTTACTTTCCAATCACCCTATACATTAGAATACAATGCATCAGAAGAATTGTGTTGACCACTGTCATGTATATATACAGACAGTATGTACCAAGCTGTGTTTGCATGTGTAATGCCCTTAAAATAAACGGGTATTTTATCGCACTGAGATAGAATAAACACAAAAGATCACGGAAAAATTAAACTCATACAAGACTAAATATGTTTAAGACGACCTATGCGAGAGGTGGTCCCTCGTCTTTGGCAGTTTCGAATCGTTTACATATTGGAGGAAATGAATTCCAATATCATAACGGTTACCATATTTTTCTGCTTGGCATAAATTCAGAGGAAATCTGGTTAATAATATAAACATTTGATAGTTATTTCTGATTTCCATAATATAACAGAAGAGAGTTTGAATACTTACGAGACACCATCCTCGAGTGTCTTTTGTCTCTCTGTATAGGAGTTTGTCAGGACACCCTGAAATGAGGATACTTCACCTTTTGAGAAAACCCTGACCAAATATTCAAAATAACACAAAATAATACTTTTATATACGTAAAAATTAATTAATTAATTAATACATATATAGTCTAAAGAAGCTTTGAGTTATTTTAAACAAAAAGACAAAAAAAAGGAAAATGCAGTTTAAATTCCCACAGAAACTAACTAAATCCAAAATAGTGCAGACTTAACATTTGTTGGAAAATTCATAAATAAATAATATATAATAGTAAGTAAATAAAATAAAAAGGGGGATTAAGTATCTAACAGTAAAACAAAAGCAGGAGACCTTAACGTAAGCATCTAATATTAACACAGGGATCTTCAGCTGTTTACCATGTAACTGTTTCGGAGATTTAAAAACAGGACAGTTATATGCATGGCTCTCCAATGGTACAGATAAAACTACCATTTCCCCAATAATCAAGTGTCGAAATAATTCAGCTTAAAATGTTACTTATATATACATAAATAAATAATAATAAAATAATAATAATAATAATAATAATAATAATATACTACCCTTAAGACTACCGTGTGATATGGTAATTTGCATATCAAATAAAATTCTTTATAACAATAGTAATACTAGTAATAATAATAATAATAATAATAATAATAAAATACTATCTAAACACTACACCTACGAACCATTCTACGATATGGTAGCTAGAAATAAAATTATATAGGAATTAAGGTTGCATTAAAAAAAAAAAAAATATATATATATATATATATATATATATATATATATATATATATATATATATATATATATATATATATATATGATTATTTTTATTTACACAGACATATACAAAATCTGCGACACTGGCATGTCGATGTTATCGATCAACAGTTATTATAAACTGTGATCTAATCAGGCAGAGTTAGAATCCGATCTTAACCTTAAATCATATTTGGAAAGCTCTATTTGATATTGAGCACTTTTTATAAACCCGGTTGAAATTCCTTGGATTACTACCCTGTGGATGTTTTACCTGAATTACTATTATTATTACACACACACACACACACACACACATATATATATATATATATATATATATATATATATATATATATATATATATATAATCTGATTGAAAAACACTTCCCCATAACCAATCCCCTGCATAAAATATTCAATAAAAATAACCTAAAACTATCCTACAGCTGCTGTGAAAACCTAGAAATGATAATTAAGGCACACAATAACAAAATACTAAAAGAGAACAGCAGAGAGGAAGAAAAAAATAACAAATTACATAAAAAAGTGAGAAATATAGCAAAAATAACACTAAGAAGAACAAAAATATAAACAATACAAATAGAAATAAACAAAACACTAATAGTAATCACCCGAATACAAATGAAAAAGTTAGCAATGAAGAGAAAAGATGTAACTGCATAAATCGTACACGTTGTCCACTACAAAATAAATGCCTAACAAAAGTATTGTATACCAAGCCACAATATTTGCCAAGGAAAGACCGAGTAACAAGAAGTACTACGTGGGTATGACCTCCCTAGATTTTAAAACCAGATATTATGACCACAAAAGCACATTTGAAAACAGAGAACGTCGAATTAAAACAGCACTAGCAAACCACTATTGGGAGCTCAAAGGAAATGGACGCTCACCAATAATTGAATGGAAAATAATACGACAGGAAAGGACATGTAGAAATTTAGATGACCCGTGTAGATTATGTCTGAATGAAAAATTTGAAATGCAAAACTTTAAAGAACTCCGAAATCTATTAAACTGTAGAAGTGAGATAGCAAACAGCTGCCTACACAGAAATAAATTTACCTTAGGCTAACGATACATAAATAAATAAATAAACAAACAAATAAGTAAAAAAAACTAAACTAAGCAAAAATCTAACAATTTAAAAATTAAAACCTAAAATAGAAATACAAGGAACCACGTGTTAAAATAAATTCGCCCATTATATTGACACAACAAAGGAAACAGGATATAGGCCAATCTATAGAAAACAGAACAATAGAACAGGATATAGGAAGTAACACTAACCACACCTTTGTTCGTGGGAAGCCCAACGATTGGCTGAGAGAACAACAAAGAATCTGATTGGTTAACTAGCTAGCCGTGTATATAAAAACACCCGGCAAAAATAACTCCATGCATTTTAGCCTGAAGATCCCCTCACCCCCGCGGATTAACCGTGGGAGCCTCTGTGTAGCTTAATTGCCATAAATATATTTTCATAGCTTACTACCTAGCTCTACCAGACACGATTAATTCTTGTCCTGGAATCCGGCAAGAAAAGACCACAATAAAGATAAACTATCATATAGGTAAGTGGTCAATTTGGGGAGAGGAAAATTAATGTTCTCCACTTCTTACTAACTCAATGTTTGAGAGATAGAGGAGAACCTTAAATGAACACTCGGATATCTATGTATCTCATAAAGAAATCAAAGCCCCACACTGTCTACCATGCCCCAGCCCCTGCCCCATCACCGCATGTTACATCCCTGTGCTTGTTTTACAATGTGCTCTGACGAACTTGCTACACTTGTGCCCCGGCCAATCTGACACTCAGCAAAATCGCACCCCTTCACCGTAGAAGTATCCAGATGCCGGAAGGCTTTCTACTCTAATAACTTCTTTCCTCAAACCGTTTGCCTTTGGAATTCCCTCAGTGCTCCCTGTTTCTCCGACTGTAACAACATGCAGAAATTTAAATGGAATGTTAACCAACATCTTCCTGACCAACTCCCCACTTCTGAGACCCCCATATAAATATGGCCCCTAATTCACGTCTCAGTGGCAGGCGAATTGAAGTAAAAAAAATGGAAAACGAAAAAAGAAAAAGGAAATCAAGTGTTAGCCCCAGGAATGGGCTTCTCGATATCTGAGAACTAACTGAGCTAAGTGAAAAAAAAAATGACCAAGATTAGATTTTAGATGTTTAAAACTAAAATGAAAATAAGAAAAAAAAAATGTCCGTAAAAACCCTTAGTGAGTAAAATAATAATACAATACGTTTGGAAATCGATTATGTGTAAATAGATCTTATCATGTGATATCCCCGGTCAAATGTCAACTGTGTATTTCCCACGTACTCAGAAGGGTTAGTGATAACAAAAGGAAAGCAATTCGGTTTGATTTGTTCAGATGTGTTGTTTTTTACGGCATCTCAACCGAAACACCACATCTATTGTAACTGATTCATATAGCTGACTAGAAAAATACCCGTCCCAAGACGAGCAAAATTAGTTACCCGAACAGAAGAGTGTGCACCAGTTTTATGCCCCCTTACAAAGATTAAAATCAGGATATAATGCTACTAAACCTTATGTCTAGAAATCTTGTTCTCATTTTGATAAAAAAATCCATTACATGATTTTGATTTTAGAAAATGTCTAAAATTTAAGGCTTAGCTTAAGGGGTCTTAAGAAGAAACTGAAAGTCGGGGAATCTTACTTAATTGGTGTCTAATGACTATGGATCAAATTCAATACAAATCTGAAATATTTGAATTTTCAAATAGAAGATTGTGCCCATATTATGCCTGTTTTTTCACACGGCTCTACAGAGAAGAGTTTTATTCCACTCGGCGTTGTCCGGGAGCAATACAATTGTCATTGATAACATTACTGTATTATATTTGATAATGGTAAGTGAGGGTGAGGGGGGGAACAGCATCTTTTATCCTATATGGAGTTGTCCGGGAGCAATAAATGTAAATTAGTATAACATTTAAATCTCTTTGGACTATTTTCATTATCAACATTATTTCTCTTCATATTATTGTGAAAGTGGGTAGGGGGAACTGAATTACCCGGCATCAAGGATGTTATTGTTTTGTCCTACTCAGTGTTGCACAGGGGCAATAAATGTAAGATTACAGTATTACATTTAAAAGGGATAGCTCCGGTAAATGAATTAGATTATTATTTTTGTTTTTCAATACATTAAAACAAGAGAGAGGAATTGGCTGGACGGTGGAGAAAGAGAGGCTTGGGGAGAGGGACAGAAAAATGCACGAGAGGGAAAGAGAGAAAGATAAACAGAGAGAGAGAGAAAGAGAGAGAGAGAGAGGGGGGCTAGACGTTTTAATATAAAGATGTTACACACACTATTTAACTTCTATTTTTTATTGCCCCGGGCAACGCCGGGTAGCCCTGCTGTACTTGAAATGATTTTGCTGAATCATTGGAAGACTCCTTTTTAGGTTCGGGTCACTGAGTCATAGAATAAGCTGCCAGAGGCTGTGTTCAGCCCGCAGACGTCCAAACATTTCAAAGTAGTGCTGGACGCATCGTAGCTCTTCAGATGATTACTCTTGTACATGACCTCCTCCCTTCTTTCATAACTCTTTCTTTTACATAGCTCTAGCCGCGTGCTACTCCTTTGTCCATATATTGAATTGAATGTAATTAGAACAATTACAATCAAAGTTTTTTTCGAACATAACTCAATCCCCAAACTGAGGAACATTTGAACATGTATTTTTGACTGATTAAAATATATATATAAAAAAAAACCTTAGGGGAAACAGTCGTTGATTAACTCAAGTTTAGTATAATAATAAATTAACATAGAAATTTAAAAACCTATATATTATTTTCGCAATCTTATCAAAGCAAGGTGATCCGACGTTGCTCGGGATTGAATGAGGATCACTACTATGTACTTTTTCACTCTGCTCATGACACCATGACTTTATTTTTACTACCCCCCTTCTCTGGTCCCCCCCTCCCTAATATAGTCAGAAGAAGCTGAAATGTTGGAAAACTCTCTGAATTAATGTCATATATATATGGTTTCAATTTTATTAAGATCGTATATACATATTTGAAATTTTAAGGGGCTTCTGCCTCAGAAGTGGGTGCAAATAGATATTCAGCACATAGAGGGTAACGAAGTATTCCGGAACCACTTCCATTGTCTTCCCCAGAGAATTTTATACAAATGATATAAATTTCATAAAAATAAGATATATTTGAAGTTTTGGCACTTCTGCAGTCTTTATGAAGCAGCAGATTTTCTGTCCTTCTACTGAAAATAAAGGGAAGTAATTCAACCGGAAGTGACTTATTTACAACCTAAAAAAAAATGCAAGACTGGTTTGTTTTTGGGTAACAATTAACAATTTCTTTTTTTTATTATATGAAGTAAAAAGATTTTAAATAAAAAACCCTAACCCTAACATTAAGAAATCAGGCGGTGTGCCTGTAAAAAAATTATTGTTTTTGCAGCTGGTTCCTCCGTGAGCATTTCCAAATAAATCCATCACTTCCATTGTGGCTTGCCATTTGCATCTGTCTTTGACATGACGGCCATGTCCGACTGCAAGAAATCAGGTGATGTGCCTGTAAAAAATCTATTGTTTTTTGCGTCTGGTTCATTAAATTACCAATGTCGCGAAGATTCAACTCATTTAACTCCATTTTCTAAAAACTAAATTCTACTTCAACTCCCGGTAAATTCAACTTCCGGTGAATTCTGAATGAATGGTACTTGGAGGAAAAAAAACGGAACTCTTCAATTTCGATTTCTTAATTGGCAGCTGCTTCATAAAGACTGCAGAAGTGCCAAAGTTTAAAATGAGTTTCGGTCCTCATAGCTCCCCTTGGTTAGGAGGGCACTTCCATTGTCTCCCCTAGAAAATTTTATATGTATAATTTAAATTTCATAAAAATATGATATATTTGAAGGTTATACCCTCATAGCCACCTTAGGGGTACACTTAGAGATTCGGGAACACTTCCATTGTCTTCCCTGGTTAATTTTACATAAGAGAAAACTTTAAGATTTTATGTAGATTCTCTAACCTTTTTTTCCATAGGAAACACACAAACATTACACACACACGTTAAGTTTTATATAGAGAGATTTATTGTATTTGAATGTACAGAAAATAAACATTTATTCATTGAGCGACGAAGCGGATAGTTATTGGTTGTGTTCCCCAATCATTTGATGAAAACGCTGTTTGTAAACACATTTTTATGAAGTCTTAAAGATTAATTCAATATTTTAGTTTTAATCACGTAATTATTGTTAATTTTATGTTTCATATTGTGAAAAGAAAGCTTTTTTATAGCTATTATTTTTTTAACATATAGGATGGATGAAAAAAAAACGCAGTTAAACTAAAAGTATCTAATATACATACATACTAAGATGATGTTAGTCTGTCTTGGTAGATATTTGTACTAACGAATCACGGCTTATTAAGGCCCAAAGGCCACTCGAGGATAAGGGTTAATGAGTTCGTCTGGTGGACGATGAGACACACACCGTGAAGGTTGGTTGCGATGGTCGAAACTGGGCAGAATTTGATTATTTAAAAGGACGGTTCTACAAGAATTCGTCAAAATTGGACTTGAAAACGACCATGTTGTAGTCAGCAAGGAAGCAGCCCCATGTTATTGTGTTCCACAGACAGAGTAGTTCTTGGAAAGAAACTTTGCTCATGGAAGTTTGGTTTTGTTTTAGGTACACAGAGGAAGGCAGGAAAATTATTTACAGTGGTTGTAGCTAGACGAGTCTTTGTTGTTAATGTTTTACAGGAGGAACCATGGATTATTGATTCCATTAAAAAATGACCGATTCCGATACAATTACCGATTCTGATACAATTACCGATTCCATTCTAAATTCCCAATTCCGATACAATTACTGATTCTTTTTAAATCTCAAAATATTTAGCTATAGAGTTTTTGTTTTTTAAAATTTTCGGATGACCTTAAAACCCATGTAATATGTGCATATATGTTTGCAAATTTAAAAATTTACTTATGGGTGACCTATAGATTTTAGTTTTACTGGTAGTTTAAAAATCAATAAATATTTATCATTTTATCATTAGTACCAGCAATAGAAAAGTTTGTTTTAAACAAAAAACACACACACAAAAAAAAAAACAATTAAAAGAATCATTTTTGGCATCGGAAAATATTCAGATATTTTCTCGATTCCGATACCAATTTCGATGGACCAAAAAGTTCCGATTTTTCCGATTCCCGATTTCAATTCTGATTAATCGTCCCAACACTAGTATTAATTTCGTTTGATTATTTAAGGGGCGCTCAATGACAAGAACTTGTTGACTTTGGATTTGAAGACGACTAAATTGTAATCAACAGGGAAGCAGTCCCTCGGTAATATGTTCCACAGGCGGGAATCCCTTGCAAAGAAGCTCTCTCTATGGAAATTCCGCCGGGCGCTAGGCACTTGAAGGGGGAAAGGGAAGTCACTTTCCGTTGTTGTAACAAGGCAGGTTGTCGCCATGAATGTCTTACAAGGAGGAACCACCGATTGGAGCTCAGTCGAGCACCATCCATGGAAATAACTAAATAAACTAACAATGTAATGGATTTCTTAATGTTAATTTGCAATAGATATTGGAATTTGTATCAATGCTAAGTTGGTCACTGTCCCTATTTACTTACCTACCTACGAGGGCAGGTGGACACAAGGTCGTTTTTTTTAATGTGGGAAAAATCCAGTTCCCTGGAAAGGTACACTCTGGGTTGGGACAAAAATTAAAATTGCCTCAGTCTAGAAGGATTTATCCCTTCACTGACCGAGGACAGGAAATACGAAATGCAGCATCAGAACATATACTACACTTTGCATTATTTATTTGCTATAAGGTAAAAAAATATACAATGCAACAAGGTAGGCACAAGGCCAACACTTTGCTCCTAGCCAAAGGCCAAGGAAAGTTGGTCACTGTCATGTTAAAGTTTCTGGTAGCAACAGATGCACGTGCAAAACGACCAACTGATTATTACAAAAATAAAGCTGAAGTAACCATTATTACCATAACTTATTATGGTCGCATTTGAAAGGAACGAATTTAGCACGCCACCGTATCTTATGGCACACAAATGCTGCGCTTTTTCGGACATAAACAAAACACATATTTTCGCATAAACTTAATCTCAAAATATCGTTTTTGTCTTTCTCTTCCTTGTGAAACATCCGCAACAAGAACTCGGCTTTTCTACCGCAACGGAAAAGAACTTTTCTTTCGCCCTCCGTATGCCTAATGCAAGACGGCATTTCAATAAACATAATTTCTTACTAAGAACTGCTCGCCTGTGGAACATACTACCACGGGACTGCTTCCATGCAGACTACAACATGGGTCGCCTGTAAATCTAATCTCAACAAATACTCGTCATAAGTCGTCCTCATAAGTAATCACATTTTAGCCATTTCATTCATTCTTCTTCTTTGCGGGTCTTTGACGTGTCATGTCGTCATACGACAGTTTCCCACGTTTTCATGCAGTCCTTTGCATTAGTGTTGTATTCTGCAAGATTTTTCAAGCTGCCCCGCTTGGGCAGTAGAGGGCAGACAAGGCAGTATTGCATCGTATGACCCTCCTCTCCGCATTCACAAATGCTTAGGTCAGTTTCGTAGCCCCATCTAGTTTAATAGTATTCCTACACTTCTTACTGATATTCTTCATCAATATAGAAAGAGAGGGGAGAAGAAAGGTGGTAAAAGGGAGCGCCAACGGTAGAAAAACCAATTACCTTTAACTGTTAATAAACACAGAGAAAGAGAGATATATAAGCAAGAGGTATAGGCAGCGTATAAAATAAGAGCAGCAGGTCAAAAAATATACAGTGCGAGAGGGTGAGAGTGATAGACAGACACTTAGTAAAAGATGGATCACCTGATGAGTTAATTGCAAATTACAGCTTCTTCTTTGCGTGTCTTTGAAGTGTCATGTGGTCATACAATCGTTTCCCACGGTTTTATACAGTCGTTTGCATTATTGTTGTACTCTGCAAGAGCGTTCAAGCTGCACCGGTTGGGCAATAAGTGTCAGACAAGGCAGTGTTGCATCGTATGGTCCTCCTCTCCGCATTCACAGATGGTTGGGTCAGTTTTGTAACCCCGTCTACTCATAGCAATTTTTGATCACCCCATTCCCGTTCTCAGGCGGTTTAGTGTTTTCCACTGGAGTCAGGGTACCTCTGAACCAGGAGAGATGGATACTACACCCTATAGATTGGTATTGTCTTGGCCTTCGGGTCTTGATTTACGCCGGTCTATTGGTTGGTCTGTCCTGTGCTGTACTAGGAGGTGCACCCTCCCAGGCTTTGCCTTCTCACCCTTTGAGAAGGGGTTAGTTTATTGCTAATCGCCTTAGGCGCCTCTACTGGGGAATGCCGACGGGGCTGCCCAGGCAATTTTTAATGGCCAGAGTGCTCAAATTCTCGGGCGTTGGTTTTTCAATTCTCACTTTCCCGACCTTGTGTCACATCTTACCTTGTGGGAGGAAGATAAATAAAACCAGGAGAGAGTTCCTCAGAAACAAGGATTCCTATGTCAGTAGGAGGGAGGACTATTCTCTAGCCGTCTGGTACACAGCTGTAGTCTGGTCTCTACCTGAGATGTTGTTAGGGGTTCGACATGGCTGAGGAAGCTTCTCCTTGACGTCAGTCGTTGGACTGTTGGTTCACGTCCACGAAGGAGATGGCGTTCATCACTGATAGACTTTGTGATCTCTACTCGGCTGGCAACTTCCCATCTCACATCTAAAGGGGCAATGCCAGTGAGAAGATGCAGGTTGTTCAGGTTGGTACGCTTCGGGCAGCCAGTGATCATTCGGCAGGTGTTGTTCAATGCTGAGTCTAGGTTTTCTCATTCATTGTCTTCTCATGATATTCTCCATCAATCGACTGGCAATCCATCCATCTCGTTAATACTTATCCTCAAGTGGCTTTTAGCCTTGATAGGCGGCGACTCATTAGTAAGAAGGAAACTTATAAAATATATATCTATTACATATAGAGATTTGGTATCTGTCTGTCTTAAGTCGAATCTATATTATTACTATCTGTCAATACTCAATTTAAGGGAGGGGGAAGTGTAGTAGTATGTTTAATTGTCATATAATCCTCCCAGACATTACCTCCTCCTTTTATTGTGTGTGGAGGGGGGGTGTAGTGTATTGTCTTCTTTGTAGTCATGATACTATCTTTTTAGGGATTAAAATTCTTTTTTTTGGGGGTGGGGCGGGGGGAGAGGTAGATTCTATCCTCATACGCATCATCTAGTCATTTTCTTGGAGGTGGGTAGTGTAGTATATGTTTGTTCGTTATGATATCATCCTCCCAGGCATTACTTCATCCTTTTGGTCATATAAACTAACAAAAATAGGTTCCACCGGGTCGCATGTTTTTGCTAGTTTCTTCTAATGTACAATGTTTTATTCAAGACTAAATGACAAATAAGAAATATAATGTAGGAAATACAGTAAATTCGGGAGCTTATACGGATGAGGGCGCATATGAAAGACACAGTTACACAGGTGAAAATCACAATTCCAAATTAATTAACCGGAAAACGCTTTGATATACTCATGTATCAGGCAAAAATAGGTATATACACCAAAAATTAGCAAAAATTATTGAGTAGAATTTTAATTAAAAATAAAAATCAGTTTTATCGTTATTTACGGACACGCCATTGATTCGAGCGAAAAAACACGTAAATCATGGGGACATAACTCAGTTTGTCACATAAACAAGTAATAAATGAATGACGAAACTGATGTTAATTTTTAATCAAAATCCTACTCGATAATCTTTCCTAATTTTTGGTGAGGATACTTATTTTTGCCTGATACGTAAGTATAAACAATAGTTTTTGTTTGGAAATGCGTTTTTCATGTGTGCCCTCATCTGTATAAGCACCCATTTATTGGATGTGTTTCTACCAGTATTTTGTATAAGCACCGAAATGTCTTATGCTAGTACTATTTAGATACTTTTAGAAAAATAAATGTTGTTTTTCTTAGACATTCAAGACACATGTATTCAATACACGACATTTCATTTTGTCGTCGCGTTCTTAGTTTCATTCCTGTGGTTATTGCTATATGTGTTGCGTGGCGTTTTGGAGTTGTCAGCTTGTTGGTAAATTACGAGCGGTGGGTGAGGAGGCGGACACCGTTGGCATATTGCTTTCCGACCCCCATGGGAACCAACCATGTCATTCCGTACATTAGTCACGCTCTACGTGCGCGTCAAAGTCGCCCAAGGGGATTATAGAATATTAAATGGCCTCGTGCCAGACTGTGCCTATCCTGAATGTCGGATATATCTGAGAAAGTCAACAATTTGACCCTGCTAAGATGAGAAATAAGCTGCTGCATTTTTGGATGAATAACACATCAGTAGAGAACATCCCGGATCACGTTAGGTATGCATTTTCTCTGCCCATATAATCAGTAATGAACGCAAGCAAGAATGAAAAAAAAAAAAAGACAACAACTGTAGAAGATAGATGAGAGCACGACTTCAGTGCGATTGACAAACCAGCCGATATCAGCCCCCTCCTGAACGCGGTAGTGCATATGTGTTCTGTGGTCATGATACCACCCTCTCAGGGATTACCTGCCTATTTTTTCTTTTCTTTTTTTTTTTTTGGGGGGGGGGGGTCTGGTTAGTGCAGTATCTGTTCTGTTGTCATGATACTATCCTCTCAGGCGTTACATCCTCCTTCTTTTTTTTTGGGGGGGGGGGGGGCGGGGGGAGGTAATGTAGTATGTGTTCTGTTGTCATAAGACCATCCTCCCAAGCATTACATCCTCCTTTGCGAGGAGTGTAGTATATGTTCGTTTGTCCTATATACTAGCAAAAATATGTGACTAGAGGAAGTCTGTGATATTAAATCTCTCTTCGCACTCTTTGTTAAACTTTCACTTACCGAGTGTGTATAAACCATTTATACACCCGTCGTGTCGTGATCGAATCCAGGTTGTTGATCCAGTTTTTTATTTAGGTTTATTTGAAACAGAGAAGAAGAATCACAGAGACAGGTTATTTTTGTATGCGTAAGGGAGAGAAAGAGAGAGAGAGACAGACAGAAAGAGAGAGAGAGAGAGAAGAGAGAGAGACAGACAGACAGAAAGAGAGAGAGGGAGAAATAGAGAGAGAGAGAGAGAGAGAGAGAGAGAGAGAGAGAGAGAGAGCCCGGCCACATTGCGCTCGTGTCTTTCCTCATTTGAATCTCGCCAGCTAAAAGAGAGAAAAAAACTTCCCCCAGAAATGACATGGTTTCGTGACTTCCGCAAGGTTGAGTTCTGACCGTTAAACATTTTCACTAAAACTCGTCCCCCGCTATTTAACATATTAACCCAACCTTAACTTGAAGACATCTGGTGACGGGATCGTTTATTATACGTACAGAAGAATTTTACTTTACAGCGAATAAAGAAATACATAAATATTTTTGTCTCGTGCCAGACTAAACTATGCTGAATGTCGGATTCTTCTGAGGAATTCAACAATCTGACCTTGTTGAGATGAGGAATGAACGGCTGATTTTCGGAGGGATAACACATCAGTGGAGAGCATCCCGAATTACCTTAGATGTGCGTCTACTCTATCCATAAAATAAGCAATGGAGGCTCGTAAGAAAAAAAATACCCCCCCCCCCCGACGACAGACATGAGAGTACGACTCCATTGTAATGAACAAACTAGCCGATCTCAGTCTGTGACATTAGCTCACTCCTAACTCCATTTACCCAACCTTAACTTGAAGACATTTGATAATGGGGCCGTTTATTATACTTACGTAAGACCTTTATTTTACAGCAAATAAATAAATACTTTTATCTCTATTGATATAGAGTCGGGTATGTGTAGACGTTTATACATTTGTATGTACAGGATTCACTCATAAACTAATTAACTGATTATTATGAATTTTGGAACACAGCTGCTAGGCGTAAGGGGTCGTAATCTGGGATATATTTAGTTCAATTTAGTTTCATGCAAAGGGGGCAAAGAGAGGGTGGAAGTCCTTTGTGGAAATTTAGACACGTCCGACTTTTGTGAAATGTTAACAATAGATATTAGACATCGATTAATACATATTCAAATTTCAGTTTCTTTGGAATATTTTAAAGGGTTTTTAGGGGACATGATATGAGCACAATCTCCCATTTGAAAATTCAAAGAATTAAGATTTGCATTGAATTTGATCCATAATCATTAGACACGAATCAAGCAAGATTCCCTGAATTTTAATTTCTTCTTAAGACTCTTAAGCTTACACCGTACGTTTTAGACATTTTCTACAACCTAAATCATGTAATGGATTTTGATCACAATTGAAATAAGGATTCTAAGGATAAAGTTCAATCTCATTATTTATTGATTTTAATTTTCGTAAGAAGACATACAAATTGAGTAAAACTGTTCTGTTCGGGGAATTAATGTTACCTTTCCTGAGACCGGTATTCTTTTTATTGTCCTTAAGTCCTCACATTTCATGAGCGATGTTTCTGACAAAAGGGGAAGAATTGCTGTTTTCTGGGTCGAAATCTATCCATCTAACACTTATTGTTGCCTAGTTTTTTACCTTAAAGTCGTAATTTCTTTTAGCTCTATACATCAAGTGGCTTCATGCCTTGTCCGGAGCGATTTCCATTAAGATATATATATATATATATATATATATATATATATATATATATATATATATATATATACTGTTGTTTTAATCGCCATGAATAAAATGATTGGATGCAAATAGCTTCCAACACTTTCAATCTTTGATTATGAGATTTTGTTCAGAATTCGAAAGCCAGTTTATATATATATATATATATATATATATATATATAACTAATCAAGTTCAAATAAATGAAAATAAAACCAATATTTTTTAAAAAGTGCTCAATAACGAGTAGAGCATTTATAAAATTCTAACAAAATTATAACACTGCACCAGTGTTTGTATATATATATATATATATATATATATATATATATATATATATATATATATATATACAAAAGACAAAAGGATAAACAATTTAAACACAGGAAGAAATCATCAAAACGATTGTTTCGTTCGGATCAACGAGCGTTTCAGAAAAAGTGAAAATTTGAAATTTATTGCAATAACGGCAAAACGTAAGAAAGAAGACGCAAAACGGGATGTTTTTGGCACGTGCGTAACTATTTGAAAAATTGGGAAAAGAGGGAAGCGGGGGGGGGGGGGAGAGAAAGAAGAAAAGAAGAAAAGGAAAAGAAACAAATGGAAGCGTGGATGAAATGTAGTCAAAACGTTGTACTTTAACCGTGATCGGTTTTTTTTTATTCAGTGGCGAGGTATATTGCATTATTTCTGTGCGATTTTTTTCAGATGTTCAGTTAAGGAATAGTCTATGGTTTACATTTGATGGTGATGAGAGAAGGATTGCAGCATTTTCGATGCACTTTCACGATGATTTTTTTTTCTGTCTGCAAATTGTTTAACCATTTTGTCTTTTTCATACATCCTGTCTACACGGCGCACGCCATTCCATTTTATATCATGTATTTTATCTTCATATAACCCTTGACAAACTTTGATAAACCCTCCTACTATCTTCCTGTACTAATGCCTATTTTTTGTATTTCTTGTATTATTTCTTTTTTTTTCTTTTTTAATTTTTAATTTTTTTAAAAAATTATTTTTTAACCTAAAGTTTAATTTTTAAATATTTATTTTTTATTATTTTAATATTTTAATTATTTTAATATTTTTTTTATTATTCTTTTTCTAAAGTTCAATTTTTTAATTTTATATTTTTTAATTTTTTATTATTTTTATTATTTTTATTAGTTTTTTAATTATTTTTATTTTTTATTTCATTTTTTAATTTTTAATTTTTTTAAATTTTTTTTTGTATTTCTTGTATTATTATCAAATAACCCTTGAAAAACTTTGACATCAACCCTCCTACTATCTTCTTGTACTAATGGCAACAGTGATTGTTTTATAAAATGGTGTCAATACGTTTTTTTTTGTTTTCGAAGTTTCAGCTTATAATTCGTACGCGTCAACTTGGATACGATCTAAATATGCTTGGCCCCGTTTATTGTTTAACACTATTTTTAGATGACGTTTTCTTAAGTGCCTCTTCAAAAGAATAACAATTGCGTCGCTTTTCTATTCAGATAATTGCATTCAATTATTCTCCATTCAAAGAAAAGTGACAGAAAAGGAGAGAGAAGGGAAAGCGAGATGTTTCACTTAGTCTACAAAAGAAATGTAGCAGGCATGATAATCGATGTTCTAACAAACATTTGCGGTTTCTGATTTCACTTAGGATATCAATTTTCACTCTCCACTTGTGATATTTAAGTTTTACATGTATAATCTCTAAAGCAATAGAAATTATAAGATAACTTCACGTGTGTGTGTGTATTTCTCGCGCCAAAGAAACTTACACATAATTATACATGAATTATTACTTTTTTATTTACTATTAATCGAATATTTTATTGAAATAAAAAAAATGAAATAGCAGTTACGTAACGAAAGCCGTTGGTTGAATGGAAAAAATTCGAGTGACACCTAAGGATCAAAGGTGATCCCAGAACGGAAGTCAGCGAAACCACGTAACTTCTGAACGGATATTTTTAATCACTTTTCTGGCGACATCACAAGCAGAGAAGACGTGTCCAGGGGGCTTCTTTTTTTTTCAGAAATTATGAAGAATCCATTACCTCGAGTGGAGTGTATTCTATGGCTGACTCTTCAAATCTAAGTATTTTTTTTATTTACCTTTTCTCCAGAAGGCCAGAGACACAAAGTCAAGTGTGGGTTTTGATGAAAGTGTTTTTGTGGAACGAACTGGATTCGAACCCGACACATCCAGGTCCTCAGTCCGCGTCGTTAACCACTCAGCCACCGCCCAATCTAACTAGATGTAGCTAGGCGAACTATCCGTCTATCTATCTGTCTGGCTTTTCTCTCTCCAACGCGTACGCAAGTAACCTGTCGCGCTGATTCTTTTTTGTGACTGTTCTTCTCTTTTTAATAAACCTTTTTATAAATCAACATCGGCGTCCGAGTGGTTTTGTCAACAGTATCAATAGTACGTGGGTTCTCGATATAATGTATAATGGTTTATAAACGTACCAGTCACTGAAAATATAATATTGCGAAAAGTACTAAACAAACTTTTAAAAAAAATCCTATTTAAAAATATAATTTAATTACGAAATCAAATCGATTATAATGTCTTTGGGTTTATCCGTAAATAAGTCAGCAATTTTAACATTTTTAAATAGTTGAAAAAAGAAAAGAAAAAGAATTACGTCGTAATCATTCGAAATTCGAAAGGTTGGAAGCATTTAAACCAGGGGCGGGTAACCTCCGGCCCGCGGGCCACATCCGGCCCGCGATGGCTTAGTACCCGGCCCGCCACCCTGCTATGCTTTATTATTGCAATCCGGCCCGCGGACCTCCCAGTAAAACTCATATCATTCTGTGACAGAGACGTAAAAGTAAGTTTCAATTAAGATTTACAGTGGGATGAAAATGTATGAATATCAGCGAGCGATGATGCATGTATATTTAATTTTTTCTTTAAGATGTAAATAGAAAAAGAGAAAGAGAGAGGCAAAGAGGAAACGTGAGACGAGGAAAGGGCATGAAACATAGAACTTATGTGAGGTGTGTCAAAACGAATGCTGGATCAACTTGCTACTTCCCCCGTCATTATTTTTTATGATTCCAAAATGGCTCTTCGTCGGCGCCTTTTATAACATCACATACAGAAGTCTCTTGAGAAAAAAATATCAGATTTGTAGAGTGTTCAATGCAATTTTTGTACAATTTATTCATGTAAACAAAATATAGTAATTCTGAGATTTCGTTTTTCACTCTGGCCCGCGATCTCCTTCCAAAAGTCTAATCTGGCCCTCACTCTGAAAAGGTTGCCCGCCCCTGATTTAAACTGTCGAATAGAAAGTAATATAAACTGGCTTTCGAATTCTGAACAAAATCTCATAATCAAAGATTGAAAGTGTTGGAAGCTATTTGCATCCAATCATTTTATTCATGGCGATTAAAACAACAGTGAGTATTGATTTACTCCTCTCCAGGAGTTAGGCACAAGGCCAGTTTTTATCTTACTCCCACAAGTAAGATGTGACCCAAGGTCGAGTCGGGAAAGTGGGGTTTAAAAATTGCCTGGGCAGCCCCGTCGGCATTCCCCGTTAGGGGCGCCTCAGGCAGTAAGCAATAAACTTACTCCTCCCCAAAGAGGGAAGGCAAAGCCTGGGAGGGTGCACCTCCTAGAACTGCACAGGACAGACCCATAGACCGGTGTAAATCAAGCTCCGAAGGCCAAGACAATACCAGTCTATGGGGTGCAATATCCATCGGAACAAATACTACACTTTGATCTTAGCCAAAAGGCCAAGAAACAGCAGTGAGTATGAGGATGGAGAAAAGTTCAACAACGATATTACGAAGAAGGAGAAGAGCTACCCCAGCATGACGTGGGATTTCTGCTGGGGGTGACACTGACATTCCCAATGTAGAGTACGCAGGTTTGGCTGAAAGCTTTCTCTCATATGAATAAAAGTAGTATTTAGTTCTGACAGCGGCTTGTATTTCTCTTATGTTGTTCTCTATAACATCCCTTTTGGGTACTAATATAGATCCTGACCCAGTTTTCGTGAGGTTCGACTCGGAAGCGTTCGGCTGTCCTACACAAACGCCCGAGAGTTGACGAGCCGATTTGTACCAGACGACACTTTTGATACGGTGCTGCGTCCTATGATTATAATGTTTCGCTTGTTTTGTTGTTGTAAAGGTTAGGGTTAGGGTTAGGGTTAGGGTTTAGGGTTAGAACATAAGGACTTTTACCAAAATGACCGGATTCGGCATTGAATAGTCCGAAAAAGGTTGATATGCTGTAAAACAAAACAACCAAACCAAACAGCATGAATAAATACTTGAATATATAAAAAACTGGAAGCATAAGGACTTTTACCAAAATGACCGGATTCGGAATTGAATAGTCCGAAAAAGGTTGATATGCCGTAAAACAAAACAACCAAACCAAACAGCATGAATAAATACTTGAATATATAAAAAACTGGAAGCATAAGGACTTTTACCAAAATGCCCGGATTCGGCATTGAATAGTCCGAAAAAGGTTGATATGCCGTAAAACAAAACAACCAAACCAAACAGCATGAATAAATACTTGAATATATAAAAAACTGGAAGCATAAGGACTTTTACCAAAATGACCGGATTCGGCATTGAATAGTCCGAAAAAGGTTGATATGCCGTAAAACAAAACAACCAAACCAAACAGCATGAATAAATACTTGAATATATAAAAAACTGGAAGCATAAGGACTTTTACCAAAATGACCGGATTCGGCATTGAATAGTCAGAAAAGGGTTGATATGCCGTAAAACAAAACAACCAAACCGAACAGCATGAATAAATACTTGAATATATAAAAAACTGGAAGCATAAGGACTTTTATCAAAATAACCGGATTCGGCATTGAATAGTCCGAAAAAGGTTGATATGCCGTAAAACAAAACAACCAAACCAAACAGCATGAATAAATACTTGAATATATAAAAAAACTGGAAGCATAAGGACTTTTACCAAAATGACCGGATTCGGCATTGAATAGTCCGAAAAGGTTGATATGCCGTAAAACAAAACAACCAAACCAAACAGCATGAATAAATACTTGAATATATAAAGAACTGGAAGCATAAGGACTTTTACCAAAATGACCGGATTCGGCATTGAATAGTCCGAAAAAGGTTGATATGCCGTAAAACAAAACAACCAAACCAAACAGCATGAATAAATACTTGAATATATAAAGAACTGGAAGCATAAGGACTTTTACCAAAATGCCCGGATTCGGCATTGAATAGTCCGAAAAAGGTTGATATGCCGTAAAACAAAACAACCAAACCAAACAGCATGAATAAATACTTGAATATATAAAAAACTGGAAGCATAAGGACTTTTATCAAAATAACCGGATTCGGCATTGAATAGTCCGAAAAAGGTTGATATGCCGTAAAACAAAACAACCAAACCAAACAGCATGAATAAATACTTGAATATATAAAAAACTGGAAGCATAAGGACTTTTACCAAAATGACCGGATTCGGCATTGAATAGTCCGACAAAGGTTGATATGCCGTAAATCAAAACAACGCAACCAAAAAGCATGAATAAATACTTGAATATATAAAAAACTGGAAGCATAAGGACTTTTACCAAAATGACCGGATTCGGCATTGAATAGTCCGAAAAAGGTTGATATGCCGTAAATCAAAACAACGAAACCAAACAGCATGAATACATACTTGAATATATAAAAAACTGGAAGCATAAGGACTTTTACCAAAATGACCGGATTCGGCATTGAATACTCCGAAAAAGGTTGATATGCCGTAAAACAAAACAACCAAACCAAACAGCATGAATAAATATTTGAACATATAAAGAACTGGAAGCATAAGGACTTTTACCAAAATGACCGGATTCGGCATTGAATAGTCAGAAAAGGGTTGATATGCCGTAAAACAAAACAACCAAACCAAACAGCATGAATAAATACTTGAATATATAAAAAAACTGGAAGCATAAGGACTTTTACCAAAATGACCGGATTCGGCATTGAATAGTCAGAAAAGGGTTGATATGCCGTAAAACAAAACAACCAAACCAAACAGCATGAATAAATACTTGAATATATAAAAAAACTGGAAGCATAAGGACTTTTACCAAAATGACCGGATTCGGCATTGAATAGTCCGAAAAAGGTTGATATGCCGTAAAACAAAACAACCAAACCAAACAGCATGAATAAATACTTGAATATATAAAGAACTGGAAGCATAAGGACTTTTACCAAAATGACCGGATTCGGCATTGAATAGTCCGAAAAAGGTTGATATGTCGTAAAACAAAACAACCAAACCAAACAGCATGAATAAATATTTGAACATATAAAGAACTGGAAGCATAAGGACTGTGGGGGATGCTAACGCATTCTATTCCTCTTAAATATGGTAGAAACACGAGCAAGAAAACGTCAACATTCCACACAAATGAAGGGGAAATAAAATATTCAATATCCAAACATTTACATTAACAAAAACAATTTATTTTGTATTTTCACACATAAAATTATATTCCATGTTTTGCGAAGGTCTTTTAGCGTCTTTTGAATAAATGTCTCTTTGAATAAGTTTGTATGGAGAAAAAAGAACGCACGTGTGTGTGTGCGTGTGTGTGTGCGTGTGTGCGCGTGTAATTGAAAAGGGAGAAAGAAAATGTCAATCTTACTGTGAGTGTCCAGCAGTCAGAAAAAAGGAGGAAGAAAGAATGATTTTACGTGACAGGTAGTCGTCGCATCTCTTGCGAGTGGCCGATGGAGCGAAACAATTCTCCCTGTCATGTCTGAAGAATATCTGGAGCCAAGAGACCGGATCTGTCACAAACGACGTTTATATATGTCCTAATCAGCAGGGGCAGTGACCGGAAACATGTGATCCCTATTTTGGCGTTTTCTGCGGGGTGTTGAAAAACGCCTGTCGACTGCTGTTGAAAGGTGAATTCCATAAAACCCCCCTCAGATTGAAAAATATTGAAAGAAAAAAAAAATATTTTCAATATGTAACATATTGTTTCAAGTTGGCAGGCCAATTTACTCTCCTGCCGGATTTTGTCCTTAGCTTCGGTGTAGGTGGTGTGCTGCTTATTGTAGTATCTTGTTCGCACACGTCAGTGTCTTGTGAAGGTGTGAGGTGTTCCGACACACTATTCTTCGATAGATCCAAATATGCCGGTTTTAACCTGTCTATGGCAACCGTATCTTGTTTTCCATTTTTCATAATTGTGAAATACTTTGATTTCCTCTCGACTACTTTGAAAGGTCCTGAATATGTAGCACAAAGAGGTTTTTTTTACTGCATCTATGCGTACAAAAACATATTCGCAGTTGTTGAGGTCTTTTGGGATGTAAATTTCTTTTGTCTGGGTCCTTGTAGGTGTAAAAACCAAATCATTCATCCTTTGCTTAAAATTTTGAACAAAGTTTGTAGTTGGTTGAAAATGACTTGTTTTCTCACAAAATTGGCCAGGCAATGTCAGTGTGGTCCCAAAAACCATTTCGGATGATGTGCACCCTAAATCTTGTTTCAACACATTTCTGATGGACAACAAAACCAAAGGGATGTTTTCTAACCATGTTCCGGAATCGTTATTTGCTGTCAGAGCTGCTTTCAGTTGTCTATGGAAACGCTCGACCATTCCGTTCGCACAAGGATGATAAGCCGTAGTGGTTATGTGTTTCACTCCCAAAAGTTTTGTGAACTCTTCGAAAAGTGTTGATTGAAATTGTGCGCCGCGATCTGTTGTTATTACGGATGGACAACCAAAATTAGCTATCCAATCCTGCAATATTGCTTTCGCGACGGAATGTGCGGATGTATCACGCAAAGGAGTTACGACAGGCCATCTGGTAAATCTGTCGATTATTGTCAGTAGATATTGGTGGCCCTTTGCTTCTGGTAGTGGTCCAACTATGTCGATGTGTAAGTTGGTGAATCTACCATCTGGGTGAATAAATTGTCCAGGAGGA
Source organism: Sepiola atlantica (assembly GCA_963556195.1). Classification (NCBI taxonomy): domain Eukaryota; kingdom Metazoa; phylum Mollusca; class Cephalopoda; order Sepiida; family Sepiolidae; genus Sepiola; species Sepiola atlantica. Next base: position 32,087,829 of record OY744541.1, on the reverse strand, counting down.
GATTTTGTATGTCTGCCTACCTTGCTAGTTTGGCATTTTAAACATACTTTAGTCCAGTCAGTTATGTCTCTATGCATTTTAAAAAGGTTGATATGCCGTAAAACAAAACAGCCAAACCAAACAGCATGAATAAATACTTGAATATATAAAAAACTGAACGCATAAAGACTTTTATCAAAAAGAGCGGATTCGGCATTGAATAGTCCGAAAAAGGTTGATATGCCGTAAAACAAAACAACCAAACCAAATGACGGTGAATTGACAGCTTCTGAAAAAAGAACGCAGAGGCGATGCAGCAATTATACCGAGACTTATTTTTTTTAAATAGAAAATATATTTTTCACAGATATCAAAGTATATATTTATCACAAACAGAAAAAATAGGTGCTTTCACAGCTGAAAGCACAGGTTTAAAACACATTTCCAAATAAAAACTATTGTTTATACTTACGTATCAGGCAAAAATAAGTATCCTGACCAAAAATTAGGGAAAATTATCGAGTAGAATTTTAATTAAAAATCAAAATCAGTTTTATCGTATTTTACCGATCCGCCATACATTATCACTTGTTTACATCGCAGGCTGACTTATCCCCCCCCTCCCCCTTGCTTTACGGATATTTACGCTCTTATCAATGGCGGACGGCAAAATACGATAAAACTGATTTTTATTTTTAATTAAAATTCTAATCGATAGATTTTCCTAATTTTTGGTGTTGATACCTATTTTTGCCTGATACGTCAGCATATCAAAGCGTTTTCCTGTTAATTTATTTGGAACTGCGATTTGCACCGCAACATATATTGATCACAAATAGAAAATAGATTTATTTATTTACTCCTCTGCAGGAGTTAGGCACAAGGCCAGTTTTATCTTACTCCCACAAGTAAGATGTGACCACAGCTTGGGTCGAGTAAGTGGGGTTTGAAAAGCCAGCGCCCGAGAAAGTGAGCACTCTGGCCATTAAAAATTGCCTGGGCAGCCCCGTCGGCATTCCCCGGTAGGGGCGCCTCAAGCAGTAAGCAATAAACTTACTCCTCCCCAAAGAGGGGAGGCGAAGCCTGGGAGGGTGGACCTCCTAGAACTGCACAGGACAAACCCACAGACAGGTGGAATCAAGCCCCGAAGGACAAGACGACATCCGTCTATAGGGTGCAGTATCCATCGGAACAGATACTACACTTACTTCCTAGCCTAGCATGTGCCAGGTAGATTTATCGAAATGAAAAAGGAAAAGATACTTTCAACCGAAACAGTACAAGTACTTCCACAGAATGTGCTCCGTTGAACTTACTGCACTTGTACGCCCTCAACGATAATATTCCCGACCCACCTGACTAGCAGCAATGTCCCACCTCTTCTCTGTAGAGGTTCCAAGATGTCGGAAAAATTTTCTGCTCTGATAGCTTCTTTCCTCGGGCCGCTTACCTTAGGAATTCCCTTCATGCTCCCTGTTTCCCCGACAGTAACAACATGCAGAAATTTAAATGTAATGTGAACAAATATCTCGCTGCCCAACTTCGCATCCATATTGCTCCCCTATGAATCGGTTGACCGCCCCGTAAACTAGTCTGGCGGCAATAGGATTATCAAGTCGCCTCTTGTGATTGTGTACGTATTTAAAAGATGTGCTGTATTATCAGCTGCCGGAAAGTCTCTGTTGCGCCTGTACATTAAAACTTCTTGCATCAATATTTTTATCCTAATTTCTGTGCACATCTATTAAAGAAGTGAAGGAAAAGCCCCAACTTCGTTTGTTTGAACCTCGTCTTATAACGAGGTTATGTTGCCAGACGAGTTCACTGAGGTTGCGTTCCAATAATATGTCTTTCCAATGTCTATAAATAACTTTTTCTTGCGGCAACTGGCCATTTAAACGGTGGGGTGGGAGAGGCTGCAGAGTGCGGATGGATTCGGTGAGTGAATGGCGACTGACAGCCGCACACACACATACAAACTTGATCAGAACGAACTATATGAAAGACGCGATAGACAAGACCAAAGAAAACAGGAAATGTAGACTCTGTGGAACAAACAGACGAAACGCTAAACAACATCATAAGGAATATAAAAACAGATATGACCGAGTCGAGAAGGTAGTTCACTATGAACTGTGTAAACGACTGCATTTTAAATATGTAGACAAATGGCACAGCCACAAAACAAACATCGAAGTAAAGTACTAGGGAAGACAGCAAGTACGGAAAATACATCGGCCAATTTCAGCCCGAAACTCGAAAACTAATCAGGAATCTAGAAAGGATAAAAAAGATATGCAGACATACGTTGTCCGTAATATATAATGAAATATGTCTTAGAGAGGAAAAAAAACATATACTGGTGTTCTAATGGTTCCCATCTTGTATTAAATTCTGCTCTCGGTCTGCTTAGGAGGCCATTGTCGCCCAACATATTTGCTGTTTCGTTGAGACGCCTTACTTTCTCTTTCGTTCTTCCTTGTCTATGATTTTAATTGGTCGTCGAGAATAACATAAAAAATGAGAACAGTAATTCGAATAATACAAATAATACAAATTATATAAAATTCCGAAACAATAAATTAACAGAAAAATAAAGAAGCTTTCTGCTGCAAAATTCGGATGAATTGAGTGACCCGCAGCAATTTTGTGTGGAACTGTTAAGCAGAACCGGAAGTAAACAAAGCACAAAAATGTATTATATTAATTCGAAGAATAACTCTTTAGTAAAAAAAAAGTACTTTCCTACCTACCTGTTTCTTGTGTTTAAAAGTATTTTAAAGCGTTTTTTTTATTTCAATTAAAAAGTATAGTCAAATATATTACGTTAGACCGAAAAAAAGAAGATGGCTGACAACAGATATTCGCCGACTGTCTACGAAGTCTGGTCACTTTTTTTTTGTATTTTCTCCTTTCAATTTGCCAGAGAAGTAAATTTTAAAGCGTTTGGAACAGTTAGTTGTTTTATATTTGTTTGTTTTTTCAGCACAAAATACGAACACCCATTAAGCAAACTTCGGGAATGTCCGGTTCCGCCATCTTAAAAATGTAACGGTAACACGATCGGATTTGGACGAATTATTAAAATGCAATAAAAACGCTTTAAAATAGTTCAAGACACAAAAGGATTAGGCAGGTAGGTAGAAAAGTAACTTTTATTGTCTTTGGTAACAGTTATTTGTTGATTATTTATTTTTTCACCCCTTTTTTTTCTGTTAACTGTTCTTGACACTTGCCAAAAACTCTATTCCAAACGTAAGCGTGAGAAATACCGCCTAACGGACGGACAGAGCCCCTTACAGAGATTCGTGGACGTATCTAAAATTACTATTTCAGACTTAAGCGTGAAAAACAGATAAGATGACAGACATAACCACTTATGCAGATGTTTGGACGCATATAAAAAAAGCATCCTCTCGCATACACACAACAACAAAAAAGAAAGAAAGAAAAAAAACGAATCCGGATCGGATTTAAATATACGTCATGAAAACCGGATATGAAAAATTCCAGTTGATATTGATTAGAACAAGCACACGACATTGTAGGTGACTCTGTGCGCTCGTGCGTTACTCACCGCACTCTCTCACCACTCCCTCTCTATATATATCTTTCCCTCTATACCCCTTCTCAACCCCTCTCTCTATCTGTCTCTGCCCCCTCTCTCTCCTTCTCTCCCCTCTCTCTATCTGTCTCTGCCCCCTCTCTCTCCTTCTATCTCCCCCTCTCTCTCTATCTGTCTCTCTCGTATAAAGCAAACGTTTGACACTCCTAGGAAAAGACGATGAAATTGTTATACTCGCTGACCCCAGTAAAAATAAAATAAATAGAAACAAAGTAAAAACGTTTCCAGTCGTTGGTTTTCCTGTTGCTCTCGGTCCAGGGTGAACACCTTTTGGGAGAGCTGCATTTTCTCGATATAAAAACCGAATTTGTGTTTAATTTATTCCTTATAGGGAAGGCAAGGCACATCGGTTAAAAAGAAAATTCCCACTGCGTCATTGCCGCCAAATGGGAAAGCAGAAATTTTGACCGGTGTTATTCCCCCCCTAAAAAAAACCCCATTATATTTCTGCTCGAGTATTTTTTCTTTTCACAAATAATAATTTGTTTTTAAAAAATTGTTTAATTGTTAACAAATAACAAATACAAAGTATTTTCATAATTAGATTTTTTTTTATTTTGAAAATATTTTGAAAATAGTTTAATTAGCTTTTAAACAAAGTAACAAACAATCATTGAAAAATAACAAATTCAAACTTTTTTTTTTCATAAATGGAAAATTTCTTAAAGTATTTAAACTTTGTTAAATATGTTATAAATTAACGTTTTTATATAACCTAACAAATAACGTATCTAATACAGAATATTGCCGAAGAAATTGTCGAAGCGGACAAAAATATACTAGGGATTTTTTATTTTATTTTCTTTTTTCTTTTTTTTGGGGGGGGGGGGGGTAACACAGGTAGAAACTTCCTATTTCGGATTTGGCGGCCGTGACAGAGTAGGCATCTTCTATATAATCCCAAATCTTTTGTATTTTCTCGCAAAGTTTTATAAGAGTTGCTTAGAATGGTCAAGTTCCAAAGGCCTGCTTTTGACTCCTGCTTCCCACTTGCAGCAAGGTCAGACAGTTTAATTTGGGGAAGGACGGCTCTAGCTCTCCTATGAGGGGCACTCCGGAAAGGTACAAAAATAGCCGTATATATATATATATATATGTATTTTCAACATTACTTGGGTTTAATAGAAAACGCAGTGAGTTGCAGTAATCTGTAATTAATTTGTTTTTGTGTTTTATTTCCTCTAATAACGTCTTACAAAAGGAGCCTGATGCTCGGCCTTTTGGTCGAGATCAAAGTGTAGTATCTGTTCCGATGGATACTGCACCCTATAGACTGGTATTGTCTTGGCCTTCGGGGCTTGATTTACGCCGGTCTATGGGATTGTCCTGTGCAGTTCTAGGAGGTCCACCCTCCCAGGCTTTGCCTCCCCTCTTTGGGGAGGAGTAAGTTAATTGCTTACTGCTTGAGGCGCCCCTACCGGGGAATGCCGACGGGGCTGCCCAGGCAATTTTTGATGGTCAGAGTGCTCACCTCTCGGGCGCTGGCTTTTCAACCCCCACTTTCCGACCCGAGCTTGGGTCACATCTTACTTGTGGGAGTAGGATAAAAACTGGCCTTGTGCCTAACTCCTGGAGAGGAGTAAATTACTCTAAAGACCATTTTTTAAAAAACGAATACAACTTTCAAAATAACGGAGACATCTTTACTGTATTTTTTGCATTTTGTAAAAGATTGATAAAGGGCATAGGTCTTCCGAAAATTCTCCTTCCCCAACGCAAAACAAAAAACAAAACAAAAACATAATATATATTTAATATATTAAACCATGCTTCTAAAAATTCTTCCAAAATGCTGAACGGGTTTAATAGACAAAGCAGTGAGTTACAGTATTTATTTATCTTTCTCCCACCGCGGGAAGATGTGACTCAAGGTCGGAAAGTGGCGATTGAAAAAAAAACAGCGCAAAAATGCCTGAGCAGCCCCGTCGGCATTCCCCAGTAGAGGAGGCATCAGGCGATTAGCAATAAATTAACCTCTTCTCAAAGACTGAGAAGGTAAAGCCTAGGAGGGTGGACCTCCTAGAACTACGCAGAAATATACCTCAATTCAACAGAGCAGGGCCAGATGATGCTACAACGGCCCACTCTCAGTCGGACTGATCGTCAAGGACGTATCATCAACTGGTATGAAATTTGTTTTTATTTTTGCTCATAATATCTAAAAAAAAAAAGAAAGAAGGAGCATACGTGGATACCGCATTATAAAATGCATTTTCAATTTTACCAGGACAGTAAAAAAAATCCACGCAATAAAAAATACAAACTTCTGAGACCAATTTTTAAAACCGAACCATACCTCATTCAGATAAAAGGGTCGCTCCCTCCCCCGAACCAGATCTTAGAATCAAAATGTGCCAAGGTTTACCCCTGGCTGATATAAAACAAAATTCTGCATTCAATTCACCCTCATTCCATATTTGTTATATTTTATCCGTCTTCCCGGACTCTCCCAAACAAACCTTTCAGAGAAAGAGAAGGTAGTATCGACATTCACCCGTTACCATTTCTCTACTACCATCGCTACCAGAATCACCATGTGCTCTTTGTCAATCATTTAAAAACTAAACAAACATCGGTTAATCCAGAATACTTAACGAATGCTTAAAAATCGCAACGAATATAATCTCTAAAAAACAACAACGGTTCAATAAGACTACAGATTTCTGCGTCGGTAAACTTTTCTCCTTACTTGCTATTTGAACTTACTTCTTTCTTTATCTGAATTGATACTCTGATATTTATTTTAAAAAATAACATGACTATTTCATCTTTTAAGCGCACAACGCCGACACACTTTCTACCTTAGCGCGGAATAGCGGAATATCCGATTGAAGGTCATATATTTCGGACCATCATTAGTAGTGATCTAAATTATTTTTCCATCCTTTCATCGCACAACACTGAGACACTAATACACATGACCACGATATAAAGGAATATAGGATTGCATGTCAGACATTCCGAACCGTCATTAGTTGTGAGCTAAATTATTTGATACCTTTTACAAATTCTCTTTTTGCTAAATGACTCAAACAAGAATGATTTCAACTTTCCTGTCCGAGAACAGGTTATATTTACATTATCTAGGTACGTGCAAAATCAATGGCCGATTCCCAAAATGTAAAAACATTTTGACCCCCCCCCCTTCACTTAAAAATTCACTAAAATTCAGGAAATCAACCAATTTTAATGAAATTTTCAATATTTATTAATCAACAATCACGGAATATAATGAACCCATTATTTTTTTTTAAAATCTTAGTGAAAATGTATTATTTTTTTAAAACAAAATACACCTTTACTAAAGTTATATTTTTATATATTAATAAAAAAATGCATTGTAGATGTTAAAAATTAAAAAATTTTTTAAAAATATTTTTTATATATTACGAAAAAGGCCATTAAATACCGTGTTAACAAAATCACTATAACTCAAAGAAAAATTAATTTTTTGAATTAGCGATATTATTATTGAATAAAGCATTGTTTAATCAATATTTTCACCAAAAAATAATATAATTGCAAAAAATTTTTTATGTGATTTTAATGATTAGAGTTTCTGGAAAAATAAAAAATGCGACATAATTATATTTCCCTTTCATACATAAACGTGGCATCATCAGCGCAATCATTTTTTTTTATAATCTTGAAAATAAACCAAAAATTGACAAATTTGAAACCCAGGAACTAAAAAAAGAATTTAAAAAATTGGATAATTTCTACTAACGATTCACTTTGATTGGTATGGTAGCCCCGTTCTTAATAAGCAGCTGGGATTAGCCTTCAAACAGCCACTCGCTTTTACACCGCCCTCAAATTTTTATTTTTAGAGATTCAACAATTTCGTTAATTTCACAATTCATCGTCAATTATTTGGAAAGATTTGTATTTGTTTTGTATTTTTTTCATTAATAAATATTTAAGAAATTAAAAGCAATTATTTATTAATAAATAAAGAGAATTAAAACATGACATTTTCTTTCAAAATTGAATTCTGTTTATCAATAAATAACTGTTTTAACTTCAATGAATAAATTGTCAGTGTAGTCATTGACTTTAATTTACTGTTTCACACTTAAAATTATAAAAAAACACTTTATTTTAAAAAGAATCAATGTAATTTATCGTTACGACACGTTAAGAATAAATCGAGTAACAAAAGTTTTAAATGTAAAAAAAATGATAAAATTGACGCAGTTCGTAACGTAAAAATAATTTTTAACATTTAAAAAAACTTTTATTTCAAATTCTAAGGAAAGACATTTGTAAAGAGACGTCATCAATAATTTCAGAGTATTACTAAATTAAAAACTAATAACAAGTTAAATATGAACCTTTTTAGTTAAAAATAAAATAACATCTTAATTGCGTACACTCACAAATATTTTAATTAAATAAGCATTTCCTTTTTTATTATAACAAAATAAGGATACTTAAATTTGTTTATAACCTTAAAAAGAATAAAGAAATTAATGGATAATAATTTTTCAACTTCTATAAACTATTACAAAACCATTTTTATATATAAAGTTAAAAATGATAAATTATGACATTTTTGTCTTCATATATTTTACATAGCGATAGTCAATTGGTAAACAAAGTCCTTTACGATTAACTGATTTTTACTAATTTATGACTTTTGGGGGCATACTTTTGCTAATTTTTAGTAAAACGTGGGAATTGTTTTTTTTAAAATTCAGTATCTTATGACTTTAATTTAATAATTATCTTTTAAATAGTTCTCCAAAACTTATATTAGCTTTCAAGGGATTTTTACAAGTAATTTTTTCAAAGTTCAAAATTCGCTGAATATTTTAGTTTTTTAGTCGCCGTGATTACATATTTCATTATAATTTATTTTACACACGTAAATATGCAGTTTTTTCGTTTAGAGATTAAGTTTAGGCTTTTATCTTTCAAACACAATCAAAGTTTACACGGAAACTAATTAAATAATTAATGATAAGCCCTTTTTAATAAGCATAGTCCGTACAAGAATGTCATTATCACTAAAATACAAAATAACATTGTTTTCGTATATTAAATTTTAAATTAAAAGTCGTCGACTTAGTTATACAAATATTTTATTTAAAAAATTAATGACAATATTTTGAACTGATACATTTTTTGATCCAGACAAAACCGACTTTTGCCGACGCACAAATACGTAAACAGCCGGAAAGAGCCGAATGGAAACGAACTGGCGTCAAAATCAAAACGCGGCAACCTTTCATCAAAAAAAAAAAAAAAATACCGAAAGAAAAACTTACTTAGTATGTTTATTTACCATTTGCAGGAAGTCCATGTGACCCCCCCCCCAAAAAAAAAACAGCAACAACAACATAAGCCTAAGTCCGTGTGGCAAAAACAACCTCTGCATGAATACAATTGTATTCACAAATTTCTTAAAACTAATTAGTATTGACGACATAAATTGTTTTAAAGCCAATACGTTTGAGCATTTCGTCCAACTTATGACCTATTTGCATTAACACAATTTACAATCCATTATTTATGGATAAATCCTATTTTAATCACGTAAATTACTTACAGTCAAACGGCGATTTTATGAAATCTGTGGATGAAATTGTATTCAGGCAGAGTTTTTTTTTTCTTTCTGCAACACGGATTGAGGCTTAAAATCATACTTTTCTATTTTATCCGAGCAACGCCGGAACCCGGATCCTGCTAGTATATATATATATATATATATATATATATATATATATATATATATATATATATATAACCTATAAATGGATGTAGTTAGGAGATTTGTACAATGTTTTATTAGTATTTGTTTCTATTTACTTGTCTCCCCACGAGAGCAGAGTTAGATAGAAGGTCGATTTTTAATGTGGAGAAAATGTAGCTCCTCCCCCAAAAAGGGACACTCTGGATTGGGACACAAAAAAATTCCTTCATTTTAGAATGATTTTTCTTTCACTGATCGAGGACAGACAAGATAGAGGTGTAGTATCAGAACAGATACTACACTTTGTTTCCTGTTATGTTTATATGCGATTTTATTCAAGCAAAACATTTACATTCACAACAATTTTTTTTTTTTTTTTACAAAAACAATAGTCATTAAGTTCATCCGTTGCCTTAGGCATGAAGCCCGAATCGTTTTGGAGATAAATGGGGGGGGGGGATTGACACTCTCACCAAAATACCACATCCACTCTATGGGTTGATCCTACTTAGATGATCCCCAATTTGTTTTAAACAAATTTTATTTACAAAAAAAAAATCATCCTGGTGTAGAGGGGGGGGGAGGCAACATTTAAAAATATTCTGCATGAAAGAAAAGATGTGTAAGTTAATAGTGCCCTCTGAATCCTCTGCTAAGTGATAGACCGCCCACTATTTTCCAGTTGATCCGAAAACACGCATGTCGGTCTCTAAATGGGAGTGGAAGCTAAGTGGGATGTAAAAATGAAGCAATCGGGATGGAATGTGCAAATGGATGGTGTCCTCCAAGATATAATACAACAGTTTGGTGGTGACCGGGGGCAAAATAAATGTGAGGAGTGGGCATCTTTGGAGGCTCTACGCGATACCCGGGCAACACCAGACACATTTGCTAGTACAGATATATATATATATATATATATATATATATATACACACACACACCTTTCTTCCTTCTTGTTCTGCTCCGCCACCTGTCATCGAGCTCTCCTTCCTTCCACCCCTAATTATTAATGTGGCTTACGTGCCAAGCATCACATCATGTCCGCCGCGAGTTTTCTTTCTCGTTTTTCTTTTCAGAAGGCACCGCCTGTTTTTTTCTAAGTTTTTTTTTCTTTAAAAATCGGCTGCTTCTAAATTTAGTATATATATATATATATATATATATATATATATATATATATATATATATATATATATATATATATATATATATATATATATTTATTAAAAGAATTTAAACACCCTAAAAGAACGAATCCCCTCCTTAGAAATCCACAAATAACTACGGAGCTTGAAATGCTTCAAAATAGGTTTGTAATAGTTCCTATTGATATAGCGACAAATCATATAGCTTTTATCTGTAAAAAGTATTATATACAACGCTTATTGCTAGAAGTAGGAATAATAGGTGAAGTTTCAGATACTTATAAATTAAGTAATAATAAAAGCGATAACATTATTATAAACAATACTGTTATTTGTGAAAAATTAGGATTAAAATTAGAAGAAAAATACAAAAAACTTCCATCTATGTATTGGATACCTAAAATGCATAAAACACCAGTTGGCGCCCGTTTCATTGTTGCCTCAAAAATGTGCATCACTAAACCTTTAAGTAAGGCTGTGTCTAAAATCTTTAAATTAATTATAAACCAAATAAATAATTTCCATAAAAAAGTAAATTCTATAGTAATATAAACCTATTTTGGGTGGTAAATAATTCCGATCCAGCAAAGGAAAAATTAGATCGTATTAATTCTCGTAAACAGGCTAAATCAATCTCGACATATGATTTTAGTACATTATATACAAAAATACCACATAAAGAACTTATTAAAGAATTAGGTAATACTGTAGATTTAGCTTTTGCAGGAGGAAAAGGTAAATACATAGACTTTGCAAAATCTAAAGCATTTTGGTGTAAAAAATAAAAATGGTAAGACGAGTGTATCCAAAACTGGTCTGATAATGCTTATAAGTCACCTTATAAAAGAGAGTTACTTTCAAATAGGGAATAAATTATTGCTCCAAACAATAGGTATTCCAATGGGTTTGGATCCGTCTCCATTTTGGGCAAATCTATATTTACATAGACTGGAATATATATATATGTCATCATTAATAAAAAATGATATATCTAGAGCGTATAGTTATCATGGTGTAGACGATATATTGACGACCTTGTTTGCATTAATGATAGCGAAGAGTTTGCAAATACTAAACATTTAATATATCCTAAAGAGTTAAAATTAAACTGTGAACATAAGGGAACACAAGCTACTTTTCTTGATTTGGATATAAAAATTGAAGATAAAATATTTATCTATAAACTGTTTGATAAAAGAAATTCATTCCCTTTTCGTATCGTGCGAATGCCATATAAAAATAGTACTAGCCCTGTGTATATATTTTACGGGAGTATTATGTCTGAATTTCTGAGGATTGCTCGTGTTACCTTAAAATTAGTAGATTTCATGCCCCCAATTTCTGATCTAATAATAAGAATGATTAACCAAGGTGGCGATCAAAATAAAATATTTGGACAATTAAATAAGGCAATTACTCGCCATCCTGATGCTTTTAAATCTTATCAAATTAATCAAAATAAACTGATAGAACAAATCATAGGATATATAAATAGAAGTAATGTAGAATATGTATAAACGTATAAATAACACATC
>OY744541.1:32063347-32073347 GCA_963556195.1 Sepiola atlantica | reverse complement strand
TATATATTATCTATATATATATATATATTATATATATATATAATATTTATAAATAAATATTAAATTATTAATGCCTACAATACCATATATATATACATATATATATACATACGTATATATTATATATATATATATATATTATATATCATATATATATATATATATTATATATCATATATATATAATATTCATAAATAAATATTAAATTATTAATACCTATATATATATATATATATATATATATTATATATATATCATATATATATAATATTTATAAATAACTATTAAATTATTAATACCTATATATATATATATATATATATATATATATATATATATATATATATATATATATAGTCTAAAAAAGCTTTGAGTCAGATATATAAATATATATATATATATATATATATTTATATATATATATATATATATATATATATATATATATATATATATATATATATATATATATTACTATTTCATGTATCCACATCAAATTTTATAAGGAGATATAATAGCCTGAAGATTCCCCCCCCGGGGATGAAACGCGGGAGCCTCTGTATAGCTTAATTGCCATAAATATATTTTCATAGCTTACTATATATATATATATATATATATATATATATATATTATTGTTTAATTATACCTTTTTTATTTTTTCAATTTTTCGGATGGTCTTTTTTTTATTAAAATAATAATAATAAAAAAATGTTCCATAGGTTTCACAGGTTTCACGAACGTTTTCGATTCTTCGTCGAACCATCCTCATGTGTCAAAGGCAAATGAACAAAAAATCTGGACAAAGAAGAGAATTTTTCAAAAGACAGTGGAGAAACGCGCATTGTTCCAGGAAGTCGTTGGCGATTTTAAATTCAGCAACGCTGGATGGCATCACAAACGAATTCTGTTATTTTCACAACGTTTGCATATGTGAGAAAATGCTGCCTAAATACACATACAGTATATATATATATATATATATATATATATATATATATATATATATATATGTATACACATATATATTTGTATAATTGGGCAGCATTCTTTCTTTTATACATGTTTGATTAAACAGGAGTGCCGACTTCTGCTTATTCAGCTTTTGATCTGTTTTTCTAGTCTTCGTACGACGGATTTGATGTTATAATCCAAGGAGTGTAAGAAATCTCCGTATTTTGTGCGAACGTTTTCGACCGACATCGGTCGTCGTCAGGCGGTTGCAAAATGAAATAAATTGGTGAATCTATCAAGAGGGCACTCTTTTAAATTATTTCAACAGAACTACAATACGCATTGTTTATACGTACTAATAAACCAAACATCAACCATTCCCGTTATGAGGGGTTGAAGGTGTATACCTATAAAACATTAACTCCAGTCTTCTTATTTTAAAAAAAACCTAATCCTGAAGACGACTAAGAAAGTCGAAAAAATGGCCGAATTAAGAACAATCGGAGAAATACTCTACGGATTTCCACCTGAAACCAGAAGGATAGCTCGACGGTTTGAGAACCTAACGAAGAAGATTTACAAACGAGAAAGTTCTGTGACGTTCAACAATGCTTGCTTGCTTGGATATATATATATATATATATATATATATAGTCTAAAGAAGCTTTGAGTCAGTTATATATATATATATATATATATATATATATATATATATATATATATATATATATATATATATATAACATTGACTATCTTTATATGTCAACTTTTCAATCAACAACTTCCTCTGATGATAAGAATTTTAATTCTTTGAAAAGCTGGCTTAAGGAGGGAAAGAGAGGAATAATAAATTATTATTATTCATTATTTTCCCTTGCTTTGAACTACGATTGATTTTGATTTGCATCCATCTGCGAATCTAATTATTTTTAATCGACTTATCTTATATATATATATATATATATATATATATATATACATATATATATATATATATATATATACATATATATATATATATATATATATATATATATATATATATATATACATATATATATATATATACATATATATATATATACATATATATATATATATATATATATATATATATATATATACATATATATATATATACATATATATATATATATATATATATATATACATATATATATATACATATATATATATATATATATATACATATATATATATATATATATACATATATATATATATATATATATATATATATATATGTATATAGCACAGATGTATGTAAACACCTTTACATGATCAATTTATGTCCAAGAAATCAACAAACAATAGAATTGTGTACGATCGTTTCAGAGACAACGTATTTTTATTATTACGATCTGATTATCGTCAGCACAGGGTATAGGCACCAAATTAAAGGCATATAGACAACATTACTGGAATAACATACCAACACCCTCATTTACACAGCAAAAGTATTCCCAATAACTGAATAACTGAGGCTTGTTCAGAATTGCTGTTTCATTCTGATGGTAAAGAAATGACAATAAAATGACAAATAGTGAAACAATTTTTTGCGCATGAAAAAATCAATTTGTTAAGTTATCAAAACTAACAGAAGTAGTGGTTCTTCCAAAACCAGTTGAGAGGCAAAACGTTTCTCACTGTTTGAAAGTGTTTTGGGATGAGACTGTAACTTCAATGAAAACTCATCCATTATTACAGGATGATGATACAAGAGAAACATACTTTCATTGAAGAAGTTTTGAAATTTTGGAAAATAGTGAGTGTAGAAGATATTTATGGAAGTGTCAAGACAAATGATCCACTGAAAAGCGTATTATCAGATCGAAATGATGGAAATTTGACATTTTTTGCAAATTCTGGAAGTATGGCAAAACAAATAAGGGGAAAGCAAGGAAAGAGAATAAAATCCTTCACAAGAGAGACTAGTATGGCTATCGAACCCCTGATATTATTGTCTGTCGTCTGACGTTTTATATAGCGAATTCTTGGCCTCCTTGAAAAGTTCTGGGCTGTGTAGTTGTTTATAGAGAATTCTTACCCTTAATGGACCCCGTGTCTGTATAGCTAACCCTTAGCTATGTGATAACATTCTGGGCCCTATTTCTGCAGACTGAGAATCCTTGAACTTTTGGCAAAATTCATGACCCGGTGTCTGTAGACAAATAATCCATGAGTCTCTAGAATCTCCCTGGGTCCCATGTATTTAGATGAAGAATCGGTGGTCTCTGGGATAATTCTGGGCTCTGTGTATATAGATTTTATCCTTCTGCTAAAATAATGAAACCCATGTCAGTTTAGAAAATCTCTGACTTTCTGGTAAAATTCTGGGTCCCCTGTCTGTAGAAAAATAATTCTTGGCTTTTTGGCAAAATTTTGGACATCGTGTTAGTAGATTAACAATCCTTTATCTTCTATCAAAATTCTTGGTCCCGCGTTTGATGATAGATAAACCTTGCCTTTCTGAAAAGATAATGGACCTAGTGTCTTTAGATACAACATCCTTGGAATTCTAGCTACGTCCTAAGCTCAGTGTATGTAACAATAAATACATTGAAGACATTGCCAAGGCTGCTGCAAAGAAGGTGGACTCCCTCTACCGTGCCAGTAAACTTCTCACACCTGACATTATCCTATATCTCTACAAAGCCACCATCCGCCCATGCATGGAGTATTGTTGCCACATCCGGGCTGGTGCATCATCCGCTAGTCTCTCCCTCTTAGACAAGGTCCAAAAAATAGTCGCTAACTTGATAGGTCCTTCACTATCCACCAAACTCCAGCCTCTGTCCCATCGCCACAATGTTGCTTCCTTGTGCCTGTTTTACAAGTACTTCAATGGATTGTGCTCTGATGAGCCTGCTGTTCTGGTACCCCCACGACGTAAATTCACTAGACCAACCCGACAATCTGCCAAATCCCATCCATACACTGTGGAGGTCCCTAGATGCTGAAGAGCTTTCTACTTTAAAAGCTTCTTTCCTCATGCTGCTGGACTCTGGAACTCCCTCCCTGCCCCCTGCTTTCCTGACATTACTGACATGCAGAAATTTAAAACTAATGTAAACAGACATCTCGCTGCGCAGCTCCTAAATTATGTTGACCCCCAAAAAACTTAATCCTTTTTTCTCAGTAGCCCCTTACGTCTACAGTGGCGGCCTGCCTTGTTTGGGGTAGACTATGTAAAAAAAAAAAAATAGAGAATCCTTGATTTTCTGGAAAGATTCTCGTCCTAGTTCTTGTATCTAGAAAATCCTTGGTTTTATTGCAAAAATTTCTTGGTACAGCATCTCTGTTGTGGTTTTTTAGCTCGTTTTTATTAACTTGTCAAAATATGATACCAGCTTCTGATTGGTGATTTTCCTCATCGAAGTCGGTCATTCGAGCGAGAAAAACAACAACACATCTTCATTTTTTTTTATCACTACATCATTCTCCGATCAGCTGTTTCACTAACATGGCCAGCAACGCAAATTAAAAACCGAACACCCAGTTACCATTAAAAAGAAGAAAAGAAAAAACAATTAATTAGTAATCTAATTTATATTTCTCTTATCAGTCATTTGATTCATAGATTAGCAGAGGTAACTTAGGTCATGCCCTCTGGCAAATATTTAAGTTATTTGGGCCATCCGTAACTAGAAAAGTCTAATTTTCATTAATAAATGAGGTGCTTGTATAATAAAAAGCCGAAAAAAAGTTTTTTTTTGTCTTTTAGTGTTGGAGAGGTAAATAAGGGGCAGGTAACTCTTACAACGAATTTTAAACACGATTTTCCAGTAATCAAAACTGATGGCTTTAATTGGCGTTGCACATGTGGCTACTGTGCAAGGAGAACGTCGATTAGACATAAAAGGGTTAGGGTTTAGGGTTAGGGTTTAGGGTTAGGGTTTAGGGTTAGGGTTAGGGTTTAGGGTTAGGGTTAGAAAAATATTGTTCGAAAGCTAGAGCTGTTGTGAAGAGTTACCTGCCCCTTATTTACCTCTCCAACACTAAAAGACAAAAAAACTTATTTTCGGCTTTTTATTATACAAGAACCATAAATGATTCTAAAATATTATTCATTTACCAATTTTTATTTTTTTTATTCATTTTCACCCCAAACAAGGGGCCACATTGCCACTGAGACGTTTGGGTCGACTGTGAATTAGGGGCCATGTCTATAAAGACACTCTAAGTAGGAAGTTGTCCGCCTTACATTTAAATTTCTGCATGTTAGTACAGTCAGTGAAGCAGGAAACAGGGAGGGAATTCCAAAGTCTAGCAGTTCGAGAGAATAAACTATTAGAGTAGAAAACGTTCCGGCATCTGGGGAGCTCTACAGTGAAGGGGTGGGATTTTGCTGCTTGTCAGGTTAATGGGGGGTATTTATGTCGAGAGGGCACCAGTGCTATGAGTTCGTTGGAGCACATTACATTGAAGTACTTGTAAAACAAGCACAGGGATGCAACAATGCGGCGATGGGATAGGGGTTGGAGTTTGGTTAACAGTGTGGACCTATTAGATGGGAGACTATTTTTTTTACCCTGTCTGATAGGGAGAAACTAGTGATAGATGCACCAGCCCAGATGTCGTAACAATACTCCATGCATGGGCGAATGGTGGCTTTCTAGAGATATAGGATACTGTCAGGTGATAGTAGTTTTCTAACTCGGTAGAGGGAGCCCACCTTATTTGCAGCAGCCTTGCATGGGTATTTAACTCGACCAAAGAAGTTATGCTTTACTCGTGTTTGTTATCTATTTTTTATTTACCAAGTCACCACTTATCAAGGCCAAAAGCCATTCGAGGATAAGGATGAATAGGATGGACAGATTGACAGTTGAATAATGAAGAATATTATAAGAGGATTGAAAATAATGGATGGAATGAACAAAGTTTGATTACGTATGGGAACGGTTTATAACCAAGGATTTATGACACCGGATTTGAAGACGGCCATGATGCATTCTACAGGGAACTAGTGCCATGGTAACGTGTTCCACAGATGGGACGTTCTTGGAAAGAAGGTTAGTTTTGTGGAAATTTTGCCTGACGCTAGACACACGGAGGTAAAATAGAGAGTTCTTTTTATTTGTGGTTGTAATACGAGTTCTTGATGTGAATGTCTTACAAGGAAGACCCAAGGATTGGAGCTCAGTCCAGCATCTCTCATTGAAATAACGATCGAGTAGAAAAAGACTAGCAACGTCTTTTCTGTGAGAAAAGGGTTCTAGAGAACGGAAAATATCTTCAACCAATAGATTGCAAAGTCGGTTTTGTACTCACTCAAGTTAAGAAAAATTGCTCTCAGTGGCACCTCTCAGATGTGGCAGCAGAAGCGGAATTGATACTATGTGCTTCAGACTTCTGCCTATGAATTCCTCTTGTTGTTCTCAAGCGTTCTGCTTCTGAACGTTCTTGTATCTTCTCTAAATTATTCAATCTCTATTTGTCTCAGTCCTGTTTCCCTTCTTGTTGGAAGGAGTCCTGTGTTGTCCCTATCTTTAAAAATGCTGGTGATCGGTCTGACCCAACTAAGTATCGTCCTGTTAATCTCCTCTCTGTTATTAGCAAAGTTTTTAAAAGGTTGGTAAATGGCAAGCATGTTCATTTTCTGAATAGTCTGGGCCTCTTTAGTGATGTTCAGTATGAGTTTCGTAGTTTTCATTCAACTGCTGATCTTTTAACTGTTGTAACTGAGGGATCTGTCGGTTTATGGATAATTCAGGAGAGGGCAGAGCCGTTGCGCTTGACATTTTGAAGGCGTTCAAAAGAGTATGGCATTCTGGTCTCCTACATAAACATCAGAGTTATAGTATTGGTGGTGAGGTTTTTGAAATTATTAAGCCTTTTCTTTCTGATCGAAGCTTGTGAGTAAATTTGGACAGTGTCACTTCATTCTCTTTTCCTATCAATGCTGGTGTTCTCCAGGACTCTATTCTAGGTCCAACACTGTTTCTTCTTTATATAAATGATCTTCCAGACAATATTGTTCAGAAAATTAACATCTATGCTAATCATACTACTCTCTATTTTGGTGTTGCTTCTCGCCCATCTCCCTCGGATCAGTCGAAATATGCATCTGATTTAGAAGTTGATTTGGGTTAAGTTGTGGATTGGGGTACGAAATGGCTTGTTTTGTTTAATCCAGTTAAGACTCAGCTCGTGTCTTTCAATCGTAGGCGTGTCCCATTCCTTCCTGAGATTCTCATGGATGGCTCTGCTCTTGAGGAGAAATCGACTCTGAAACTTCTTGGTCTTTCTCTCTCATCAAATATTTATTGGAGTTCATACATTAGATCCATTGCTCTTTCTGCTTCTCATAAAGTCGGTTCTCTCTATCGCTCCAAACACTTTCTCACACCTGAGGCTATTCTCTGTTTCTACAAATCTACTATCAGACCATGTATGGAGTATTGTTGTCATATCTGGGCTGGTGAATCTCTGTCCCATTTGAGGGTTCCTGATAAGGTGCAGAAACGTATCTGTAATTTGATTGGCCCCACCCTTTCTTCTTCTCCTCTGCACCTTCTCTCTCACAGACGTGATGTTGCTAGTCTCAGTCTTTTCTATAAATACTATTATGGCATGTGCTCTTCAGAATTATGTGATCTATTCCCGCTTCTTTTGTTCCAGCTCGTTTGATACCTCATTGTAATACAGCTTCCTATTCCAGTAACTTCTTTCCAAAAACTGCAGGCTTGTGGAACTCTCTTCCTGCTAACTGTTTTCCTTCCTACCTATAGCCTTGGTCTTTTCAAGACTAAGGCCAATAGGCATCCTCTGTCTTTGCAATAATCATCTTTCATTGTCGTTAGCTCCTTATATCAAGTGGCTTCATGCCCTGTCTGGAGCGATTTCCATAATAAAAAAGACTGCAGGTACTTTCTGGAACGGTAGAATGATCCAATCATTTTCCATTAACCTTAGAAGCAGATTAGATATATGTCTCCCATTTTAGACCTGGAGTGAAAGTCAGTTCTATGAGCTTATCAGAACAAGTTTTTTCTCCACCTTCATTTCTATTAGGACAAAACAAGGGTCCGAGCATTGGCGGTGAAAGGAGAGAAGCTTGGTTTCAAAGATGTTAAAGGTAAGAAGTCACTTTTCCCTATTACAACACATGCTCTAGATCAGAAGAGAGGAAGAGAGAGAGAGAGAGAAAGAGAGAGAGAGAGAAAAAGAGAGAGAGAGAAAAAGAGAGAGAGAGAGAGAGAAAGAGAGAGAGAGAGAGAGAAAGAGAGAGAGAGAGAAAGAGAGAGAGAGAGAGAGAGAGAGAGAGATAATCAGCAAGATCTTGCTCACCAATCCTCTTCTAGGTGCTGCCATAGACAGTGTCGCCTGTGTAGATGCCAAATAAATGATCCTTGAATATGATTTGGAAGATGATTAATGAAATCAGGAAGAGGATTTGGCCCTGAATAGAACCTTGAGGCACACCGGAATTGATACTATGTCCTCTAGACTTCTGCCCATCAACAACTAATTTGACAAACTTATACGAGATAAAGGATTAGGTGGGTGAAAACACATTGCCATAATTAACAGGTTTTGTGCCAGGCCCAATTAAAGGTCTTTGTTATGTCGAGAGCTATTATCCTAGAAGCAAAGATCTATTAAGAGATCCACTGATCATATAAAATATCACAGTCAGCACGTCAGCAGTTGATATTGCAGGATGAAATCCATATTGTTTGACTGGTGCTACCAGATTAGGCCCTCTGAAGATACTGGCTTCCTGAGAAATTAACTGAGCAAATTGACTGAGCTGACAATCCCTTGGGAGACAAACTTTGATAAGTCATGGATTAGAAGGAAGGAGTGTTATGAGAAGCTTGTGAAGGAATGCAATGGTTCTAGCTGGACTGCTGTTAGGACACCTAACGAAAACGGAATTACCTCCCTTGAACCATTTCGGGAGTTAAGAGTTATCGCCCTTGGAAAAAGGGTCGTCTGCCCGGAAAGAAAGAAAACAATGACCACAGCGTCAGACTGTGAATATATCAATCGCGTCCAGCGGCCAATTAACTCATTAATTCATTCTGTGTTCAGTTTTAATAAATCTGTTAAACGTTTCTCTTGATAGTTCATCCATTTATTTACAAGTTATTATTTATAATTAACCTAAATTACGAGGTTATAAAAACTGCTCACTGTTCAATTGAGATAGGAACTAGAGCAATGGTTCTTAACCAGAGAAGGGGGATTCCCACCACTCCGGGTGGAATGTCAGGGTTTCAAGGGGAGGGCACCACAGATTAGTAGACACAAACTGGATTGAGGGCCACAAAAACTGCAGTGTGCATCGCTTCTTCTTCTTCAGGTATCAGGTCTGTTTGCAGCCATCGATGATCATGGCTCTCCATTCTTCTCTGCATTCGGTCTTTCTGATGAGATCTAGAGTCGTGATTCCAGTGACCCTGTTGAGGCCATCTGTGAACTTTGTACGCTGTCTTCCTCTACTCTTTTTGCCGTCGATTCTTCCTAACATCAACCTTTTCTCCAAGCCGTCCGCCCGCATTATATGGCCGAAGAACTTCAACTACCTAGCGTTTGTATTAAATGCTATTATGTTAGTATTAGTTAGTATTGTTAGTATGAATGCACATTTTGAGTCGGACATTTTTTGAAAGGCGGAGGGGGGGGGGTATCATTCTGATACATGATGAGTTACCAGTATTGTTTCATGTTTAAAAAAGAAACTAAACAAACTTTTTTTTATATCGTCTGTGTTATGGGTGTTATCCGCCGTGTTGTCTTGGCGGTTATGAATTCAAATTCTGGATGTTGAACGAGGAAGCATCAGGTGTGCTAGTATTTTAAAGAGACACGCCGTTTGTTTTAAAGCATTTGTAGGTTAGAAAAATTGAAAATTAAAGCCCTTGTTAATGCGGGTAACACCCATAACACGGACGATAAAAAAAGTTAGTCACTCTGAAGATAGAATTTTATTCCGAAAAAAATTAAGATTAAAGTAAAAAAAAAAGATAAAGGAATCTTGCATTGACAAAGGTCTCGATTTTCAATTTTAATATTT
>OY744541.1:32033347-32058347 GCA_963556195.1 Sepiola atlantica | reverse complement strand
TCGTCAGAAAAGTACATACATGTTCTTAATTTGCAAAAGATTATACAACGTAGTGTGGCATGATAGCCAAACGATCAGAAGGAATACGTTGAACTCACATGCGACCCTCAGAAGTCCGTCATCTGGAAACAACAATTCAGAGTTAGCAACATAAATCAGCAATAAATTTCAGCAATTTTAATTTAGTTTAATTCTTCTATTTTTGCAAGTGATGCTTATTGTTTATCTATAAAATACTTAAATTAACTCAAAGATGATTCTCATTGCTTAATTTACTTCATTAATATTGTGAGTATCTATTTACTTCCCTTGAATACGAAACTAAGTGCAGAGTTAATACAAATTATGTATTACATTTAAATGGGGTTTATTCCCTTATTCCCTAACATTTACGTTGGTTATAATACCATATTATTTACTGTTTAAAACAAGGTACATTTTGTAACCGTTATATAAAAATTGTTTTATAATTTTGCGTTCTTCACAATAGGGTATCATTTTAAAATGTTAAGATTCTAAACTTACGAATGTCAGTCAAAGTTGTATTTGTATATATGATATCTATAACGAAACCGATCTATTTTTAGATATTTTCCGTGTCGGATGTCGTTACCTACTAATAGATAACGTTTAGGCATTAGATGAATAGTTTTAATAAAGCATATTTATTTTATTACTTCTAACGACTACATAAACAATTATATTTTCACTCCCCTAGTTATTCTGAACATCCAAGCTTCCCTTTTAAATTATACTATAATCAATATTACGTGTAGCTAAGTTTTTGTTTTCTACATTCATAATTAGCGCCTCACATAAATTTTTCTTTATATAATAGTCTTATTTTCAATTTTATGGCGGATGATCTAAGTAAAAAACTTGCATATGCACATCATTGTGAGGTCAACACTTGTTGCATCTATAACTATTGGAGGAAATGATTTAGGCTATTTTTTTTTCGTGAAAATATATAGGTGATTCATAAGTTGGAAATAATAGTTATTCTGATTTAGCTATTTGCCTATTCTGATTTGGCTATTTTCCTTTTATGATTTGGCTTATAGTCATCTGGTTAAGCTATTTGCCTATTCTGATTTTTTCATGGTCATCTGGCGATTTGCCTATTCTAATTTGGCTATTTGCCTATTCTGATTTAGCTATTTGCCTATTCTGATTTGGTTATTTGACTATTCTGATGTGGCTATTCTGATTTGGTCTATGGTCATCACCTTATTTGCCTATTCTGATTTAGCTATTTGCCAATTCTGATGTGGTTATTTGCATATTCTGATTTAGTTATTTGCCTATTCTGATTTAGTTATTTGCCTATTCTGATGTGGCTATTATTATTTGGCTTATGATGTTAAGCTATTTGCCTATTCTGATTTGGTCATAGTCATCTGGCGATTTGCCTATTCTAATTTAGCCATTTGCCTATTCTGATTTTTCTATTTGCTTATTCTGATTTAGCTATTTGCTTATTCTGATGTGGCTATTTGCCTATTTTTATTTGGCTATTTTCCTATTCTGATGTAGTCTATGGTCATCTGGCTATTTGCCTATGCTGATTTAGGTATTTTCCTATTCTGGTTAAGCTACTTGGCGATTCTGATTTGGTCATGGTCATCTAGCGATTTGCCTATTCTAATTTAGCCATTTGCCGATTCTGATTAAGCTATTTGCCTATTCCCATGTGGCTATTTGCCTATTCTGATTTAGCTATTTGCCAATTCTGATGTGGATATTATCCTATTCTGATTTGGTCTGTGGTCATCTGGCTATTTTCCTATTCTGATTTATGCCATTTGCCTATTCTGATTTAGCTATTATTGTTTATAATTTGCCTATTAGTTATCTTGTTATCTTGTTATCTTGTTAGGCTATTTGCCTATTCAGATTTAGCTATTTACCTATTCTGATTTGGCTATTTGCCTATTCTGATTTGGTCATGCTCATCTGGCTACTATTCTAATGTTACTATTTGCCTATGCTAGTTTGGCTTATCTGGTTAAGCTATTTGCCTATTATGATGTAGCTATTTACCTATTCTGATTTTGTTATTTACCTATTCTGATTTAGATATTTGTCTTTTCTGATTTAGTTATTTGCCTATTCTGATTTAGTTATTTGCCTATTCTGATTTAGTTATTTGCCTATTCTAATTTTGCTATCTGCCTATTCTGATGTGGCTTATGGTCATCTGGTTAAGCTATTTTCCTATTCTGATTTTGCTATTTGCCTGTTCTGAAATTGGCTAATAGCTAAATCAGAATAGGCAAATAGGCCATTCTCATTTAGCTATTTGCCTATTCTTATTTAGCTATTTGTCTATTATGATTTAGCTATTTTCCTATTCTGATGTGGGCTATGGTAATCTGGCTATTTGCCTATTCTGATTTGGCTATTTGCCTGTTCTGAAATTGGCTATTTGCCTATTCTGATGTGGCTATTTGCCTATTCTTATTTGGTGTATGGTCACCTGGCTATTTGCCTATTCTGATTAAGCCTATATATATATGTGTACATGTTTTGCTATTTTCCTATTCTGATTCGGAAATTTTCCTATTCTGATTTAGTCTTATTCCGCTGATCATCTGGCTACTATTTGCCTATTCTTATTTAGCTATTTGCCTATTTTTATTTGGCTATTTTCCTATTCTGATTTAGTTATTTGCCTATTCTCATTTAGTGTATTTTCATCTGGCTATTTGCCTTTTCTGATTTAGTGATTTGCCTATTCTAATTTAGCTATTTGCCTATTCAGATGATGCAATTTGCCTATTTACCTATTCTGATTTAGATATTATCCTATTCTAATGTTACTATTTGCCTATGCTAGTTTGGCTTATCTGGTTAAGCTATTTGCCTATTATGATGTAGCTATTTACCTATTCTGATTTGGCTATTTGCCTATTCTTATTTAGTCATGGTCAGCTTATTTAGAATATGCAAATTGCCACTTCAGAATAGGCTAATAGCCTATTCTGAAGTGGCAATTTGCATATTCTAAATAAGCTTTTTTCCTATTCTGATTTAGCTATTTACCTATTCTGATTCGACTATTTGCTTATTCTAGTTTTGCTTATGGTAATCTGTGTTCCTGTTCTGATTTGGCTATTTTCCTATTCTTATGTGGTCTATGGTCATCTGGCTATTTGCCTATTCTGACTTAGGTATTTGCCTATTCTGATTTAGCTATTTGCCTATTTTGATTTAGCCATTTGCATATTCTTTTTTAGCTATTTGCCTATTCTGATGTGGCTATTTTCCTATTCTGATTTGGCTTATGGTAATCTGGTAAAGCTATTAGCCTATTCTGATGTGGCTATTTGCCTATAATGATTTGGTTTATGGTCATCTAGCTATTTGCCTTTTTTGATGTGTACATGTAAATTTAATTTTATATTTGTCTATTCTTATTTGGCAATTTTCCTATTCTGATTTGGTCATCTGGCTTCTATTTGCCTATTCTGATTTAGCTATTTGCCTATCCTGATTTAGCTATTTGCCTATTCTTATTTAGTTATTTTCTTATTCTGATTTACCTATTTGCCTATTCTGATTTAATTATTTTCATATTCTGATATGTCTATTTGCCTATTCTGATTTGGTCATGGTCATCTGGCGATTTGCATATTCTGAAGTGACAAATATTCTATTTTGATTTGACTATCATCCTGACTATCATAGCAAATAGCCTATTCTGACTTAGGTATTTGCCTATTCTGATTTAGCTATTTCTCTATTTTGATTTAGCAACATCAGAATAGGCAAATTGCCAGATGACCATGACCATGACCAAATCAGCATATTCGTATTTAGCTATTTGCCTATTCTAATTTAGCTATTTTCCTATTCTGCATATGGTCGGCTGATTTGGCTATTTACTTATTCTGATTTAGCTATTTGCCTATTCTAATGTTGCTATTTACCTATTCTGATTTAGCTATTTGCCTATTCTGCATATGGTCGGCTGATTTGGCCATTTGCCTATTCTGATTTAGGCATTTGCCTATTCTGATTTAGCCATTTGCCTATTCTGATTTAGCTATTTGCCTATTCTGATGTGTCTATTTGCCTAGTCGGATTTAGCTATTCGCCTATTGTAATGTGACTTCTTGCCTATTCTAGTTTGGCTTATGGTTATCTTGTTAAGCTATTTGCTTATTTTGATTTGGCTATTTGCCTATTCTGATTTGCCCAATAGTGTGTTTGAAATAGGATTTGGCTATTTGCCTATTCTGATTTGGTCATGGTTATCTGGCTATTTGCCTATTCTGAAGTGGCTATTTGCATATTCTTATGTAGCTATTTGCCTATTCTGATGTGATTATTTGGGTATTCTAGTTTGGCTTATGGTCATCTGGTTAAGCTATTTGCCTATTCCGATTTAGCTATTTGCCAATTCTGATTTAGCTTCAGTCCTATTCTACCTATGGTCGGCGTATTTGGCTATTTGCCTATTCTTATGTGGCTATTTGCATATTCTGATTTAGCTATTTGCCTATTCTGATTTAGCTATTTGCCTATTCTTATTTAGTTATTTTCCTATTCTGATTAAGCTATTTGCCTATTCTGATTTAACTATTTTCATATTCTGATATGTCTATTTGCCTATTCTGATTTGGTCATGGTCATCTGGCGATTTGCATATTCTTAAGTGACAAATATTCTATTTTGATTTGACTGTCTATGGTCGGCTGATTTGGCTATTTGCCTATACTGATTTAGCTATTTTCCTATTCTTATTTGCCTATTCTGGTTTATCTATTTGCCTATTCTGATTTGGCTATTTTACTATTCATATGTAGCTATTTCCCTATCCTTATTTACCTATTTGCCTATTCTGTCTATTTTTATTAAGCTATTTTCTAATTCTGATTTGGCCTATATATATATGTGTACATGTACATGTATTTTGCTATTTGCCTATTCTGATTCGGCAATTTTACTATTCTGATTTAGTCTTATTCCGCTGGTCATCAAGCTACTATTTGCCTATTGTGATTTAGCTATTTGCCTATAGTCATCTGGTTATTTGCCTATTCTGATATCACTATCTGCATATGGTCATCTGGCTATTTGCTTATTCTGATTTGGCTATCTGTCTATTCTATATATTATCTGTCTATTCTATATATATATATAATATTTTTCCTAAAATTTAGTCTTATATATATATATTGATCACTGTATATATATATAGAATAGACAGATAGTAAAATCAGAATGGGCAAATAGCCAGATGACCATATGCAAATAGTGATATATATATAGAGAGAATAGACAGATAGCCAAATCAGAATAGGCAAATAGCCAGATGACCATATGCAAATAGTGATTTCAGAATAGGCAAATAACCAGATGACTATAGGCAATTAGCTAATTCACAATAGGCAAATAGTAGCTTGATTACCACATATATATCTTGTTTTTTTCCTTTTTTATTTTTTATATATATATATATAGGAAATGAAAAAGGAAAAACCAAGAGATATTTTAGATATATTCATTAACGTTAATTTACTTTGAAACAATTGTAAGATAAAATAATTCTTGGTTAGACATTCTTTTCGAATTTGCTACAAAGTTATCCATCTATCAATTCTCTTTCTCTCTGCCCGTCTCTCTTTCTCCAACCACCATTTCTCTCTCTCTCTCTCTCTCTCTCTCTCTCTATCTCTCTCTCTCTCTCTCTCTCTCTCTCTCTCTCTCTCTATATATATATATATATATATATATATATATATATATATATATATATATATATATATATATATATGTACCAAAATTTCACCTCTAAACCATCCAGTAGACTAATATTTCGCCTCTTTTATAGACAGAAAATTCCTGAGAGTGAAACAGTAATGGTACATTTGGTACCTTTTAGACATAGACCAATGTGAGAAGGAAGCAAATTGAGATAGGGTTGAGTAAGATGAAGGCCACGGATGAGGAGAGGAACGATGGTTGGCAATGATAGTTTAGTTGAACAAGAGAGCATGTGGGGGTAAGAAGGGAGTGGGAAGGAAGGCGATGGTCAGTGGATGGTTATAGAACATGTGAAGAAGAGGCTGTGGGTCGATATGGTTCATATCTCGATATCTGGATCGAGCTGATGGGGAAAG
This sequence comes from Sepiola atlantica, assembly GCA_963556195.1. Classification (NCBI taxonomy): domain Eukaryota; kingdom Metazoa; phylum Mollusca; class Cephalopoda; order Sepiida; family Sepiolidae; genus Sepiola; species Sepiola atlantica. The sequence goes on along the minus strand of OY744541.1, from coordinate 32,052,219 downwards.
GGCACTGTAAACATTCTCATGCTATAGCTGCGAAAAGGAAATATGGAAAACCGTTATAAACAACGTCTTATTAAAACAACACTTATACACATGTTTATGGATATCCGGTGCGAATGAAAATCACATAATATTTTTGTTAAAAAACCTTTATATATATATATATATATATATATATATATATATATATATATATATATATATATATATATATATATAAAGGTTTTTTAACAAAAATATTATGTGATTTTCATATATATATATTTCTCTTTTTTTTCTTTTTCTTTTTCTTTTTATTGAATATGTGGCACTTCATCGGTGGGTTCAAATATAATATATAAAAAATAAAAAATAAATAGTAGTTAAAATCATTTAAAAATCAGCTATAGTTTTAGTTTTATTACATTTGATGCGGATATTAATATTTACTGCGTTATAAGCAATATTGCCACCCACACGTTTTTTGATATTTGAAACACCTATATTTGACAAAGAGGTCTTCCTCGAAATATATTATGGAACACGGTCACACAGATTAGATCAGTGTTGAAGTTTTGCCTAATCAAGTAAGATTTGCTATATAGGAAAAAAAAAATAATTAAAAAAGTTTTTGAAAAAATATATAATTAAAATCACTTGTTTTTGTCTTACTTCTCAACGCCGACATATTTTTATTTCTTGCATTGTGATAGCTTTCTAATACCCATCTCTCTCTCTCTCTCTATATATATATATATATATATATATATATATCTCTCTCTCTCTCTCTCTCTCTCTATATATATATATATATATATATATATATATATATATGTATATTTATATATATATATAATTATTAATAAATAAATAAATATTTTTATTATATACGTATATATATATATATATATATATACTCTTTATGGTAAGATCAGTTTGGAGAAAGAAGAAATCCAGCAGAGTGCTCGATTACTGTAAAATAAATTTAGAATAAGGGCGTAATATTTATTCATATATTGCATTATAGAAGTTTAGAACAACATGGTTAATCAACAGTTTATGATTTGTTGACCACTATTTGATTCGAAACCGACGGTACCATGTTCTAAACTTCTGTAATGCAATATATATATATATATGTATATATATATATATATATATATATATATATATATATACTACAAGGCGGGTAAAATTAACTCACAGAACTTTTATGTCCTCTTATGAAGATTAAAATCCAGATATAATCCTACTAAGCCTTATGTCTAGAATCTTTATTACAATTTTGATCACAATTAATTAAATGATTTTTATTCTAAAAAATGTTTAAATTAAAAGCTTATGAAGAAATTGAAATTCAGGAAATATTGCGTAATTGTTGTCTAATGACTATGGATCAGATTCAATCTGAAAAATTTGAATTTTCAAATGGGAAGTTATACTCATATCATGCTGTTTAAAAACTCTTTTTATTCTTCTTGTTTGCCTACAAATCGTGAGTATTTCCAAGCCATGGTCATCCCGTTAATTCGTCAGTCGTCGTTCAAGTTGGGGCAGATAAGAGGAAGAGCAATACATCCGAGGGTAGATTTACATCATATGGAAGCGTCAATGAGACGGACGCGTTTAAAATGGTTTAATGAAACGGTAATATAAATTAAGCTATGAGTTTAAAACATAATTAACTTTCTCCTCTATCCTTCCTTTTTACCTTTCAGCCACTGGACGATCATATGGTTTGCTAACACTCTTCTTTTTTAAGAACGTGTTGTTCGAGTTGGTCAGATGACCACAGGCAAATAACCAAATAAAAAAAGCAAATAGCTTAACCAGATGACCATAGGCAAATAGATAAATTAGAATAGGCAAATGGCTACACCAGGATAGGCAAAAAGTCAGATGACCATAGGCAAGTAGCTGAATCAGTATAGGCGAATAGCTAAATATAAGAATAAGCAAATAGCAAGATGATCATAAGCAAATGGCCAAATGAGAATAGGTAAATAGCCAAACTAGAATAGGCAAATAGCTAAAATAAAATAGGCAATAGACTAATGACCATAGGCTAATAGCTAAATCTGAATAGGCAAACAACCAAATTACAATAGGCAAATAGCCAAATAAGAACAGGCAAATAGATAAACCAGATGCCCATATACAAATAGCTGAATCAGAATACAGATATAGCTAAATAAGAATAAGCAAATAGCACAATCAGAATAGAAAAATAGCCAAATCAAAATTGGCTAATAGCCAAATCAGAATAAGCTAATAGCAAGATGACCACAGGCAAATAGCCAAATAAGAAAATGGCAAATAGCTAAACAAGATGACCATAGGCAAATAGCTAAATCAGAATAGCCAAAGCAGAATAAGCAAATAGGCAAATAAGAAAAGGCAAATAGCCAAATCAGAATAGGCAATTTGCTAAATCAGAAACGGAAATAGCCAGATGACAATAGGCAAATATCCGGATAAGAATAGGCAGATTACTAAATCAGAATAGGCAAATAGCTAAAATAGATGACCAAAGGCAGATATCTTAATCAGAATATGCAAATGGCTAACTCAAAATATGCAAATAGCTAAATCAGAATAGGGAAATAGCAAGATGACCATAAGCCAAATCAGAATAATCAAATAGCTTAATCACAATAGCCTAATCAGAATAGGCAAATAGCCAAATCAGATGACAATAGGCAAATATCTAAATCAGAATAGGCAAATCGCTTAATAAGAATAGGCAAATAGCCAAATTAGCAAATAGCCAGATTACCATAGGCAAATAGCAAGATTACCATAGGCAATAGGTTAATAGCAAGATTGCCATAGGCAATGAGCTAAACCAGATGACCATAGGCAAATAGCTAAATCAGAATAGGCAAATGGCTTACTCAGAATAGGCAAATAGCCAGATGACCACAGGCAAATAGCCGAATAAGAATTATCAAATAGCCAAATCAGAATGGGCAAATAGCTAAACAAGATCACCATGGGCCAATAGCTAAATCAGAATAGGCAAATAGCTAAATCATAATAGGCAAATAGCCAAATCACAATAAGCTATTACCATAGGTAAATTGCCAAATAGGCAAATGGCTAAATCAGAATGGGAAAATAGCTAAATCAGAATAGGTAAATAGCGAAATTACCATAAGATTATGCCAGATAACCATGAGCCAAATCAGAATAGGCAAATAGCTACATCAGAATAGGCAAATAGCCAGATGACCAGAGGAAAATAGCCAAATAAGAATAGGCAACTCATTTATGTATATATGTGTAGACAAATAGCTAAACCAGATAACCATAGGCAAATTTCTAAATCAGAATACACAGATAGCTAAATAAGCATAGGCAAATAGCTAAATCAGTATATGCAAATAGCCAAATAAAAATTGGCAAATAGCCAAATCAGAATAGGCAAATTCAAGGCCAGAATTACATTATGGGAGAATATAATTACTGTTATAGTGTGATGGTGATCTACCCTATCCGTTACTAAATGGACCCTTCCAGACACTATGTATAGAAGAGATTGCGACGAAGTCTCGAAATAGTCTTTCTGTAACATACTAATCTGTACTTCCGTAAATACACACTCTTGTTGTCTTATTGATTATAGGCCCTTCAATGTCACAGCAGTTAGTCTCTGTGAAAGCGTAAGAAATTGTAATAGAATTAAGCTATGCGCTTAAAACAAAAGTAACCTTCTCTCTATTGTTATCTCCCCCTTTGACCTTTCAGCAACTAGACGATCATATGGTTTATTAAATCTTTCATTCTGCTCAGAACGTGTTGTTCTGAATTGATTGAATTACATCTGGAGAGAATACAGTTAGTCTCTGTGGGAGCGTCAGTGAAACGACACGCGTTTAACATGGTTCAACGAAACAGTATTATAATTAAGCTATGCGCTTATAACATAGGTAATTATTTCTCTCTCTATTTCTGTACCCTCTTTGACCTTTCAGCCACTGGACGATCATGTGGTTGATTAAGTCTTTCATTCTTCCAAGGACGTGTTGTTCGAAATTATTGTATTATAATTAATGTTAGAAGTTCGTTGCGGTGTTTGTCTTAGCTAACAGAAGTATCCTCGACCGGGAGGATTACAACAACACACGTACGCGGGCTAACAATGAATGTATGGATTTTAAAATTGATAAAAATCATTAAAGAACTAAATAATTACATAGTGTCATCTTGATGACGTCACTTACGCATATGTAATAGTATTTAATCCTAAGTCTTCTGATTTCTCTCTGTAACTGCAATCGTTTATTCGCTTTATTAGCGAATCTGCATAGGAAAAAGAGAAACATAAAAAATAATGTCGATGAAGAAAGTATTTGCTAGAAATTTCTTTAGAGCTCGCCACCTTCCTGCTTGCCGACGAATCGAGCGCAATTGCAAGCCATGGCGATCCCATTAATTCATTGGTCGTCGTTCGACCGGGGGCAGATGATGGAGAGAGGACAGAATTACATTTGTAGCGACAATCATAACAACGGCTTTATTCAAGTTACATAAATATGATTTAATAAATCAAGCCGTGCATACAGTTGTTTTATTGTCCACTCGCATCCGGTGGAAGCCTTGTTCTGGCAGATCGCTCTAACGGGTCGGCAAGGTCAAAGAAAGAAGTCGGAACAAATAAACTATAAAAAAAAGCGTATATTATGACCGAATCGGTTTTCCATAATTGCTTCTTCGTCCATGTTTAAAAATGGTGTCCGTCTACATCACGTGCAGGACCTTCAGTCGGGCAACTTAATGTAAAAACATTACATATAGATATTCCTCGATTTAGCAGGTCCATAGATGTGTAATTGAAGGGGGGTGTTGACCCCTTCCTTACATTTATCGCACGAAATGAATTGAAAAAACAACAACCGAGTAACAGGCAACAAAAAAGGGTTTATTTAACAGAGGGTTGGAACTGTGTCCCAGTGAGGAAAAAAGAGGCTGCGGGTCGCCAGCAAATATATTCCAAGTGGAGATGGCTGCTGCTGGAAGGATGCAGGGAAAGGCAGGAGAGAGATGTTTCTTCGTTGCTGGCCGATTTCTCTCTGCTGAATTCTTCAACTGATCAGGTGGTAGAAAATAGTCCATAGGGGAACAGTTGATATCAATACGCCCTGCAAGCCGATTGGTCAACGTATGACCAATTTGCTCACAGGGGACGAGAAGAAATAGATCCTATTTCAGTTTGCTACAGATGTTCCGGGATTTAGCAGCAGGGATATTCCTAGATTTATACGGCCGTTGCAGGACGGGTAAAATTAATTCTACCAACAGAACAGTTTTGCACCACTTTTATGCCCCCTTACGAAGATTAAAATAAAGATATACTGATACTAAATTTTATGTCCAGAATCTTTACTTCAATTTTTATCAAAATAAATTGCATAATTTTGATTCTAGTAAATGTCTAAAACTTGAAGGTTAAACTTAAAGGATCTTAAGAAGAAATAAAAATTAAATAATTGCTTAATTAGTGTTTAATGATTATGGATCAAATCTAATGTAAATCTGAAATATTTGAATTTTCAAATGGTAGGTTGTGCTCGTATTATTCCCCTAAAAATAAACTTTAAAATACCCCATAGAAACTGAAATTTGGGGATATTTATTAATTGATATCTAATACCTATTCTTTAAATTTTCACAAAAATCGGAGGTATCTTAATTTCCGCGAAGGGCTTCTTACCCACTTTACACGAAACTAAATTAAACTAAATATAGCCCACATTACACCCCTTTACGCCTAGAAGCTATGTTCCAATATTCACAATTATCGGTTAATTAGTTTACTGGTTAATCCTGTATATGCAAATATATAAACATATACACATACCTAACTTTATATAGATATCATCACGTTTGCACTCCGGTTCCCATAAGATCGCTAAAGTTAAGCAACGTTGCACCTAGGCAATGATAAATGAGTGACCGGTTGGGAAAACAAGGTGCTTTCGCAATTGGGGACGGCGCCCTAGACACGCCTTTTCTTGGTTGAAGTATCGTCAAGAAGTCACATGGTTTCATCGACTTCCGTTCAGGGCTCACCTCTTACCTTTAAGGTGTCACTTCAACTTTTTCATCCAAACACGGCTCTCGTTATGCAATAATTGGGCGTCGGGGCTATGAATGCTGTCCGCTCCCTTTTTTATCGTGAGCCGAGGTTGAAGCTGTTGTCGGGGTGCTACTCTCTACCTAGGAAGCTGGAACACTCATGAAAACGAAAACAATTCAAACTTTAACTATGTATACGATCAGTAGTCATTCGGGTCACGTGTCGTCTGGATAAATGATCTCTTCCCCTTCCTTTCACCTACCTCCCTCTCTTATTAGATAGATGACGTCATCATCTTGCAAAGAACATTGACGAAGATTAAGACAATTGGCTAGTCAGAATCAAATATCGATATGTCGGACACGTGGCTATTTGGACCTGACCTTTGAATTCCAATAAGATACCTTTATATGTTATATATATATATATATATATATATATATATATATATATATATATAGTTTTGCGTTATCCCGGTAAATAAGTACGAACGTTCCCAGTCGATTTTTTATTTTTCATTACTCAACTGGTTACAAGCGTCGCCGGCGATCTGTGTGAGTTAATTAAACGAAACATTTGTCATTCTTTCTTTCTTCTTTTTCGGCTCGTCCTCGCCTCTGTATAAAAGGCTTTGTCCGTCCATGCCCCACTTAGTCTGTCACGCTTCAGTTTGAATATCATTTTTGATGTGTCCAAAAATCTATGTAAGAGACACTGTCTGTCTGCTAGCCTGTCAAGCTAAAAGTTAAAATAGCATTTTAATAGGTCTGTCCTGCTTAAGTTTGATATACCTTCTTTTTTTTAAAATTTATCTATCGTGCTTAAGTCTGAAATAGCATTTTCATTGGTCTGTCATGCATAAATTAAAAATAGCACTTACATCGGTCTGTCATTCTTAAGTTTGAAATAGCATTTTCATTGGTCTGTCATGAATAAATTAAAAACAGCACTTACATCGATCTGTCATTCTTAAGTTTGAAATAGCATTTTCATTGGTCTGTCATGCATAACTTTAGAATAACACTTACATCGATCTGTCATGCTTAAGTTTCAAATAGCATTTACATCGGTCTGTCAATCTTTATGTTTGGAATATCATTTTCATTAGTCTGTCATGCTTAAGTTTCAAATAGCATTTACATCCGTCTATCAATCTTTATGTTTGGAATAGCATTTTCATTGGTCTGTCATGCTTAAGTTTCAAATAGCATTTACATCGGTCTGTCAATCTTTATGTTTGGAATAGAATTTTGATTGGTCTGTCATGCTTAAGTTTCAAATATTGTTCCAACCATGTGTCACATCTTGCTGCAGTAGAAAGCAAATAAATCCATATTATCAAGAATATCTGTGGCAGCAAAGTTTCATAATATTCACTGTTAATCATTACTAATACCGACATAAATGATTTTAAATGAAATAACTATTTATTTTACTTTATTTGCGTAAAAAATAATATTTAATATGTAATATTAAATTTAAACATTTTAAGTTGTCGTTAATATGGGTTATGAACAAAGTAGCCATCTTCATCAGCCACAGGAAGTAAGGTGCATAACGTAAATAAGTGGTCAAAGAAAATAGCTACTTTGCTTAGAACCGGTATTTATAACTTAAAATGCTTATATCTCATATTAACTGTTAAATATTCTTAACGTAAATAGGTCACAAATCAGTAGGTTATGCAAAATAATTTTTTTTAAAAACTAGTTTCCCAACTATATTTCGTCTAAAATAATTTATGTCGGTAATAGTAATGATTATCTATTTCCTTTCTTTTTGTATACTTTCTTTCTTTCTTTCTTTCCTTTGCAATATTTAATTCGAAAATAACGTTGAGAGACATTTGAGGTCATCAAATACGACACGGACAATTGTCCTTTTTATCTCCCTTTCTTTGTTTTCTCTTTTTGTTGTTCACGTCAACTTCCCCTTTGTATCATTCGTTGTCATTCATATCGATCTCTCGCATCAAAGCAATCAGCTGTTTTTACTCTCATTGATTTCGCCCGGCCAAGAGAACGACCCAATTCTTATTCATTCATTTCTCAACAAATTCGAATATATATATATATATATATATATATATATATATATATATATATATATATATATATATATATATATATATATATATATATATATAGTAGTAAGTTTTTGAAAGACTGTGGGCAATGCAAGTTCCGGGTAAGATGCAAGTTGTAAGGAACAAAAAAATAACAATAAATCGAATACGAAATATGACTTACTATTTATTTTTCCTTTTTTCTAAAATCTTACATAACAGCAAGAGTGTTTTTAGCTGTTCGTGTGATGTCCGGGTGATTAAAAATCACTATTTGATATTTCGGGAAAAGACATCCCTTTGTCAAAAATAATTAAACCAGAAGAAATTTTTTTTTCTTTCCGACTGTGTAGAGAATACTACAAAACAAAATAGCTGCCAGATGTAGACCGCAGCGAAAACTATAGCAGTCTCGCAGGGAATGTAAATTAAATTAAATTTTATTTTAAGTTTATGTTAAATATATGATTTGGTGTTCAAAAATATTTGTGTAATGTTGGTTAAGTGTATGGTGTTCGATAAACTCTTAGTTTTAATAATATATATATATATATATTTTTATTTATTATTTTATTTTTATTTTATTTTTTATTAAGCTTATATTTGATTATTTACTTTTATTTCAGTGTGTTTTATCTTCATATTTTTATTTTGTTTATCTTTCTTTCGTATTTTAAGAATTTTAATATAAAGTAAAGTAATTAATCTCACATTTTAAATATTCTAGATCTATCAAACTTATCGATTATCATCTATTTAAGAAGTGTTACTAATTGTGAGTTTCGTCAAATTAGTTTATCGAATGAACTTGATATATTTACTATAAGATAAAGGGGAGTAACTCTGGATTTTTTTTTTTTAGGTGGAAATCTGTATAACAATATTAGTATATATATATATAAAACATATATACACATACATGCATATATACATATATATATACATACATATTTATGAATTATTGTTTGTTTAATTGTTTATTTATATATATTCTTCATTTTCTTTACATATTTTTTATTATTATTATTTACTTTTTTAATTTATTTTATTAATTATTTATTTAATATTTGCATGTTATTTGTATACATTTTATATGTGTTTGGATTAATTAATTAATAATGCTAGGTTATGGGGTGACTTATTTTGGTGGGTTAGAAGAATATGTTGAATATGGTTTTTGGTTTGTGGTTGAAAGTGTGTTAGGATGGAAGTTCATATGGGGAGGGGCCTATTTGATTGTTTGGGTGTGTGGTGATTTATTATAGGAGGTAAGTAATGAGTGAAGTGGTGGAAACGGATTCTGTTGAGTGTTAGATATGGGGGTTGGTCGGTGGATGGGGGGTAGATATTATAGAATGAATGGGGAGTGGAGCTCGTGACGCTGATTGAGTGAGGGGTTTAATCTGGAGATGAGGATTGATTCTGTGATTCTAAGGTCACCAATGTTTCTGACAGACGCTAAGATGGAGACATGAATATCACGCTGAGTGTTTGAGCAAACATATATATATATATATATATATATATAGAGAGAGAGAGAATGGTAGTTTGCTTGAATCATTTTAGGGTATAGTAGTAGTATGTTTTTAAAGGCTGTGGGCAATGCATAGTCGGAGAGATTCTTCTGGTATTGATTATTTTTGACAAAGGGAAGTTTCTTTTCCCGAAATATTAAATAATGATTTTATAATCATCCGGACATCACACAAACAGCTAACAACACTCTTGCTGTTATGTAAGATTTTAAGAAAAATAAATCATAAGTCATATTTCGTATTCGATTTATTATTTTTGTTCCTTCCAACTTACATCTTACCCGGAATTTGCATTGCCCACAGCCTTTAAAAACATACTACTAATATATATATATATATATATATATATATATATATATATATATATATATATATATATATATATATATATATATACTAGCTGACATGCCAGCTCGCTATCGGTTCGCAAAATTCGCTATCGCTTCGCAAAGTTCGCTATTCGAAATACTTGAAACCAAAATGTTAAATGTTAAACATTTCATTCATAAGTTTGTTGTAAACACGCATATTAACATTTTGGTAATTTCGACCTTTTTAATGAAATCGTCAAAACATGCGCAGAAAGAGGGAATCAATTCGCTCTGTGTGTGTGTGTGTGTGTGTATGTGGGTGGTGTTTTCTTTATTTTTATTCATTAAAAACAATAAAAAGAAATGTGAAGCAGTCAGACACGCTTTCCCCTTCCTCTATATGGCGTAGCTAACGGAAGATCAGTCAACCTTTTCTCCCTTTCAGAACTATTTCTTATTCCCGATGTATCTTTCCGTGACCGTCGTTAAGCCGTGATCTTTCTCTCTGGTTTAAATTACTTCCCCTAGCAAATATTTTAAGAAAGATTTAATCCTTTTTGTAATAAATTATTTTATTTAATTACTTCTAATATCAACAAAAATACTGCATATATATATATATATATATATATATATATATATATATATATATATATATATATATATATATATGGAACAAACAGAACGATAAAATCACGAATGAATAACACAAAAAATTTAATTAATTATGAAGTGTATAAAAAATAGTTATGCAAATTAGGCATAGAAACAGTTCTTTGTGCTTTTTGTCTCTACGATATATATATATATATATATACAGTATTTTAAAGTATTATGTTGTATTATTGATTTAATTAACACTGACTGGTTTTGATGGTTATATAGGAGGGACAAATAAAATAACTGTCACATTTAGATGGCTTCCTCGTTCTTATTTTCACTTCCGCCCATTTCATCTTGGCGGAGAGCGTCACACCAACACGACGTTCTACTTATAAACAAAAGTAAAGTTTGTTTATTTTATATAAAAAAAATATCTCTGATGATGAAGGTTGTATCCTTCGAAATTAATTGGAAAAAAAAAAAAAATTTTTTCAGCATTGTTAAAAGGGCTTCTTACATCATTTATTACATTTTCATTCAATGCTTAAAAAACAGAAAAAGAACGAACAATATCTAAAGAATTATAACTCCCGGCGTGCCCCTGGCTTCCTCGTTCTTATGTTCACTTCCGCCCATTCCAGCTTGGCGGAGAGCGTCACACCAACACGACGTTCTACTTATAAACAAAAGTAAAGTTTGTTTATTTTATTAAAAAAAAATATCCCTGATGATGAAGGTTGTATCCTTCGAAATTAATTGGAAAAAAAGAAAAAAAAAGAAATAAATCTTTCACGCATTGTTAAAAGGGCTTCTTACGTCATTTATTACATTTTCATTCAATGCTTAAACAAAAAAAAAAGAACGAACAATATCTAAAGATGAATAGTCGTACTTCTATGCTGATGAGTCTTGATTGAAAAAAGACGAAACGTATACGTCCATAGATATAAACAATAACAAATATTTTTTATATATATATATATATATATATATATATATATATATATATATATATATATATATACAACTTTTATTTTATTTTTTCAAATTTTAAATCTTGGCCTTTGCCAACTTATCTATCCCAGCGACTTCCTCTGATGATAAGATTTTGATCTTTGAAAAGCCTGGCTTAAGGAAAATTTAACTTGAATAAATTGCCTTTTTGCGGAATATACCTTGCTCTGAGCAATTGAATTGAATTTTGATTTGGCTTTTGCTTCTCAATTCCTTTCCATTCTTCTTCATATATATATATATATATATATATATATATATATATATATATATATATATATATATATATATATATATATGAGAAAGGAAGGATGAGAGTAATCCGATGTAATGGGAAATGAAAAAGGAAAAACCAAGAGATATTTTTTATATATTCATCAACGTTTCGTCTGTATTGTAAGACTTCCTCAGGATGATAATTTTAAGAAAAAATGTCATGCAAGTACTCTCTGCTACTGACTGACTTCTCGCAGCCTGAACCCTGGTCCAGCGCTCTTAGTAGCCACGGCTACTACTTTTCCTCATCAACCCATCATGTCAACCCAATATTTCGATGTACTTGCATGACATTTTTCTTAAAATTATCATTTCCCATACATATATATATATATATATATATATATATATATATATATATATATATATATATATATATATATATATATATATATATATATATATATATTAAGTGACTGATCCCGAAAGCCAAAATCAATGCGATATATGTTATTATTTTTTATTTGAAATTTTAATTTTCGGCTAATAAGATAGCCATCTTCAGAAGATAAAAGACATTTAATTTCTTTTACCTTTTTTTCGTAATTTTCTTCTTTTTTTATGGAAATCGCTCCCGACAAGGCATGAAGCCACTTGATGTAAGGAGCTAAACATATATACTACTGTAAGGTACAACAACTAGCCAACTATAAGTGTTAGACGGATAGATTCTTACCCAGAAAACAGCAATTCTTCCTCCTTTGTCAGAAACATCGCTCATGGAATGTGAGGACTAAAGGACAAAATAAGGGCTGGTGATACCAGATCAGGCTGCCCTGTGGCTCCCTGAGACGAAATTCACCTACATTGAGTTTTTTTTTTTTTTTTTTTTTTTTTGTAAAACTTAATTATGTTCTACAAAACCAAAAACAAAAACAACAGCCCCTCTCCCTTTCTCCCTCCCCATTTTTATTTTTATTTTTCCTACCCTACTCCCGGTCCTGGATATGACCTTAAACTACATCCGATGGTGAGATCCGGCTTACGGACTTTGGGGAATGTGGAGCCTCCTCTTAATTACCATTGCTCCCAGGTCCACCCTGACCCGGAGTGGTAGTACCTGTTAGGGTCCCAACTATGGGTTAAATAGAAACAGATATTAAAAGGGGAAAGAAACAAAAAAGAGAAGAAAACAAGACCAGATTCGGCATTAAATAACCCAAAAAGGGTTGATATGCCGTAAAACAAAACTACCAAACCAAACCAAAATAAGGGAGGCGATGGTTACGAGGCTGCTGAAAGTAAACCCAAGTTAGTCACTTTCTACTCTCCTCAATCGTTTTAACAAGCAACATTTTTTAAATACAAATAAATTAGTTACCCTTGCTGAAAATTGAAAACACGTCCTTGATGTTAAGACGTCGAGGTAATGTCTATCTGTTCAAAGAGTGTGTGCGAGGCTGCACATAGTTTGAAAAATCATGAATGTTTCTTGTTATTAAAAGCACCGCTGCATTTCAACAAGTGACTGTTCTCTTCTGAAGATGGCTATTTTATTAGCCGAAAATTAGTTTCAAATGAAAAAATAATAATATAATGCTACTAAACTATATGTCTAGAATCCATATTCCAATTTTGATCAAAATAGATGATTTTGGTTCTATAAATTGTCTCAAATTTAAGGCTTAAGCTTAAGGAGTCTTAAGAAGAAATTTAAATTCGGGGAATTTTCTTTAATTGGTGTCTAACGGCTATGGATCAATTTTAATGCAAATCAGAAATATTTCAATTTTCAAAGAACAGGTTGTGCTAATATTCTTCTTCTTCTTCTTCTTCTTCTTATTATTATTATTATTATTATTATTATTTTGATTGAAGTCGCTTCAGACAAGGTATGAAGCCACTTGATGTAAAAAGCTAAAAAAACAAAAAAATACTACTTCAAGGTCAAAAACTAACAAACGATGAGTGCTAGATGGATCGATTCTGACCCAGAAAACAGCAATTCTTCCCCCTTTGCCAGAAACATCGCTCATAGAATGTGAGGACTAAAGGATAAAATAAGTGAAGCGACAGTGTTCGAGGCTACCAAAAGAATACTACTTCAAGGTCAAAAACTAGATGGATAAATTCTGACCCAGAAAACAGCAATTCTTCCCCCCTGAAAACTCTTAAAATACCCCAAAGGAACGTGAAATTCGAGGAATATTTATTAATTGATGTCTAATCCCTATTGTTAAAATTTCACAAACACCGTAGGTATCTGAATGTTTACAAAGGGCTTCCACCTCCTATTTGCCACCTGAGCATAAAACTAGATTAAACTAAATATAACTCACATTAATCACCATTATGCATAGCAGCTGTTTTCTAAAATTAATAAGGATAGGTTAATTAGTTTACAAGTAAATCCGTATCAATATATAAACATATATATAAGTTTCAAATAATAAAATAATGATAATAATCCTCGCCTTGATTTTGACTTCTGATAACGGTCACTTATTAAAATTCATCAGTGCTTTTAATAACAAGAGACATTTATTATTTTCATATATATTTTTTAAATCAAATTCACTACTATACGGAGTTGCCTATTATATCAATTTCGTGCAATCATTACTTATCTCCTCATACTTATCCAGTACAGCCTGAGTAGATGTTGTTTATACCAGTCAAGGATACGTCCACGACAATCAGCCCGACAGAGTCTGGGCCATTTTTGAGTAGCTTATAACCTTGCTTCTGTAGGGCTAAGTCATGTTTCTGTGCAGTTATAGGAGGTTCATCCGCCCAGGCTTTACCATCTCCCTTTTCTTTGAGAATTTGGCGTCAAAGTGGACGAACCCCGTTTTCGAAACTTCCGCCACCTCTACGGGGTTAGACGGGCGGGTACCAGTTAATCTAGATGCACTGTCTGTAAAAAATTAAAACCAAATCCCAGAGAAAAATTATGGGGTAATTTGTTGTTCTTTTTAATCGCTTCTATTATTACAGCCACGAAGAAAGAAAAAAAGCAGAAAAGAAAAACATCTTTACGACGGCTATTGTCATCACTGCTGAGAGACGTCACTATCCATGAAGACAAGTACTTACGATGTGTCAATAAGAGAGACGAACAGTTGTTTCTGTCAACAAAAAGATTATAGACTATCTGGTTTGGATCAAAGAATTCCACAGACAATACTATGAGTCGCTTATTAGCACGGTAAGGTTACACAAAATCATTGTGGCAAATTTTACCAAATTGGTGCCATTTTCTGAAGATATCCAAGAACTATGGCATTTCTTCAAGAATTATAGCATTTCTTTTAAACGGATGCCGGTTTTCGAGGATTAAAAAAAACCGACGTGTGCTTGAAATGAAATATGCAGCTAATCTAGATGTTCTTGCTGTAAATTGCTGTGAATAAGTAACACCAACTCCCAGAGCAAATAATGAAGTAATTTGTTGTTCTTTTTAATTGCTTCTATTATTCCAGACACAAAGAAAATAGAGAAGAAAAGAACAACATCTCTACGACTGCCACGGCTACCAATGTGTAGAGACATCACTATCGGTTGAATGCCGACGGGGCGGCTCATACATTTCTGTGGACCAGAGTGCATCTCTTCTTGTGTGCTGCCTTTTCAATCCCCACCTTCCGACCTAGTGTCACATCTTCTCGCGGTGAGAACGAGGTAAACACCTAATTATCGTATGATCGTCAGTA
The DNA here is from genome assembly GCA_963556195.1 of Sepiola atlantica. Taxonomy (NCBI): domain Eukaryota; kingdom Metazoa; phylum Mollusca; class Cephalopoda; order Sepiida; family Sepiolidae; genus Sepiola; species Sepiola atlantica. The sequence continues at coordinate 32,036,707 of OY744541.1, read as the reverse complement.
GACCCCACTTAAAGGCGGCCTTGATGCAAGCAATTACATGTCTCTTCAAAGGCTAAAGACCAAAGAGGGCGAAAGTTTCGAATTTAACAAACAAAAACTAGAATGGTACTTTGTAGAGTGCATACCCTCGCCTACTCTCGACAATAAATTAAAAATTACTAAATTCAAGAAATAAAATATAAGAAAACAAATGAATTAAATACAAATCAATTTTAGTGTTACATAATGGAAGGACGTATGTGAACGACGGTCACATCAGCTAGTATGGATTTAGTATCTAGGTGGACCCGTGTAAGTTAACTTGACACGAAAATCTGAAAAACAAGTCCGCTCTCTGGCCTAAAATATGAACTGTGGGTTAGATTCAAGTTGGGAGTTCAGAATAGGTCAGACCTTAATGTGTTATGACAAATTCAGTGTCCTCTTGAAGAGTGACGTCACGATACTGTGTGAAATAAAGAAAGACGTTTTTTAGTCATTTAGTTTTGGGAAGCGGTGATGAACGGACGCAAATTAAGGATGTGATTAAAAAAAAGAAAAATGGGAATTTAATTCCTAAAAAAGTTGATGGTGCCACTTGTTTTATGCCCACCTCCATCCTCCCCTGTAACTAAGTTATTAAGTTGAGAAAAACAATTTTGGCCTCTCTCCATTTAATGTTAATGCGTGACTTTTATTAGTATGACGAGAATTTCTCTCCAAAATAAAGACCCAGTTTAAACTCTCAATCGGTCTCGCCTTTTTCCTATCTGTGCATGGAAAGTTTATTTTTATTACAAACACGGCTACGATGATGATGATGATGATGATGATGATGATGATGATGATGATGATGATGATGATGATGATGATGACGGCGATGACGGCGATGACGACGGCGAAATGCAGCTCACTACGACGATGATGATGACGACAGCGCCGGCGCGTCAATATACAAAAAGAAATAAGACTACGAGAGCATTTGAAGTAAGTGACTTGATTTGGAGAACACATAACAATAGTAGCTAGTGTACACCTTCCGTAAAAAGTGACTGAAAAAATTATACTCCATCTGTGTTCGCACTAATATTCATATAAAATAATAAAATTACGTATATAATTTAATTTTCCATATATAAACTTTTATTTTATTTTATTTAGAGTGTCGGATTTCTTTCCGAATTCATTTCAAATGTCGTAGGTTATCTTATTTGCAGTTTGTTTTCCAATGTAAATTTTTAGGATAGGACTGAACTATCACGAATTGAAGAAAAAACGCTAGTCATTTCTGATGACCTTTGCTTTTTTATTATTATTAGGGGCAGGGGGCGTGGCTAGACGCTAGACACTAAAATAAGGTCGATGTTAAAAACATCTTGAGACATCAAAGACGTTGGCAAAGATGTTGATCACATAAAGAATTAAAGAAGAAGAAAGAAAAGGTCCCAAGCTGAAAAATAAAAGAAAACTTAAAAAAAAAAAAAACAGAAACTTATAAATTGGTAGAGAAAGCAGAAAGAAGAAAAAATGAAAGAAAACGTTATGGAAATAGATTTGCGTTTTCCCTTCCCTTATTTGACCGGCAGACTTTTGTGTGACAGGACGGATATATATTTATTTACAAATAAATATACATTGCTCTTTATTATAGAGTGGAGAATAATTTTATAAGTTAACGCATTAACATTAGGATAAAAAATGTCAAACGCTGGTCGCAAAGTCAATTTAACTCCAAAGAAATTGTACCAATAAGCAAATTGTAATATTGCGCGCGTGTGTGGGTGTGTGTGGGGGGTGTCTTCGATCCTCTACAAATGGCCAATAATCTTTCCGTTGACAGAAAACAGCTGATGACTCTCTTGTTGACAAGCTGAGTGTCTCATACAGCCGCGTGCAATATTCTCCCTTATTTGACGGAAGAGTTCATTATATGACTGGCTGACCTGGCTCACTCCATTCTGTCTCGAGGGGCATTACGAAGCGGCATTCACCCGAGGCAGGTTAAACCGGCTTCCTCCGCAGAAATAAGTTTCTAGGGAATATCGAATTCCGAAGCGGTCGCCAGTCGCATGTATATCCCGGTCTGGGGAGATGACACCGTTAGGTTTTTGCAGTTCTTGCGGGGAGGTGTCGACGTCCTCCTACATACAGCGCCTGGTATTCCCAAATGGTCACTTATCGTGCACTGACCAGTCTCAACGTTGCTTAACTTCGATGATCTAACGAGAACCGCTGTATCAACGTGATTATGCCGCATCTAACTTGACTTCTAATGGAAAATTCCATTTTCTTATTTAATCTAACCTTACTTGGGATTTTCCGTTTTTACCTCCATTTTTACACACCCAACATCGATACAGAACGAACTCACTTCAGTAAATTTATAGGAAGTAAAACGTATGACCTGCTTTTTTTCGACACTAAAATCCGTATAAAACTCGCATAACATCTAAAAAATAACAATGAAAACAATGGTTTTAATTCATTTTTTTTCTATAGGATTTATAAATTAGTTTGGCTCTTCTCTCTATTACCAACAATAGGGCCATGAACGATGTAACAAATACCCACAAAGACCATGGAATTGGCTAAGATGAGTTCGCATCTAGTTGTGTCTATTGCATTCATGGTAAAATAGCAACTTGTGTTCAATTAAGCATATCGTTAAATATTCGGGTAAGCGACGAGTAAGCTGGTACGTATATTAGCGAGTAGATATACTAGCGGTTAGAATGGGCTACGAAATGCTATAAACAAAGGGTAAAAAGTTCAGCAGTGACTGGGAATATAGAATCGTGAGAACGGAAGTCTGTTATACAAGTAAGAGGAAATGACGTCAAATATGAGACAGAGAGGATTCGGATAGAAGAATTTTCTATTTAGTCTCGAGGGTAGCGATCAAGGATATACGTGTTGATATGGGTCAACGAACTTTAATCTCAAAAGCTACACACACACACACACACACACTCTCTCTCTTTTTTATCCGATGACAGATTTGAGACGAAAAGAACGCGATTAAATCAATCAATTACAATGCATGAGCGAATGCGATTCAATAAACCTATCATTTTCCCGACTTGATATTTGCCGAATTATTCATTGCCAGCTTTTGAAGGAAAAGAATGTCTGACAACCATTGATTGCTAACACTTGCTATTCTTGACAGGGACGCAGCGAGAATGTTCTCTGTCACGAGAAAAGCTGACGTAACAATGCACGGTTTTGTTAATAGCCGGATGCGGTCGCATGATTGTTATGAGATAATTAAGGACTAGCTGATTATGGCGCAATATAAAAATAAATCGTTTCCAAGAGGTGTTGAGTTTCGGCATTAAATAAACCCCAAAATGTTAATATGGCATAAAAAAAGACACACCC
>OY744541.1:32025847-32028347 GCA_963556195.1 Sepiola atlantica | reverse complement strand
CACTTCAAAACAATGTAGTCTTTTAACGGACGGTGATAAGTTCAGAGGCAAAATAATCGAACTTAAAGCCAACACATTTGCATGTCAGTGACGGACTCAGTCATCAACGCCGGAAATACCTCAAGGAACACACATCCATGCGCAACATGCCACTTTGGAAATATCCTCTGAAGGAGATACTCCTTATCTGGATCTTCTGTACAATCACCCAGGAAAATGCCGACAAGAAAAGCACTGTGACCTCGCTCTCTACCAAAGATACTTAACTGCCTTCATTCATTGTCAGTTATCAGACAAACCAAGCCTGAAAGAGCCTGTAGAGAGCGAGGTCACAGTGATTCTTTTAAAGTTTTGCTTACGATTATTCCAAAGTTTTGCTTACGATTATTCCAAAGTTTTGCTTACGATTATTTCAAAGTTTTGCTTACGATTATTTTAAAGTTTTGCTTACGATTATTTTAAAGTTTTGCTTACGATTATTTCAAAGTTTTGCTTACGATTATTTTAAAGTTTTGCTTACGATTATTTCAAAGTTTTGCTTACGATTATTTTAAAGTTTTGCTTACGATTATTTCAAAGTTTTGCTTACGATTATTTTAAAGTTTTGCTTACGATTATTTCAAAGTTTTGCTTACGATTATTTCAAAGTTTTGCTTACGATTATTTAAAAGTTTTGCTTACGATTATTTCAAAGTTTTGCTTACGATTATTTTAAAGTTTTGCTTACGATTATTTTAAAGTTTTGCTTACGATTATTTCAAAGTTTTGCTTACGATTATTTTAAAGTTTTGCTTACGATTATTTCAAAGTTTTGCTTACGATTATTTTAAAGTTTTGCTTACGATTATTTCAAAGTTTTGCTTACGATTATTTTAAAGTTTTGCTTACGATTATTTCAAAGTTTTGCTTACGATTATTTCAAAGTTTTGCTTACGATTATTTAAAAGTTTTGCTTACGATTATTTCAAAGTTTTGCTTACGATTATTTTAAAGTTTTGCTTACGATTATTTTAAAGTTTTGCTTACGATTATTTCAAAGTTTTGCTTACGATTATTTTAAAGTTTTGCTTACGATTCTTTTAAAGTTTTGCTTACGATTATTTTAAAGTTTTGCTTACGATTATTTTAAAGTTTTGCTTACGATTATTTCAAAGTTTTGCTTACGATTATTTTAAAGTTTTGCTTACGATGATGTCAAAGTTTTGCTTACGATGATGTCAAAGTTTTGCTTACGATTATTTCAAAGTTTTGCTTACGATTATTTCAAAGTTTTGCTTACGATTATTTTTAAAGTTTTGCTTACGATTATTTTAAAGTTTTGCTTACGATTATTTTAAAGTTTTGCTTACGATTATTTTAAAGTTTTGCTTACGCGATAATCGGAAATTTAGGGTTGAAAATTCTTTTGTTTAAAAGAGTAATAAAAGGCAATTATAATTAATTCAAGGAATGTTTGTGACATAGATTGATATAAGTTATGCGAACAACGAAACTATTGGAGATACAAAAAGTAATTTGGTTAGAAAGAAAATAAGTCAGTCAGAGTTGGTTGTTGGAGAGAAGTGAGTTACACTAACACACAGAGAGAGGGAGAGAGAGAGATAGAGGGAAAGAGATAGAGAGAGAGAGAGAGATATATAGAGAGAGATAGAGAGAGAGAGAGAGAGCAGTTGCCAACAGGCTCGTTGCAGATGTGAAACAAGTTGCAGTTTTACACATTATCGTTGAATATTTTATTAAATAGGCATTTTGTTGGAATGTGTCATATTTGAAGCAAAACGCATTTAAGGGTTAAATAATCAATTTATTTTTTTCCCAATGTTTAAACTGTTAATTGCGGTAGGATAAAAAAAAACATCTCATCTTTCGCTTCGTTTATTCTAAACAAATAAACTAATAAATTTAAAAAAGGCAGGCATTTAAATTTAGTAAATAAATCAATATTTTGGTATAAAGTTGATAAATAAATCAATATTTTGGTTAAAGTTAATAAATAAATCAATATTTTGGTTTAAGTTAATAAATAAATCAATATTTCAAACACAGACACACAGACACACACACATACACACACACACATATATATATACATATATATATACAGTATACACACACACATATATATATATACATACATACATACATATATATATATATATATATATATATATATATATATATATATATATATATATATATAGAAACTTCCGAGACTATATATATATATATATATATATATATATATATATATATATATATATATATATATATATATATATATATAGTCTCGGAAGTTTCTCAACCATTAAAACTATATTAAAAAAACAAAAAAAACAACTTATAGTCCCAAGTCTTCCAGTGGAAAATCACTCATGTAAGTCAATTTATTTTTTACAGTTATTATATTAGTTTATTTTTAACACTATTTTAAGGTATCATCAGTTGTTTACCATGAAAAACTGTTTCGGGAATTTAATATATATGTATATGTATATATATA
>OY744541.1:31933347-32023347 GCA_963556195.1 Sepiola atlantica | reverse complement strand
ATCATCATCATCATCATCATCATCATCATCATCATCATCATCATCATCATCATCATCCGGTTTATTTTTGAATCAGGCCACAATTAATCCTCTGATGAGGGTGGGGCCTGATTGTCTAGTCTCGAAATCTAAGTCTTCCTCTCTACTCCTGTCTTTGTCAAGGCTTGATGGAATCCATAGGCCCTGAAGATCCACGCATCCTGGGATCTACGAAGCCCAAGACATTACCAGCAGCATTAGTGCTACTGGCACTGCCTTTCTTTTTTCCTGCTGTATTTCGACTAGACATTGTATTTAAGGCAATTTTACGGCTGGATGCCTATCCTTTACCAACTTGAACACTTTTGGCAGTCCAAGACCTTTACCGTTCCCATCTAACTAGGGCTGATGTCGTTTCCACTTAAGCATGTACAAATGTCATACATTACCAGTGAGTTGCTTGTCAAGATGTTGTTGGTGAAGTATAAAACAAGAATTCTACTTGTATGAACAAAATAGTGACACATAAGTGAAGTAGACGTGCCCGAAATGTCGTTAAATATATATTTTTTTACCTGGCGAAAGAAGGAAAACAACGCTTCTGTTGAATTAATCAAAATAAAAATCCTTTTGAAATATACTCGTGCGATGGTTGCAAGTAAAAAAAAAAATTAAAAAAATAGCTTTTTGGTAATATGAATTATTAAAAATAATAATGATGAGCAATTAGAACGTCATACAATACATTTTAGTTTTATTAACTTTCATTTTTTATTTTTCAATTTAATTTTCAAAGGTATATTTCCTCATCAAAATTTCAAATAAAGATATATTTAAAATACATTTTTTTTCTTTTCTTCGTCTCGTTTTTTGGTGTGTTATCAATTTGTGTGATGTTGAAACGAATTTGAGATGAGAGTCTCTTTAGTCAAGAATGCGGCACGTGACTATGCAAATTGTAATAAGTAATGTTGTCATTGTGTTAGAAAGCATTGTTTATATGGTAATATGCATTATCAAAAATAATAATGATGAGCAATTAGAACGCCATACAATGCATTTTAGTTTTATTAACTTTTATTTTATTTTATTTTTTAATTTAATTTCCGAAGATATACTTCATCATCAGAATTTCAAATAAAGATATATTAAAATACATTTTTTTATTTCTTTTCTTCATAAAAACATAAAAGTTGATAAAACTAAAATGGATGGCGTTCTAATGGCTCATTATTATTTTTTAAATTCATATTACGATATAAACAATGCTTTCTAAACCAAGAACAACATTTCTTATTGAATAGCTTTTTTATTTAATAATTACATTTGTTTGTTCAAGTTTATAATTCAGTATTCTTCCTCTAAACATAATTCAAATTTCTACTATTTTCATTGCAAGATTTACCAATTGACATTTGTGATGATGTTTTTTATTTTTTTAATTCCCATATATATATTGATAATATGATAAGATTTTTATATATTTCCCTTCTAAATGTTCTCATATGATAATTATATCTACTCTTTAATTAGTTTTCCGTAGCTTCTCGATATATACTTTCTCTTAACAATTAATATTGTCATTTACTGTTCCTTTATATATTAGATTAGTTATTAATCAATTATTAATTAATGGGCAATTGTTTTTATTTTTACATAAATTACGTTAATTAGTCTTATTTTTATGATCAGAATTAGCACTTCTACTGTTCCCAATATAATGATTATTTATTTATTATTTAAATTAAAAGTTATATTCAAAAGTATCTTAAATTGAGCCATTTTCCTTATTTATCAGAAACTATACGATAAGTTAGACAGAACATTTAAGTATGTTTTTTAATTAATCAGAGCTTAAATATCAAGACAAATATTTAGTATATGTTAAATTTATTTATTCCTGGTCGTAAAATACATTTTCTAGATGCATCAAGGGTGGTCTTCAGTGATGCAGTGTCTTCAATATCAATTTCGAGTTATTGAATATAAAATTCAAGAAAGGTTGAGAAACTCGGTATAGTACGTCAGCTTGTATGTTATAAAGTAAAGGTAGTCCCCCCCGTACTTTATTTTTTCAATAGATTTTTTACTACAAGCTAAAAAAGGGTTCTTTCGCTAGTTATATAAGGCTAACATTAGTTTGTATTCTTAAAAGAACAAATATGATATTTTTAATCGATTTCAGCGATTTTTATATTTAATTCTGATCAATATTTTATTTTTTATTAATCATGAGTAAAGGAAGGTGGAGGAGTTTTTATATTCACGGTCAGAAGTCCCAATGTTGCTACAAGTTATCGAGTACTTATTTAATAACAGATAATTTCTTCGATATTAACCGATGAAAATAAGAAAAAATTGTCTTGATTTAGACTTTTCGATTTCTTTCTCGTTTTTGGTTTAGATAGATAGATGGAGAGAGAGAGAGAGAGAGAGAGAGAGAGAGAGAGAGAGAGATGGGGTAAATAATGTCTGGTTCATGTATTTAATAGCGACATAAATTCGTACCTGACGCCGTGAGTCAATCGGTTAGCTCGCCATTTTTAGAGACAGAGGTTGTGAGTTCGAACCTAACCTTTTACTTTGAGTTTATTCCTAAATGAATGTAGACATTTCAAACTACAATATAAATTTTGTCAAAACTAGATATTTCTCAGTTGGTAAAAACTTAGACATATTAAAAAAAACCACTCGGAGTTCGTACCTGAATTATGTGCGTTTATTTTTTTAGTGTTTTTGTTTGCGTGCATATGTGAACGGGAATTATATAGATGAAATTCAAAAATGATAATATTAGCCCTATGTCTAATTAGATCATATATTATTACCTGTCTGTATTAACGTTATAATGTCGGCCATCTTGTTTTCATACTATCCGCCATTTTCTTTTTATATTATCCACCATCTTGTGTTGTCATAAATTAAATTGATGGAATAAAAAACAAAAACAAAAAAAACAGTGATCGATGTTTGTTATTTCTTTCACTAATTCAATTTATTTGGCTTTCATTTATGCTTTCAACTTTTTTGTGTGTTTATTCGGTTTAGATTGGATGATGGATTATCAAATAATGTTATCTGCTAGACATTTCCAATGACGCATCAAACAGCGAACATCTTTTTACAAGGTAGTACCATCACGATGAAAATATATGGGTAAATATTTCTCCACGTTATTCCAATGAAGTACCATTACCATTTACGTTAATTTACAACACAAATGTGAGGTAAGATTAACACTGTGTCGCTGCGTATAGTATAGATGTGAAAGGAGGAACACACACAAATACGCCCGGGACAATTTTTTAATTGGGGCAGACACCCAATAAACACCGTTTTTCCAATTCTTTCAATAGCTGGTTTAATTTCTTTCATAAACTAACAATAAACTGTCGTCGATACTCCAACTTCTCTCGCCGTCTAGTTCGTTCTGCTTCAGGCGTGAACACTCATCGCTTTTATCAGTTCGCCTGACCGTTATGCAAAACCTGGCACGCTAGGAAGTAAGTGTAGTATCTGTTCCGATGGATACTGCACCCTATAGACGGATGTCGTCTTGTCCTTCGGGGCTTGATTCCACCTGTCTGTGGGTTTGTCCTGTGCAGTTCTAGGAGGTCCACCCTCCCAGGCTTCGCCTCCCCTCTTTGGGGAGGAGTAAGTTTATTGCTTACTGCTTGAGGCGCCCCTACCGGGGAATGCCGGCGGGGCTGCCCAGGCAATTTTTAATGGCCAGAGTGCTCACTTTCTCGGGCGCTGGCTTTTCAAACCCCACTTACTCGACCCAAGCTGTGGTCAAATCTTACTTGTGGGAGTAAGATAAAACTGGCCTTGTGCCTAACTCCTGCAGAGGAGTAAATAAATATGCAAATTTAGCCTTTTGGCTAAGATCAAAGTGTAGTATCTGTTCCGATGGATATTACACCCTACATACTGGTATCGTCTTGGCTTTCGGGGCTTCATTTACGCCGGTCTGTGGGTCTGTCCTGTGCAGTTCTATGAGGTCCACCCTCCCAGGCTTTGCCTTCTCACCCTTTGAGAAGGGGTTAGTTTATTGCTAATCGCCTGAGGCGCACCTACCGGGGAATGCCGACGGGACTGCCCAGGCAATTTTTAATGGCCAGAGTGCTCACCTTCTCGGCCGCTGGCTTTTCAAATCCCACTTGGGTCACATCTTACCTTGTGGGGAATGATAAAACTGGCCTTGTGCCTAACCTCCTGGGGAGGTAAATATTTTTTTTTTCATGCACGACGCAGGCGATTCTTTGTCGCTTACACCCGGTGGAGGAGGGTTGGCTCCGTCCATTACAAAATGGTATCCCGATGACATCAAGATTGTCCATATTGTAGTGAAAAAGCAATTCTTATGTACGACACGAGAAGAATACCCGTCCCAAGACTGGTAAAATTAATTACCCGAACAGAACAGTTTTGCACCACTTTAATGTCCTCTTACGAAGATTAAAATCAAGATATATCGATATTAAACATTATGTCTAGAATCCTTATTCTAACTTTGATCAAAATCCATTGCATAGTTTTGTATTCTAGAGAATGTGTAAAATAACCGCTTAAGCTTAAAATGTCTTAAGAAATTGAAATTCAGAGAAATCTTGCTTCACTGGTGTCTAATGACTGTGGATCTAATTTAATGCAAATCTGAAATATTTGAATTTTCAAATGGCAAGTTATGCCCATATTATGCTCCTAAAATCTTTTTAATATATTCTAAAGAAACTGAAATTCAGAGACTATTCATTAATTGATGTCTAATACCTATTGTTAACACTTCACATTTCCGCCTCCTTTGTATGAACGAAATTAAACTAAACGTAGCCCACATTACGACCCCTTACGCCTTACACTTATCGGTTAGATAGTTTAGGAGTGAACACGGTACATACAAATACATGAACATATGCACATATCAAACTTCAAATAAATAGTAATTATTTACTACCACACCTATCACCTTTTTTAAGTAACACTCCACATTCTTTAAAACATTCAAATATTTATTTATGTGTTTGCATCAACTAGTCATTTACCATGTTAATTTATTTCTTTATCACCGAATGCAGTTTCATGTTATTTCCACACTGGGCCAGAGTGTACCCGTGAATAATTATAACTAAGAAGTAACTCTATACTCTCCTCATTTCTTAAGCAATTATTTTTGTCACACTCCAAATTCTCTATACTCTCCACATTTCTTAAGCAATTATTTTTGTCACACTCTAAATTCTCTATACTCTCCACATTTCTTAAGCAATTATTTTTTTCACACTGCAAATTCTCTATACTCTCCACATTTCTTAAGCAATTATTTTTGTCACACTCTAAATTCTCTATACTCTCCACATTTCTTAAGCAATTATTTTTGTCACACTCCAAATTCTCTATACTATCCACATTTCTTAAGCAATTATTTTTGTCACACTCCAAATTCTCTATACTCTCCACATTTCTTAAGCAATTATTTTTGTCACACTCCAAATTCTCTATACTCTCCACATTTCTTAAGCAATTATTTTTGTCACACTCCAAATTCTCTATACTCTCCACATTTCTCAAGCAATTATTTTTGTCACACTCCAAATTCTCTATACTCTCCAAATTTCGTACGCAATTATTTTTGTCACACTCCAAATTCTCTATACTCTCCACATTTCTTAAGCAATTATTTTTGTCACACTCCAAATTCTCTATACTCTCCACATTTCTTAAGCAATTATTTTTGTCACACTCCAAATTCTCTATACTCTCCACATTTCTTAAGCAATTATTTTTTTCACACTCCAAATTCTCTATACTCTCCACATTTCGTACGCAATTATTTTTGTCACACTCCAAATTCTCTATACTCTCCACATTTCTTAAGCAATTATTTTTGTCACACTCCAAATTCTCTATACTCTCCACATTTCTTAAGCAATTATTTTTGTCACACTCCAAATTCTCTATACTCTCCACATTTCTTAAGCAATTATTTTTGTCACACTCCAAATTCTCTATACTCTCCACATTTCTTAAGCAATTATTTTTGTCACACTCCAAATTCTCTATACTCTTCACATTTCTTAAGCAATTATTATTTTCACACTCCAAATTCTCTATACTCTCCACATTTCGTACGCAATTATTTTATCACACTCCAAATTCTCTATACTCTCCACATTTCGTACGCAATTTTTTTTGTCACACTCCAAATTCTCTATACTCTCCACATTTCTTAAGCAATTTTTTTTGTCACACTCCAAATTCTCTATACTCTCCACATTTCTTAAGCAATTATTTTTGTCACACTCCAAATTCTCTATACTCTCCACATTTCTTAAACAATTATTTTTGTCACACTCCAAATTCTCTATACTCTCCACATTTCTTAAGCAATTATTTTTGTCACACTCAAAATTCTCTATATACTTCTACATTTCGTAAGCAATTATTTTTGTCACACTCCAAATTCTCTATACTCTCCACATTTCTTAAGCAATTATTATTTTCACACTCCAAATTCTCTATACTCTCCACATTTCTTAAGCAATTATTTTTGTCACACTCCAAATTCTCTATACTCTCCACATTTCTTAAGCAATTATTATTTTCACACTCCAAATTCTCTATACTCTCCACATTTCTTAAGCAATTATTTTTGTCACACTCCAAATTCTCTATACTCTCCACATTTCTTAAGCAATTATTTTTGTCACACTCCAAATTCTCTATACTCTCCACATTTCTTAAGCAATTATTATTTTCACACTCCAAATTCTCTATACTCTCCACATTTCTTAAGCAATTATTTTTGTCACACTCCAAATTCTCTATACTCTCCATATTTCTTAAGCAATTATTTTTGTCACACTCAAAATTCTCTATACTCTCCACATTTCATACGCAATTATTTTATCACACTCCAAATTCTCTATACTCTCCACATTTCGTACGCAATTATTTTTGTCACACTCCAAATTCTCTATACTCTCCACATTTCTTAAGCAATTATTTTTGTCACACTCCAAATTCTCTATACTCTCCACATTTCTTAAACAATTATTTTTGTCACACTCCAAATTCTCTATACTCTCCACATTTCTTAAGCAATTATTTTTGTCACACTCAAAATTCTCTATATACTTCTACATTTCGTAAGCAATTATTTTTGTCACACTCCAAATTCTCTATACTCTCCACATTTCTTAAGCAATTATTATTTTCACACTCCAAATTCTCTATACTCTCCACATTTCTTAAGCAATTATTTTTGTCACACTCCAAATTCTCTATACTCTCCACATTTCTTAAGCAATTATTATTTTCACACTCCAAATTCTCTATACTCTCCACATTTCTTAAGCAATTATTTTTGTCACACTCCAAATTCTCTATACTCTCCACATTTCTTAAGCAATTATTTTTGTCACACTCCAAATTCTCTATACTCTCCACATTTCTTAAGCAATTATTATTTTCACACTCCAAATTCTCTATACTCTCCACATTTCTTAAGCAATTATTTTTGTCACACTCCAAATTCTCTATACTCTCCACATTTCTTAAGCAATTATTATTTTCACGCTCCAAATTCTCTATACTCTCCACATTTCTTAAGCAATTATTTTTGTCACACTCCAAATTCTCTATACTCTCCACATTTCTTAAGCAATTATTTTTGTCACACTCCAAATTCTCTATACTCTCCACATTTCTTAAGCAATTATTATTTTCACACTCCAAATTCTCTATACTCTCCACATTTCTTAAGCAATTATTTTTGTCACACTCCAAATTCTCTATACTCTCCACATTTCTTAAGCAATTATTATTTTCACACTCCAAATTCTCTATACTCTCCACATTTCTTAAGCAATTATTTTTGTCACACTCCAAATTCTCTATACTCTCCACATTTCTTAAGCAATTATTTTTGTCACACTCCAAATTCTCTATACTCTCCACATTTCTTAAGCAATTATTTTTGTCACACTCCAAATTCTCTATACTCTCCACATTTCTTAAGCAATTATTTTTGTCACACTCCAAATTCTCTATACTCTCCACATTTCATACGCAATTATTTTATCACACTCAAAATTCTCTATACTCTCCACATTTCGTACGCAATTTTTTTTGTCACACTCCAAATTCTCTATACTCTCCACATTTCTTAAGCAATTATTTTTGTCACACTCCAAATTCTCTATACTCTCCACATTTCTTAAACAATTATTTTTGTCACACTCCAAATTCTCTATACTCTCCACATTTCTCAAGCAATTATTTTTGTCACACTCAAAATTCTCTATATACTTCTACATTTCGTAAGCAATTATTTTTGTCACACTCCCAATTCTCTATACTCTCCACATTTCTTAAGCTATTATTTTTGTCACACTCCAAATTCTCTATACTCTCCACATTTCTTAAGCAATTATTTTTGTCACACTCCAAATTCTCTATACTCTTCACATTTCTTAAGCAATTATTATTTTCACACTCCAAATTCTCTATACTCTCCACATTTCGTACGCAATTATTTTATCACACTCCAAATTCTCTATACTCTCCACATTTCGTACGCAATTTTTTTTGTCACACTCCAAATTCTCTATACTCTCCACATTTCTTAAGCAATTATTTTTGTCACACTCCAAATTCTCTATACTCTCCACATTTCTTAAACAATTATTTTTGTCACACTCCAAATTCTCTATACTCTCCACATTTCTTAAGCAATTATTTTTGTCACACTCAAAATTCTCTATATACTTCTACATTTCGTAAGCAATTATTTTTGTCACACTCCAAATTCTCTATACTCTCCACATTTCTTAAGCAATTATTTTTGTCACACTCCAAATTCTCCATACTCTCCACATTTCTTAAGCAATTATTTTTGTCACACTCCAAATTCTCTATACTCTCTACATTTCATAAGCAATTATTTTTGTCACATTCCAAATTCTCTATACTCTCCACATTTCTTAAGCAATTATTTTTGTCACACTCCAAATTCTCTATATACTTCTACATTTCGTAAGCAATTATTTTTGTCACACTCCAAATTCTCTATACTCTCTACATTTCATAAGCAATTATTTTTGTCACACTCCAAATTCTCTATACTCTCCACATTTCTTAAGCAATTATTTTTGTCACACTCCAAATTCTCTATACTCTTCACATTTCTTAAGCAATTATTATTTTCACACCCCAAATTCTCTATACTCTCCACATTTCGTACGCAATTATTTTATCACACTCCAAATTCTCTATACTCTCCACATTTCGTACGCAATTTTTTTTGTCACACTCCAAATTCTCTATACTCTCCACATTTCTTAAGCAATTATTTTTGTCACACTCCAAATTCTCTATACTCTCCACATTTCTTAAACAATTATTTTTGTCACACTCCAAATTCTCTATACTCTCCACATTTCTTAAGCAATTATTTTTGTCACACTCCAAATTCTCTATATACTTCTACATTTCGTAAGCAATTATTTTTGTCACACTCCAAATTCTCTATACTCTTCACATTTCTTAAGCAATTATTTTTGTCACACTCCAAATTCTCCATACTCTCCACATTTCTTAAGCAATTATTTTTGTCACACTCCAAATTCTCTATACTCTCTACATTTCATAAGCAATTATTTTTGTCACACTCCAAATTCTCTATACTCTCCACATTTCTTAAGCAATTATTTTTGTCACACTCTAAATTCTCTATGCTTTCCACATTACTTAAGCAATTATTTTTGTCACACCCCAAATTCTCTATGCTCTCCACATTTCTTAAGCAATTATTTTTGTCACACCCCAAATTATCTATGCTCTCTACATTTCTTAAGCAATTATTTTTGTCACACTCCAAATTCTCTATGCTCTCCACATTTCTTAAGCAATTATTTTTGTCACACCCCAAATTCTCTATGCTCTCCACATTTCTTAAGCAATTTTTTTTGTCACACTCCAAATTCTCTATGCTCTCCACATTTCTTAAGCAATTATTTTTGTCACACCCCAAATTCTCTATGCTCTCCACATTTCTTAAGCAATTATTTTTGTCACACCCCAAATTCTCTATGCTCTCCACATTTCTTAAGCAATTATTTTTGTCACACTCCAAATTCTCTATGCTCTCCACATTTCTTAAGCAATTATTTTTGTCACACCCCAAATTCTCTATGCTCTCCACATTTCTTAAGCAATTATTTTTGTCACACCCCAAATTCTCTATGCTCTCCACATTTCTTAAGCAATTATTTTTGTCACACTTTAAATTCTCTATGCTCTCCACATTTCTTAAGCAATTATTTTTGTCACACCCCAAATTCTCTATGCTCTCCACATTTCTTAAGCAATTATTTTTGTCACACCCCAAATTCTCTATGCTCTCCACATTTCTTAAGCAATTATTTTTGTCACACTCCAAATTCTCTATGCTCTCTACATTTCTTAAGCAATTATTTTTGTCACACCCCAAATTCTCTATTCTCTCCACATTTCTTAAGCAATTATTTTTGTCACACCCCAAATTTTCTATGCTCTCCACATTTCTTAAGCAATTATTTTTGTCACACTCCAAATTCTCTATACTCTCTACATTTCATAAGCAATTATTTTTGTCACACTCCAAATTCTCTATACTCTCCACATTTCTTAAGCAATTATTTTTGTCACACTCCAAATTCTCTATACTCTTCACATTTCTTAAGCAATTATTATTTTCACACTCTAAATTCTCTATACTCTCCACATTTCGTACGCAATTATTTTATCACACTCCAATTTATCTATACTCTCCACATTTCGTACGCAATTTTTTTTGTCACACTCCAAATTCTCTATACTCTCCACATTTCTTAAGCAATTATTTTTGTCACACTCCAAATTCTCTATACTCTCCACATTTCTTAAACCATTATTTTTGTCACACTCCAAATTCTCTATACTCTCCACATTTCTTAAGCAATTATTTTTGTCACACTCAAAATTCTCTATATACTTCTACATTTCGTAAGCAATTATTTTTGTCACACTCCAAATTCTCTATACTCTTCACATTTCTTAAGCAATTATTTTTGTCACACCCCAAATTCTCTATGCTCTCCACATTTCTTAAGCAATTATTTTTGTCACACCCCAAATTCTCTATTCTCTCCACATTTCTTAAGCAATTATATTTGTCACACCCCAAATTTTCTATGCTCTCCACATTTCTTAAGCAATTATTTTTGTCACACTCCAAATTCTCTATGCTCTCCACATTTCTTAAGCAATTATTTTTGTCACACCCAAAATTCTCTATGCTCTCCACATTTCTTAAGCAATTATTTTTTTCACACTCCAAATTCTCTATGCTCTCCACATTTCTTAAGCAATTATTTTTGTCACACTCCAAATTCTCTATGCTCTCCACATTTCTTAAGCAATTATTTTTGTCACACCCCAAATTCTCTATGCTCTCCACATTTCTTAAGCAATTATTTTTGTCACACTCCAAATTCTCTATACTCTCTACATTTCATAAGCAATTATTTTTGTCACACTCCAAATTCTCTATACTCTCCACATTTCTTAAGCAATTATTTTTGTCACACTCCAAATTCTCTATACTCTTCACATTTCTTAAGCAATTATTATTTTCACACTCCAAATTCTCTATACTCTCCACATTTCGTACGCAATTATTTTATCACACTCCAAATTCTCTATACTCTCCACATTTCGTACGCAATTTTTTTTGTCACACTCCAAATTCTCTATACTCTCCACATTTCTTAAGCAATTATTTTTGTCACACTCCAAATTCTCTATACTCTCCACATTTCTTAAACAATTATTTTTGTCACACTCCAAATTCTCTATACTCTCCACATTTCTTAAGCAATTATTTTTGTCACACCCCAAATACTCTATACTCTCCACATTTCTTAAGCAATTATTTTTGTCACACTCAAAATTCTCTATATACTTCTACATTTCGTAAGCAATTATTTTTGTCACACTCCAAATTCTCTATACTCTGCACATTTCTTAAGCAATTATTTTTGTCACACTCCAAATTCTCCATACTCTCCACATTTCTTAAGCAATTATTTTTGTCACACTCCAAATTCTCTATACTCTCTACATTTCATAAGCAATTATTTTTGTCACACTCCAAATTCTCTATACTCTCAACATTTCTTAAGCAATTATTTTTGTCACACTCCAAATTCTCTATATACTTCTATATTTCGTAAGCAATTATTTTTGTCACACTCTAAATTCTCTATACTCTCTACATTTCATAAGCAATTATTTTTGTCACACTCCAAATTCTCTATACTCTCCACATTTCTTAAGCAATTATTTTTGTCACACCCCAAATTCTCTATGCTCTCCACATTTCATCAGCAATTATTTTTGTCACACTCCAAATTCTCTATACTCTTCACATTTCTTAAGCAATTATTTTTGTCACACTCCAAATTCTCTATACTCTCCACATTTCGTACGCAATTATTTTATCACACTTCAAATTCTCTATACTCTCCACATTTCTTAAGCAATTATTTTTGTCACACCCCAAATTCTCTATGCTCTCCACATTTCTTAAGCAATTATTTTTGTCACACTCCAAATTCTCTATGCTCTCCACATTTCTTAAGCAATTATTTTTGTCACACCCCAAATTCTCTATGCTCTCCACATTTCTTAAGCAATTATTTTTGTCACACCCCAAATTCTCTATGCTCTCCACATTTCATAAGCAATTATTTTTGTCACACTCCAAATTCTCTATGCTCTCCACATTTCTTAAGCAATTATTTTTGTCACACCCCAAATTCTCTATGCTCTCCACATTTCTTAAGCAATTATTTTTGTCACACTCCAAATTCTCTATACTCTTCACATTTCTTAAGCAATTATTATTTTCACACTCTAAATTCTCTATACTCTCCACATTTCGTACGCAATTATTTTATCACACTCCAATTTATCTATACTCTCCACATTTCGTACGCAATTTTTTTTGTCACACTCCAAATTCTCTATACTCTCCACATTTCTTAAGCAATTATTTTTGTCACACTCCAAATTCTCTATACTCTCCACATTTCTTAAACCATTATTTTTGTCACACTCCAAATTCTCTATACTCTCCACATTTCTTAAGCAATTATTTTTGTCACACTCCAAATTCTCTATATACTTCTACATTTCGTAAGCAATTATTTTTGTCACACTCCAAATTCTCTATACTCTTCACATTTCTTAAGCAATTATTTTTGTCACACCCCAAATTCTCTATGCTCTCCACATTTCTTAAGCAATTATTTTTGTCACACCCCAAATTCTCTATTCTCTCCACATTTCTTAAGCAATTATTTTTGTCACACCCCAAATTTTCTATGCTCTCCACATTTCTTAAGCAATTATTTTTGTCACACTCCAAATTCTCTATGCTCTCCACATTTCTTAAGCAATTATTTTTGTCACACCCAAAATTCTCTATGCTCTCCACATTTCTTAAGCAATTATTTTTTTCACACTCCAAATTCTCTATGCTCTCCACATTTCTTAAGCAATTATTTTTGTCACACTCCAAATTCTCTATGCTCTCCACATTTCTTAAGCAATTATTTTTGTCACACCCCAAATTCTCTATGCTCTCCACATTTCTTAAGCAATTATTTTTGTCACACTCCAAATTCTCTATACTCTCTACATTTCATAAGCAATTATTTTTGTCACACTCCAAATTCTCTATACTCTCCACATTTCTTAAGCAATTATTTTTGTCACACTCCAAATTCTCTATACTCTTCACATTTCTTAAGCAATTATTATTTTCACACTCCAAATTCTCTATACTCTCCACATTTCGTACGCAATTATTTTATCACACTCCAAATTATCTATACTCTCCACATTTCGTACGCAATTTTTTTTGTCACACTCCAAATTCTCTATACTCTCCACATTTCTTAAGCAATTATTTTTGTCACACTCCAAATTCTCTATACTCTCCACATTTCTTAAACAATTATTTTTGTCACACTCCAAATTCTCTATACTCTCCACATTTCTTAAGCAATTATTTTTGTCACACCCCAAATACTCTATACTCTCCACATTTCTTAAGCAATTATTTTTGTCACACTCAAAATTCTCTATATACTTCTACATTTCGTAAGCAATTATTTTTGTCACACTCCAAATTCTCTATACTCTGCACATTTCTTAAGCAATTATTTTTGTCACACTCCAAATTCTCCATACTCTCCACATTTCTTAAGCAATTATTTTTGTCACACTCCAAATTCTCTATACTCTCTACATTTCATAAGCAATTATTTTTGTCACACTCCAAATTCTCTATACTCTCAACATTTCTTAAGCAATTATTTTTGTCACACTCCAAATTCTCTATATACTTCTATATTTCGTAAGCAATTATTTTTGTCACACTCTAAATTCTCTATACTCTCTACATTTCATAAGCAATTATTTTTGTCACACTCCAAATTCTCTATACTCTCCACATTTCTTAAGCAATTATTTTTGTCACACCCCAAATTCTCTATGCTCTCCACATTTCATCAGCAATTATTTTTGTAACACTCCAAATTCTCTATACTCTTCACATTTCTTAAGCAATTATTTTTGTCACACTCCAAATTCTCTATACTCTCCACATTTCGTACGCAATTATTTTATCACACTTCAAATTCTCTATACTCTCCACATTTCTTAAGCAATTATTTTTGTCACACCCCAAATTCTCTATGCTCTCCACATTTCTTAAGCAATTATTTTTGTCACACTCCAAATTCTCTATGCTCTCCACATTTCTTAAGCAATTATTTTTGTCACACCCCAAATTCTCTATGCTCTCCACATTTCTTAAGCAATTATTTTTGTCACACCCCAAATTCTCTATGCTCTCCACATTTCATAAGCAATTATTTTTGTCACACTCCAAATTCTCTATGCTCTCCACATTTCTTAAGCAATTATTTTTGTCACACCCCAAATTCTCTATGCTCTCCACATTTCTTAAGCAATTATTTTTGTCACACCCCAAATTCTCTATGCTCTCCACATTTCTTAAGCAATTATTTTTGTCACACTCCAAATTCTCTATGCTCTCCACATTTCTTAAGCAATTATTTTTGTCACACCCCAAATTCTCTATGCTCTCCACATTTCTTAAGCAATTATTTTTGTCACACCCAAAATTATCTATGCTCTCCACATTTCTTAAGCAATTATTTTTGTCACACTCCAAATTCTCTATGCTCTCCACATTTCTTAAGCAATTATTTTTGTCACACCCCAAATTCTCTATGCTCTCCACATTTCTTAAGCAATTTTTTTTGTCACACTCCAAATTCTCTATGCTCTCCACATTTCTTAAGCAATTATTTTTGTCACACCCCAAATTCTCTATGCTCTCCACATTTCTTAAGCAATTATTTTTGTCACACCCCAAATTCTCTATGCTCTCCACATTTCTTAAGCAATTATTTTTGTCACACTCCAAATTATCTATGCTCTCCACATTTCTTAAGCAATTATTTTTGTCACACCCCAAATTCTCTATGCTCTCCACATTTCTTAAGCAATTATTTTTGTCACACCCCAAATTCTCTATGCTCTCCACATTTCTTAAGCAATTATTTTTGTCACACTCCAAATTCTCTATGCTCTCCACATTTCTTAAGCAATTATTTTTGTCACACCCCAAATTCTCTATGCTCTCCACATTTCTTAAGCAATTATTTTTGTCACACCCCAAATTCTCTATGCTCTCCACATTTCTTAAGCAATTATTTTTGTCACACTCCAAATTCTCTATGCTCTCCACATTTCGTACGCAATTATTTTATCACACTTCAAATTCTCTATACTCTCTACATTTCATAAGCAATTATTTTTGTCACACTCCAAATTCTCTATACTCTCCACATTTCTTAAGCAATTATTTTTGTCACACCCCAAATTCTCTATGCTCTCCACATTTCATCAGCAATTATTTTTGTCACACTCCAAATTCTCTATACTCTTCACATTTCTTAAGCAATTATTTTTGTCACACTCCAAATTCTCTATACTCTCCACATTTCGTACGCAATTATTTTATCACACTTCAAATACTCTATACTCTCCACATTTCTTAAGCAATTATTTTTGTCACACCCCAAATTCTCTATGCTCTCCACATTTCTTAAGCAATTATTTTTGTCACACTCCAAATTCTCTATGCTCTCCACATTTCTTAAGCAATTATTTTTGTCACACCCCAAATTCTCTATGCTCTCCACATTTCTTAAGCAATTATTTTTGTCACACCACAAATTCTCTATGCTCTCCACATTTCATAAGCAATTATTTTTGTCACACTCCAAATTCTCTATGCTCTCCACATTTCTTAAGCAATTATTTTTGTCACACCCCAAATTCTCTATGCTCTCCACATTTCTTAAGCAATTATTTTTGTCACACCCCAAATTCTCTATGCTCTCCACATTTCTTAAGCAATTATTTTTGTCACACTCCAAATTCTCTATGCTCTCCACATTTCTTAAGCAATTATTTTTGTCACACCCCAAATTCTCTATGCTCTCCACATTTCTTAAGCAATTATTTTTGTCACACTCCAAATTCTCTATGCTCTCCACATTTCTTAAGCAATTATTTTTGTCACACCCCAAATTCTCTATGCTCTCCACATTTCTTAAGCAATTATTTTTGTCACACCCCAAATTCTCTATGCTCTCCACATTTCTTAAGCAATTATTTTTGTCACACCCCAAATTCTCTATGCTCTCCACATTTCTTAAGCAATTATTTTTGTCACCCTCCAAATTCTCTATGCTCTCCACATTTCTTAAGCAATTATTTTTGTCACACCCCAAATTCTCTATGCTCTCCACATTTCTTAAGCAATTATTTTTGTCACACTCCAAATTCTCTATGCTCTCCACATTTCTTAAGCAATTATTTTTGTCACACCCCAAATTCTCTATGCTCTCCACATTTCTTAAGCAATTATTTTGTCACACCCCAAATTCTCTATGCTCTCCACATTTCGTAAGCAATTATTTTTGTCACACTCCAAATTCTCTATGCTCTCTACATTTCTTAAGCAATTATTTTTGTCACACCCCAAATTCTCTATGCTCTCCACATTTCTTAAGCAATTATTTTTGTCACACCCCAAATTCTCTATGCTCTTCAAATTTCTTAAGCAATTTTTTTTGTCACACTCCAAATTCTCTATGCTCTCCACATTTCTTAAGCAATTATTTTTGTCACACCCCAAATTCTCTATGCTCTCCACATTTCTTAAGCAATTATTTTTGTCACACTCCAAATTCTCTATGCTCTCCACATTTCTTAAGCAATTATTTTTGTCACACTCCAAATTCTCTATGCTCTCCACATTTCTTAAGCAATTATTTTTGTCACACCCCAAATTCTCTATGCTCTCCACATTTCTTAAGCAATTATTTTTGTCACACCCCAAATTCTCTATGCTCTCCACATTTCTTAAGCAATTATTTTTGTCACACTCCAAATTCTCTATGCTCTCCACATTTCGTACGCAATTATTTTATCACACTTCAAATTCTCTATGCTCTCCACATTTCTTAAGCAATTATTTTTGTCACACCCCAAATTCTCTATGCTCTCCACATTTCTTAAGCAATTATTTTTTTCACACTCCAAATTCTCTATGCTCTCCACATTTCTTAAGCAATTATTTTTGTCACACTCCAAATTCTCTATGCTCTCCACATTTCTTAAGCAATTATTTTTGTCACACCCCAAATTCTCTATGCTCTCCACATTTCTTAAGCAATTATTTTTGTCACACCCCAAATTCTCTATGCTCTCCACATTTCTTAAGCAATAATTTTTGTCACACTCCAAATTCTCTATACTCTCCACATTTCTTAAGCAATTATTTTTGTCACACCCCAAATTCTCTATACTCTCCACATTTCTTAAGCAATTATTTTTGTCACACCCCAAATTCTCTATGCTCTCCACATTTCTTAAGCAATTATTTTTGTCACACTCCAAATTCTCTATGCTCTCCACATTTCTTAAGCAATTATTTTTGTCACACCCCAAATTCTCTATGCTCTCCACATTTCTTAAGCAATTATTTTTGTCACACCCCAAATTCTCTATGCTCTCCACATTTCTTAAGCAATTATTTTTGTCACACCCCAAATTCTCTATGCTCTCCACATTTCTTAAGCAATTATTTTTGTCACCCTCCAAATTCTCTATGCTCTCCACATTTCTTAAGCAATTATTTTTGTCACACCCCAAATTCTCTATGCTCTCCACATTTCTTAAGCAATTATTTTTGTCACACTCCAAATTCTCTATGCTCTCCACATTTCTTAAGCAATTATTTTTGTCACACCCCAAATTCTCTATGCTCTCCACATTTCTTAAGCAATTATTTTGTCACACCCCAAATTCTCTATGCTCTCCACATTTCGTAAGCAATTATTTTTGTCACACTCCAAATTCTCTATGCTCTCCACATTTCTTAAGCAATTATTTTTGTCACACCCATATTCTCTATGCTCTCCACATTTCTTAAGCAATTATTTTTGTCACACCCCAAATTCTCTATGCTCTCGAAATTTCTTAAGCAATTTTTTTTGTCACACTCCAAATTCTCTATGCTCTCCACATTTCTTAAGCAATTATTTTTGTCACACCCCAAATTCTCTATGCTCTCCACATTTCTTAAGCAATTATTTTTGTCACACTCCAAATTCTCTATGCTCTCCACATTTCTTAAGCAATTATTTTTGTCACACTCCAAATTCTCTATGCTCTCCACATTTCTTAAGCAATTATTTTTGTCACACCCCAAATTCTCTATGCTCTCCACATTTCTTAAGCAATTATTTTTGTCACACCCCAAATTCTCTATGCTCTCCACATTTCTTAAGCAATTATTTTTGTCACACTCCAAATTCTCTATGCTCTCCACATTTCGTACGCAATTATTTTATCACACTTCAAATTCTCTATGCTCTCCACATTTCTTAAGCAATTATTTTTGTCACACCCCAAATTCTCTATGCTCTCCACATTTCTTAAGCAATTATTTTTTTCACACTCACAATTCTCTATGCTCTCCACATTTCTTAAGCAATTATTTTTGTCACACTCTAAATTCTCTATGCTCTCCACATTTCTTAAGCAATTATTTTTGTCACACCCCAAATTCTCTATGCTCTCCACATTTCTTAAGCAATTATTTTTGTCACACCCCAAATTCTCTATGCTCTCCACATTTCTTAAGCAATTATTTTTGTCACACTCCAAATTCTCTATACTCTCCACATTTCTTAAGCAATTATTTTTGTCACACCCCAAATTCTCTATGCTCTCCACATTTCTTAAGCAATTATTTTTGTCACACCCCAAATTCTCTATGCTCTCCACATTTCTTAAGCAATTATTTTTGTCACACTCCAAATTCTCTATGCTCTCCACATTTCTTAAGCAATTATTTTTGTCACACCCCAAATTCTCTATGCTCTCCATATTTCTTAAGCAATTATTTTTGTCACACCCCAAATTCTCTATGCTCTCCACATTTCTTAAGCAATTATTTTTGTCACACCCCAAATTCTCTATGCTCTCCACATTTCTTAAGCAATTATTTTTGTCACACCCCAAATTCTCTATGCTCTCCACATTTCTTAAGCAATTATTTTTGTCACACCCCAAATTCTCTATGCTCTCCACATTTCTTAAGCAATTATTTTTGTCACACTCCAAATTCTCTATGCTCTCCACATTTCTTAAGCAATTATTTTTGTCACACCCCAAATTCTCTATGCTCTCCACATTTCTTAAGCAATTAGTTTTGTCACACCCCAAATTCTCTATGCTCTCCACATTTCTAAATCAATTATTTTTGTCACACCCCAAATTCTCTATGCTCTCCACATTTCATAAGCAATTATTTTTGTCACACTCCAAATTCTCTAAACTCTTCACATTGTTTAAGCAATTATTTTTGTCACACTCCAAATTCTCTATACTCTCCACATTTCGTACGCAATTATTTTATCACACTTCAAATTCTCTATACTCTCCACATTTCTTAAGCAATTATTTTTGTCACACTCCAAATTCTCTATGCTCTCCACATTTCTTAAGCAATTATTTTTGTCACACTCCAAATTCTCTATGCTCTCCACATTTCTTAAGCAATTATTTTTGTCACACCCCAAATTCTCTATGCTCTCCACATTTCTTAAGCAATTATTTTTGTCACACCCCAAATTCTCTATGCTCTCCACATTTCTTAAGCAATTATTTTTGTCACACCCCAAATTCTCTATGCTCTCCACATTTCTTAAGTAATTATTTTTGTCACACTCCAAATTCTCTATGCTCTCCACATTTCTTAAGCAATTATTTTTGTCACACCCCAAATTCTCTATGCTCTCCACATTTCTTAAGCAATTATTTTTGTCACACCCCAAATTCTCTATGCTCTCCACATTTCTGAAGCAATTATTTTTGTCACACTCCAAATTCTCTATGCTCTCCACATTTCTTAAGCAATTATTTTTGTCACACCCCAAATTCTCTATGCTCTCCACATTTCTTAAGCAATTATTTTTGTCACACCCCAAATTCTCTATGCTCTCCACATTTCTTAAACAATTATTTTTGTCACACTCCAAATTCTCTATGCTCTCCACATTTCGTACGCAATTATTTTATCACACTTCAAATTCTCTATACTCTCCACATTTCTTAAGCAATTATTTTTGTCACACCCCAAATTCTCTATGCTCTCCACATTTCTTAAGCAATTATTTTTTTCACACTCCAAATTCTCTATGCTCTCCACATTTCTTAAGCAATTATTTTTGTCACACCCCAAATTCTCTATGCTCTCCACATTTCTTAAGCAATTATTTTTGTCACACCCCAAATTCTCTATGCTCTCCACATTTCTTAAGCAATTATTTTTGTCACACTCTAAATTCTCTATGCTCTCCACATTTCTTAAGCAATTATTTTTGTCACACCCCAAATTCTCTATGCTCTCCACATTTCTTAAGCAATTATTTTTGTCACACCCCAAATTCTCTATGCTCTCCACATTTCTTAAGCAATTATTTTTGTCACACTCCAAATTCTCTATGCTCTCCACATTTCTTAAGCAATTATTTTTGTCACACCCCAAATTCTCTATGCTCTCCACATTTCTTAAGCAATTATTTTTGTCACACCCCAAATTCTCTATGCTCTCCACATTTCTTAAGCAATTATTTTTGTCACACTCCAAATTCTCTATGCTCTCCACATTTCTTAAGCAATTATTTTTGTCACACCCCAAATTCTCTATGCTCTCTACATTTCTTAAGCAATTATTTTTGTCACACCCCAAATTCTCTATGCTCTCCACATTTCTTAAGCAATTATTTTTGTCACACCCCAAATTCTCTATGCTCTCCACATTTCTTAAGCAATTATTTTTGTCACACCCCAAATTCTCTATGCTCTCCACATTTCTTAAGCAATTATTTTTGTCACACTCCAAATTCTCTATGCTCTCCACATTTCGTACGCAATTATTTTATCACACTTCAAATTCTCTATGCTCTCCACATTTCTTAAGCAATTATTTTTGTCACACCCCAAATTCTCTATGCTCTCCACATTTCTTAAGCAATTATTTTTTTCACACTCCAAATTCTCTATGCTCTCCACATTTCTTAAGCAATTATTTTTGTCACACTCCAAATTCTCTATGCTCTCCACATTTCTTAAGCAATTATTTTTGTCACACCCCAAATTCTCTATGCTCTCCACATTTCTTAAGCAATTATTTTTGTCACACCCCAAATTCTCTATGCTCTCCACATTTCTTAAGCAATTATTTTTGTCACACTCCAAATTCTCTATACTCTCCACATTTCTTAAGCAATTATTTTTGTCACACCCCAAATTCTCTATGCTCTCCACATTTCTTAAGCAATTATTTTGTCACACCCCAAATTCTCTATGCTCTCCACATTTCGTAAGCAATTATTTTTGTCACACTCCAAATTCTCTATGCTCTCTACATTTCTTAAGCAATTATTTTTGTCACACCCCAAATTCTCTATGCTCTCCACATTTCTTAAGCAATTATTTTTGTCACACCCCAAATTCTCTATGCTCTTCAAATTTCTTAAGCAATTTTTTTTGTCACACTCCAAATTCTCTATGCTCTCCACATTTCTTAAGCAATTATTTTTGTCACACCCCAAATTCTCTATGCTCTCCACATTTCTTAAGCAATTATTTTTGTCACACTCCAAATTCTCTATGCTCTCCACATTTCTTAAGCAATTATTTTTGTCACACTCCAAATTCTCTATGCTCTCCACATTTCTTAAGCAATTATTTTTGTCACACCCCAAATTCTCTATGCTCTCCACATTTCTTAAGCAATTATTTTTGTCACACCCCAAATTCTCTATGCTCTCCACATTTCTTAAGCAATTATTTTTGTCACACTCCAAATTCTCTATGCTCTCCACATTTCGTACGCAATTATTTTATCACACTTCAAATTCTCTATGCTCTCCACATTTCTTAAGCAATTATTTTTGTCACACCCCAAATTCTCTATGCTCTCCACATTTCTTAAGCAATTATTTTTTTCACACTCCAAATTCTCTATGCTCTCCACATTTCTTAAGCAATTATTTTTGTCACACTCCAAATTCTCTATGCTCTCCACATTTCTTAAGCAATTATTTTTGTCACACCCCAAATTCTCTATGCTCTCCACATTTCTTAAGCAATTATTTTTGTCACACCCCAAATTCTCTATGCTCTCCACATTTCTTAAGCAATAATTTTTGTCACACTCCAAATTCTCTATACTCTCCACATTTCTTAAGCAATTATTTTTGTCACACCCCAAATTCTCTATACTCTCCACATTTCTTAAGCAATTATTTTTGTCACACCCCAAATTCTCTATGCTCTCCACATTTCTTAAGCAATTATTTTTGTCACACTCCAAATTCTCTATGCTCTCCACATTTCTTAAGCAATTATTTTTGTCACACCCCAAATTCTCTATGCTCTCCACATTTCTTAAGCAATTATTTTTGTCACACCCCAAATTCTCTATGCTCTCCACATTTCTTAAGCAATTATTTTTGTCACACCCCAAATTCTCTATGCTCTCCACATTTCTTAAGCAATTATTTTTGTCACCCTCCAAATTCTCTATGCTCTCCACATTTCTTAAGCAATTATTTTTGTCACACCCCAAATTCTCTATGCTCTCCACATTTCTTAAGCAATTATTTTTGTCACACTCCAAATTCTCTATGCTCTCCACATTTCTTAAGCAATTATTTTTGTCACACCCCAAATTCTCTATGCTCTCCACATTTCTTAAGCAATTATTTTGTCACACCCCAAATTCTCTATGCTCTCCACATTTCGTAAGCAATTATTTTTGTCACACTCCAAATTCTCTATGCTCTCCACATTTCTTAAGCAATTATTTTTGTCACACCCATATTCTCTATGCTCTCCACATTTCTTAAGCAATTATTTTTGTCACACCCCAAATTCTCTATGCTCTCGAAATTTCTTAAGCAATTTTTTTTGTCACACTCCAAATTCTCTATGCTCTCCACATTTCTTAAGCAATTATTTTTGTCACACCCCAAATTCTCTATGCTCTCCACATTTCTTCAGCAATTATTTTTGTCACACTCCAAATTCTCTATGCTCTCCACATTTCTTAAGCAATTATTTTTGTCACACTCCAAATTCTCTATGCTCTCCACATTTCTTAAGCAATTATTTTTGTCACACCCCAAATTCTCTATGCTCTCCACATTTCTTAAGCAATTATTTTTGTCACACCCCAAATTCTCTATGCTCTCCACATTTCTTAAGCAATTATTTTTGTCACACTCCAAATTCTCTATGCTCTCCACATTTCGTACGCAATTATTTTATCACACTTCAAATTCTCTATGCTCTCCACATTTCTTAAGCAATTATTTTTGTCACACCCCAAATTCTCTATGCTCTCCACATTTCTTAAGCAATTATTTTTTTCACACTCACAATTCTCTATGCTCTCCACATTTCTTAAGCAATTATTTTTGTCACACTCTAAATTCTCTATGCTCTCCACATTTCTTAAGCAATTATTTTTGTCACACCCCAAATTCTCTATGCTCTCCACATTTCTTAAGCAATTATTTTTGTCACACCCCAAATTCTCTATGCTCTCCACATTTCTTAAGCAATTATTTTTGTCACACTCCAAATTCTCTATACTCTCCACATTTCTTAAGCAATTATTTTTGTCACACCCCAAATTCTCTATGCTCTCCACATTTCTTAAGCAATTATTTTTGTCACACCCCAAATTCTCTATGCTCTCCACATTTCTTAAGCAATTATTTTTGTCACACTCCAAATTCTCTATGCTCTCCACATTTCTTAAGCAATTATTTTTGTCACACCCCAAATTCTCTATGCTCTCCATATTTCTTAAGCAATTATTTTTGTCACACCCCAAATTCTCTATGCTCTCCACATTTCTTAAGCAATTATTTTTGTCACACCCCAAATTCTCTATGCTCTCCACATTTCTTAAGCAATTATTTTTGTCACACCCCAAATTCTCTATGCTCTCCACATTTCTTAAGCAATTATTTTTGTCACACCCCAAATTCTCTATGCTCTCCACATTTCTTAAGCAATTATTTTTGTCACACTCCAAATTCTCTATGCTCTCCACATTTCTTAAGCAATTATTTTTGTCACACCCCAAATTCTCTATGCTCTCCACATTTCTTAAGCAATTAGTTTTGTCACACCCCAAATTCTCTATGCTCTCCACATTTCTTAATCAATTATTTTTGTCACACCCCAAATTCTCTATGCTCTCCACATTTCATAAGCAATTATTTTTGTCACACTCCAAATTCTCTAAACTCTTCACATTGTTTAAGCAATTATTTTTGTCACACTCCAAATTCTCTATACTCTCCACATTTCGTACGCAATTATTTTATCACACTTCAAATTCTCTATACTCTCCACATTTCTTAAGCAATTATTTTTGTCACACTCCAAATTCTCTATGCTCTCCACATTTCTTAAGCAATTATTTTTGTCACACTCCAAATTCTCTATGCTCTCCACATTTCTTAAGCAATTATTTTTGTCACACCCCAAATTCTCTATGCTCTCCACATTTCTTAAGCAATTATTTTTGTCACACCCCAAATTCTCTATGCTCTCCACATTTCTTAAGCAATTATTTTTGTCACACCCCAAATTCTCTATGCTCTCCACATTTCTTAAGTAATTATTTTTGTCACACTCCAAATTCTCTATGCTCTCCACATTTCTTAAGCAATTATTTTTGTCACACCCCAAATTCTCTATGCTCTCCACATTTCTTAAGCAATTATTTTTGTCACACCCCAAATTCTCTATGCTCTCCACATTTCTGAAGCAATTATTTTTGTCACACTCCAAATTCTCTATGCTCTCCACATTTCTTAAGCAATTATTTTTGTCACACCCCAAATTCTCTATGCTCTCCACATTTCTTAAGCAATTATTTTTGTCACACCCCAAATTCTCTATGCTCTCCACATTTCTTAAACAATTATTTTTGTCACACTCCAAATTCTCTATGCTCTCCACATTTCTTAAGCAATTATTTTATCACACTTCAAATTCTCTATACTCTCCACATTTCTTAAGCAATTATTTTTGTCACACCCCAAATTCTCTATGCTCTCCACATTTCTTAAGCAATTATTTTTTTCACACTCCAAATTCTCTATGCTCTCCACATTTCTTAAGCAATTATTTTTGTCACACCCCAAATTCTCTATGCTCTCCACATTTCTTAAGCAATTATTTTTGTCACACCCCAAATTCTCTATGCTCTCCACATTTCTTAAGCAATTATTTTTGTCACACTCTAAATTCTCTATGCTCTCCACATTTCTTAAGCAATTATTTTTGTCACACCCCAAATTCTCTATGCTCTCCACATTTCTTAAGCAATTATTTTTGTCACACCCCAAATTCTCTATGCTCTCCACATTTCTTAAGCAATTATTTTTGTCACACTCCAAATTCTCTATGCTCTCCACATTTCTTAAGCAATTATTTTTGTCACACCCCAAATTCTCTATGCTCTCCACATTTCTTAAGCAATTATTTTTGTCACACCCCAAATTCTCTATGCTCTCCACATTTCTTAAGCAATTATTTTTGTCACACTCCAAATTCTCTATGCTCTCCACATTTCTTAAGCAATTATTTTTGTCACACCCCAAATTCTCTATGCTCTCTACATTTCTTAAGCAATTATTTTTGTCACACCCCAAATTCTCTATGCTCTCCACATTTCTTAAGCAATTATTTTTGTCACACCCCAAATTCTCTATGCTCTCCACATTTCTTAAGCAATTATTTTTGTCACACCCCAAATTCTCTATGCTCTCCACATTTCTTAAGCAATTATTTTTGTCACACTCCAAATTCTCTATGCTCTCCACATTTCGTACGCAATTATTTTATCACACTTCAAATTCTCTATGCTCTCCACATTTCTTAAGCAATTATTTTTGTCACACCCCAAATTCTCTATGCTCTCCACATTTCTTAAGCAATTATTTTTTTCACACTCCAAATTCTCTATGCTCTCCACATTTCTTAAGCAATTATTTTTGTCACACTCCAAATTCTCTATGCTCTCCACATTTCTTAAGCAATTATTTTTGTCACACCCCAAATTCTCTATGCTCTCCACATTTCTTAAGCAATTATTTTTGTCACACCCCAAATTCTCTATGCTCTCCACATTTCTTAAGCAATTATTTTTGTCACACTCCAAATTCTCTATACTCTCCACATTTCTTAAGCAATTATTTTTGTCACACCCCAAATTCTCTATGCTCTCCACATTTCTTAAGCAATTATTTTTGTCACACCCCAAATTCTCTATGCTCTCCACATTTCTTAAGCAATTATTTTTGTCACACTCCAAATTCTCTATGCTCTCCACATTTCTTAATCAATTATTTTTGTCACACCCCAAATTCTCTATGCTCTCCACATTTCATAAGCAATTATTTTTGTCACACTCCAAATTCTCTAAACTCTTCACATTGTTTAAGCAATTATTTTTGTCACACTCCAAATTCTCTATACTCTCCACATTTCGTACGCAATTATTTTATCACACTTCAAATTCTCTATACTCTCCACATTTCTTAAGCAATTATTTTTGTCACACTCCAAATTCTCTATGCTCTCCACATTTCTTAAGCAATTATTTTTGTCACACTCCAAATTCTCTATGCTCTCCACATTTCTTAAGCAATTATTTTTGTCACACCCCAAATTCTCTATGCTCTCCACATTTCTTAAGCAATTATTTTTGTCACACCCCAAATTCTCTATGCTCTCCACATTTCTTAAGCAATTATTTTTGTCACACCCCAAATTCTCTATGCTCTCCACATTTCTTAAGTAATTATTTTTGTCACACTCCAAATTCTCTATGCTCTCCACATTTCTTAAGCAATTATTTTTGTCACACCCCAAATTCTCTATGCTCTCCACATTTCTTAAGCAATTATTTTTGTCACACCCCAAATTCTCTATGCTCTCCACATTTCTGAAGCAATTATTTTTGTCACACTCCAAATTCTCTATGCTCTCCACATTTCTTAAGCAATTATTTTTGTCACACCCCAAATTCTCTATGCTCTCCACATTTCTTAAGCAATTATTTTTGTCACACCCCAAATTCTCTATGCTCTCCACATTTCTTAAACAATTATTTTTGTCACACTCCAAATTCTCTATGCTCTCCACATTTCGTACGCAATTATTTTATCACACTTCAAATTCTCTATACTCTCCACATTTCTTAAGCAATTATTTTTGTCACACCCCAAATTCTCTATGCTCTCCACATTTCTTAAGCAATTATTTTTTTCACACTCCAAATTCTCTATGCTCTCCACATTTCGTAAGCAATTATTTTTGTCACACCCCAAATTCTCTATGCTCTCCACATTTCTTAAGCAATTATTTTTGTCACACCCCAAATTCTCTATGCTCTCCACATTTCTTAAGCAATTATTTTTGTCACACTCTAAATTCTCTATGCTCTCCACATTTCTTAAGCAATTATTTTTGTCACACCCCAAATTCTCTATGCTCTCCACATTTCTTAAGCAATTATTTTTGTCACACCCCAAATTCTCTATGCTCTCCACATTTCTTAAGCAATTATTTTTGTCACACTCCAAATTCTCTATGCTCTCCACATTTCTTAAGCAATTATTTTTGTCACACCCCAAATTCTCTATGCTCTCCACATTTCTTAAGCAATTATTTTTGTCACACCCCAAATTCTCTATGCTCTCCACATTTCTTAAGCAATTATTTTTGTCACACTCCAAATTCTCTATGCTCTCCACATTTCTTAAGCAATTATTTTTGTCACACCCCAAATTCTCTATGCTCTCTACATTTCTTAAGCAATTATTTTTGTCACACCCCAAATTCTCTATGCTCTCCACATTTCTTAAGCAATTATTTTTGTCACACCCCAAATTCTCTATGCTCTCCACATTTCTTAAGCAATTATTTTTGTCACACCCCAAATTCTCTATGCTCTCCACATTTCTTAAGCAATTATTTTTGTCACACTCCAAATTCTCTATGCTCTCCACATTTCGTACGCAATTATTTTATCACACTTCAAATTCTCTATGCTCTCCACATTTCTTAAGCAATTATTTTTGTCACACCCCAAATTCTCTATGCTCTCCACATTTCTTAAGCAATTATTTTTTTCACACTCCAAATTCTCTATGCTCTCCACATTTCTTAAGCAATTATTTTTGTCACACTCCAAATTCTCTATGCTCTCCACATTTCTTAAGCAATTATTTTTGTCACACCCCAAATTCTCTATGCTCTCCACATTTCTTAAGCAATTATTTTTGTCACACCCCAAATTCTCTATGCTCTCCACATTTCTTAAGCAATTATTTTTGTCACACTCCAAATTCTCTATACTCTCCACATTTCTTAAGCAATTATTTTTGTCACACCCCAAATTCTCTATGCTCTCCACATTTCTTAAGCAATTATTTTTGTCACACCCCAAATTCTCTATGCTCTCCACATTTCTTAAGCAATTATTTTTGTCACACTCCAAATTCTCTATGCTCTCCACATTTCTTAAGCAATTATTTTTGTCACACCCCAAATTCTCTATGCTCTCCATATTTATTAAGCAATTATTTTTGTCACACCCCAAATTCTCTATGCTCTCCACATTTCTTAAGCAATTATTTTTGTCACACCCCAAATTCTCTATGCTCTCCACATTTCTTAAGCAATTATTTTTGTCACACCCCAAATTCTCTATGCTCTCCACATTTCTTAAGCAATTATTTTTGTCACACCCCAAATTCTCTATGCTCTCCACATTTCTTAAGCAATTATTTTTGTCACACTCCAAATTCTCTATGCTCTCCACATTTCTTAAGCAATTATTTTTGTCACACCCCAAATTCTCTATGCTCTCCATATTTATTAAGCAATTATTTTTGTCACACCCCAAATTCTCTATGCTCTCCACATTTCTTAAGCAATTATTTTTGTCACACCCCAAATTCTCTATGCTCTCCACATTTCTTAAGCAATTATTTTTGTCACACCCCAAATTCTCTATGCTCTCCACATTTCTTAAGCAATTATTTTTGTCACACCCCAAATTCTCTATGCTCTCCACATTTCTTAAGCAATTATTTTTGTCACACTCCAAATTCTCTATGCTCTCCACATTTCTTAAGCAATTATTTTTGTCACACCCCAAATTCTCTATGCTCTCCACATTTCTTAAGCAATTAGTTTTGTCACACCCCAAATTCTCTATGCTCTCCACATTTCTTAAGCAATTATTTTTGTCACACTCCAAATTCTCTATACTCTCCACATTTCTTAAGCAATTATTTTTGTCACACCCCAAATTCTCTATGCTTTCCACATTTCTTAAGCAATTATTTTTGTCACACCCCAAATTCTCTATGCTCTCCACATTTCTTAAGCAATTATTTTTGTCACACTCCAAATTCTCTATGCTCTCCACATTTCTTAAGCAATTATTTTTGTCACACCCCAAATTCTCTATGCTCTCCATATTTCTTAAGCAATTATTTTTGTCACACCCCAAATTCTCTATGCTCTCCACATTTCTTAAGCAATTATTTTTGTCACACCCCAAATTCTCTATGCTCTCCACATTTCTTAAGCAATTATTTTTGTCACACCCCAAATTCTCTATGCTCTCCACATTTCTTAAGCAATTATTTTTGTCACACCCCAAATTCTCTATGCTCTCCACATTTCTTAAGCAATTATTTTTGTCACACTCCAAATTCTCTATGCTCTCCACATTTCTTAAGCAATTATTTTTGTCACACCCCAAATTCTCTATGCTCTCCACATTTCTTAAGCAATTAGTTTTGTCACACCCCAAATTCTCTATGCTCTCCACATTTCTTAATCAATTATTTTTGTCACACCCCAAATTCTCTATGCTCTCCACATTTCATAAGCAATTATTTTTGTCACACTCCAAATTCTCTAAACTCTTCACATTGTTTAAGCAATTATTTTTGTCACACTCCAAATTCTCTATACTCTCCACATTTCGTACGCAATTATTTTATCACACTTCAAATTCTCGATACTCTCCACATTTCTTAAGCAATTATTTTTGTCACACTCCAAATTCTCTATGCTTTCCACATTTCTTAAGCAATTATTTTTGTCACACTCCAAATTCTCTATGCTCTCCACATTTCTTAAGCAATTATTTTTGTCACACCCCAAATTCTCTATGCTCTCCACATTTCTTAAGCAATTATTTTTGTCACACCCCAAATTCTCTATGCTCTCCACATTTCTTAAGCAATTATTTTTGTCACACCCCAAATTCTCTATGCTCTCCACATTTCTTAAGTAATTATTTTTGTCACACTCCAAATTCTCTATGCTCTCCACATTTCTTAAGCAATTATTTTTGTCACACCCCAAATTCTCTATGCTCTCCACATTTCTTAAGCAATTAGTTTTGTCACACCCCAAATTCTCTATGCTCTCCACATTTCTTAATCAATTATTTTTGTCACACCCCAAATTCTCTATGCTCTCCACATTTCATAAGCAATTATTTTTGTCACACTCCAAATTCTCTAAACTCTTCACATTGTTTAAGCAATTATTTTTGTCACACTCCAAATTCTCTATACTCTCCACATTTCGTACGCAATTATTTTATCACACTTCAAATTCTCTATACTCTCCACATTTCTTAAGCAATTATTTTTGTCACACTCCAAATTCTCTATGCTTTCCACATTTCTTAAGCAATTATTTTTGTCACACTCCAAATTCTCTATGCTCTCCACATTTCTTAAGCAATTATTTTTGTCACACCCCAAATTCTCTATGCTCTCCACATTTCTTAAGCAATTATTTTTGTCACACCCCAAATTCTCTATGCTCTCCACATTTCTTAAGCAATTATTTTTGTCACACCCCAAATTCTCTATGCTCTCCACATTTCTTAAGTAATTATTTTTGTCACACTCCAAATTCTCTATGCTCTCCACATTTCTTAAGCAATTATTTTTGTCACACCCCAAATTCTCTATGCTCTCCACATTTCTTAAGCAATTATTTTTGTCACACCCCAAATTCTCTATGCTCTCCACATTTCTGAAGCAATTATTTTTGTCACACTCCAAATTCTCTATGCTCTCCACATTTCTTAAGCAATTATTTTTGTCACACCCCAAATTCTCTATGCTCTCCACATTTCTTAAGCAATTATTTTTGTCACACCCCAAATTCTCTATGCTCTCCACATTTCTTAAACAATTATTTTTGTCACACTCCAAATTCTCTATGCTCTCCACATTTCGTACGCAATTATTTTATCACACTTCAAATTCTCTATACTCTCCACATTTCTTAAGCAATTATTTTTGTCACACCCCAAATTCTCTATGCTCTCCACATTTCTTAAGCAATTATTTTTTTCACACTCCAAATTCTCTATGCTCTCCACATTTCTTAAGCAATTATTTTTGTCACACCCCAAATTCTCTATGCTCTCCACATTTCTTAAGCAATTATTTTTGTCACACCCCAAATTCTCTATGCTCTCCACATTTCTTAAGCAATTATTTTTGTCACACTCCAAATTCTCTATGCTCTCCACATTTCTTAAGCAATTATTTTTGTCACACCCCAAATTCTCTATGCTCTCCACATTTCTTAAGCAATTATTTTTGTCACACCCCAAATTCTCTATGCTCTCCACATTTCTTAAGCAATTATTTTTGTCACACTCCAAATTCTCTATGCTCTCCACATTTCTTAAGCAATTATTTTTGTCACACCCCAAATTCTCTATGCTCTCCACATTTCTTAAGCAATTATTTTTGTCACACCCCAAATTCTCTATGCTCTCCACATTTCTTAAGCAATTATTTTTGTCACACTCCAAATTCTCTATGCTCTCCACATTTCTTAAGCAATTATTTTTGTCACACCCCAAATTCTCTATGCTCTCCACATTTCTTAAGTAATTTTTTTTGTCACACTCCAAATTCTCTATGCTCTCCACATTTCTTAAGCAATTATTTTTGTCACACTTCAAATTCTCTATGCTCTCCACATTTCTTAAGCAATTATTTTTGTCACACCCCAAATTCTCTATGCTCTCCACATTTCTTAAGCAATTATTTTTGTCACACCCCAAATTCTCTATGCTCTCCACATTTCTTAAGCAATTATTTTTGTCACACCCCAAATTCTCTATGCTCTCCACATTTCTTAAGCAATTATTTTTGTCACACTCCAAATTCTCTATGCTCTCCACATTTCTTAAGCAATTATTTTTGTCACACCCCAAATTCTCTATGCTCTCCACATTTCTTAAGCAATTAGTTTTGTCACACCCCAAATTCTCTATGCTCTCCACATTTCTTAATCAATTATTTTTGTCACACCCCAAATTCTCTATGCTCTCCACATTTCATAAGCAATTATTTTTGTCACACTCCAAATTCTCTAAACTCTTCACATTGTTTAAGCAATTATTTTTGTCACACTCCAAATTCTCTATACTCTCCACATTTCGTACGCAATTATTTTATCACACTTCAAATTCTCTATACTCTCCACATTTCTTAAGCAATTATTTTTGTCACACTCCAAATTCTCTATGCTCTCCACATTTCTTAAGCAATTATTTTTGTCACACTCCAAATTCTCTATGCTCTCCACATTTCTTAAGCAATTATTTTTGTCACACCCCAAATTCTCTATGCTCTCCACATTTCTTAAGCAATTATTTTTGTCACACCCCAAATTCTCTATGCTCTCCACATTTCTTAAGCAATTATTTTTGTCACACCCCAAATTCTCTATGCTCTCCACATTTCTTAAGTAATTATTTTTGTCACACTCCAAATTCTCTATGCTCTCCACATTTCTTAAGCAATTATTTTTGTCACACCCCAAATTCTCTATGCTCTCCACATTTCTTAAGCAATTATTTTTGTCACACCCCAAATTCTCTATGCTCTCCACATTTCTGAAGCAATTATTTTTGTCACACCCCAAATTCTCTATGCTCTCCACATTTCTTAAGCAATTATTTTTGTCACACCCCAAATTCTCTATGCTCTCCACATTTCTTAAGCAATTATTTTTGTCACACCCCAAATTCTCTATGCTCTCTACATTTCTTAAACAATTATTTTTGTCACACTCCAAATTCTCTATGCTCTCCACATTTCGTACGCAATTATTTTATCACACTTCAAATTCTCTATACTCTCCACATTTCTTAAGCAATTATTTTTGTCACACCCCAAATTCTCTATGCTCTCCACATTTCTTAAGCAATTATTTTTTTCACACTCCAAATTCTCTATGCTCTCCACATTTCTTAAGCAATTATTTTTGTCACACCCCAAATTCTCTATGCTCTCCACATTTCTTAAGCAATTATTTTTGTCACACCCCAAATTCTCTATGCTCTCCACATTTCTTAAGCAATTATTTTTGTCACACTCTAAATTCTCTATGCTCTCCACATTTCTTAAGCAATTATTTTTGTCACACCCCAAATTCTCTATGCTCTCCACATTTCTTAAGCAATTATTTTTGTCACACCCCAAATTCTCTATGCTCTCCACATTTCTTAAGCAATTATTTTTGTCACACTCCAAATTCTCTATGCTCTCCACATTTCTTAAGCAATTATTTTTGTCACACCCCAAATTCTCTATGCTCTCCACATTTCTTAAGCAATTATTTTTGTCACACCCCAAATTCTCTATGCTCTCCACATTTCTTAAGCAATTATTTTTGTCACACTCCAAATTCTCTATGCTCTCCACATTTCTTAAGCAATTATTTTTGTCACACCCCAAATTCTCTATGCTCTCTACATTTCTTAAGCAATTATTTTTGTCACACCCCAAATTCTCTATGCTCTCCACATTTCTTAAGCAATTATTTTTGTCACACCCCAAATTCTCTATGCTCTCCACATTTCTTAAGCAATTATTTTTGTCACACCCCAAATTCTCTATGCTCTCCACATTTCTTAAGCAATTATTTTTGTCACACTCCAAATTCTCTATGCTCTCCACATTTCGTACGCAATTATTTTATCACACTTCAAATTCTCTATGCTCTCCACATTTCTTAAGCAATTATTTTTGTCACACCCCAAATTCTCTATGCTCTCCACATTTCTTAAGCAATTATTTTTTTCACACTCCAAATTCTCTATGCTCTCCACATTTCTTAAGCAATTATTTTTGTCACACTCCAAATTCTCTATGCTCTCCACATTTCTTAAGCAATTATTTTTGTCACACCCCAAATTCTCTATGCTCTCCACATTTCTTAAGCAATTATTTTTGTCACACCCCAAATTCTCTATGCTCTCCACATTTCTTAAGCAATTATTTTTGTCACACTCCAAATTCTCTATACTCTCCACATTTCTTAAGCAATTATTTTTGTCACACCCCAAATTCTCTATGCTCTCCACATTTCTTAAGCAATTATTTTTGTCACACCCCAAATTCTCTATGCTCTCCACATTTCTTAAGCAATTATTTTTGTCACACTCCAAATTCTCTATGCTCTCCAC
This sequence comes from Sepiola atlantica, assembly GCA_963556195.1. Classification (NCBI taxonomy): domain Eukaryota; kingdom Metazoa; phylum Mollusca; class Cephalopoda; order Sepiida; family Sepiolidae; genus Sepiola; species Sepiola atlantica. The sequence continues at coordinate 31,988,048 of OY744541.1, read as the reverse complement.
ATTTCTTAAGCAATTATTTTTGTCACACCCCAAATTCTCTATGCTCTCCATATTTCTTAAGCAATTATTTTTGTCACACCCCAAATTCTCTATGCTCTCCACATTTCTTAAGCAATTATTTTTGTCACACCCCAAATTCTCTATGCTCTCCACATTTCTTAAGCAATTATTTTTGTCACACCCCAAATTCTCTATGCTCTCCACATTTCTTAAGCAATTATTTTTGTCACACCCCAAATTCTCTATGCTCTCCACATTTCTTAAGCAATTATTTTTGTCACACTCCAAATTCTCTATGCTCTCCACATTTCTTAAGCAATTATTTTTGTCACACCCCAAATTCTCTATGCTCTCCACATTTCTTAAGCAATTATTTTTGTCACACCCCAAATTCTCTATGCTCTCCACATTTCTTAATCAATTATTTTTGTCACACCCCAAATTCTCTATGCTCTCCACATTTCTTAAGTAATTATTTTTGTCACACTCCAAATTCTCTATGCTCTCCACATTTCTTAAGCAATTATTTTTGTCACACCCCAAATTCTCTATGCTCTCTACATTTCTTAAACAATTATTTTTGTCACACTCCAAATTCTCTATGCTCTCCACATTTCGTACGCAATTATTTTATCACACTTCAAATTCTCTATACTCTCCACATTTCTTAAGCAATTATTTTTGTCACACCCCAAATTCTCTATGCTCTCCACATTTCTTAAGCAATTATTTTTTTCACACTCCAAATTCTCTATGCTCTCCACATTTCTTAAGCAATTATTTTTGTCACACCCCAAATTCTCTATGCTCTCCACATTTCTTAAGCAATTATTTTTGTAACACCCCAAATTCTCTATGCTCTCCACATTTCTTAAGCAATTATTTTTGTCACACTCTAAATTCTCTATGCTCTCCACATTTCTTAAGCAATTATTTTTGTCACACCCCAAATTCTCTATGCTCTCCACATTTCTTAAGCAATTATTTTTGTCACACCCCAAATTCTCTATGCTCTCCACATTTCTTAAGCAATTATTTTTGTCACACCCCAAATTCTCTATGCTCTCTACATTTCTTAAACAATTATTTTTGTCACACTCCAAATTCTCTATGCTCTCCACATTTCGTACGCAATTATTTTATCACACTTCAAATTCTCTATACTCTCCACATTTCTTAAGCAATTATTTTTGTCACACCCCAAATTCTCTATGCTCTCCACATTTCTTAAGCAATTATTTTTTTCACACTCCAAATTCTCTATGCTCTCCACATTTCTTAAGCAATTATTTTTGTCACACCCCAAATTCTCTATGCTCTCCACATTTCTTAAGCAATTATTTTTGTCACACCCCAAATTCTCTATGCTCTCCACATTTCTTAAGCAATTATTTTTGTCACACTCTAAATTCTCTATGCTCTCCACATTTCTTAAGCAATTATTTTTGTCACACCCCAAATTCTCTATGCTCTCCACATTTCTTAAGCAATTATTTTTGTCACACCCCAAATTCTCTATGCTCTCCACATTTCTTAAGCAATTATTTTTGTCACACTCCAAATTCTCTATGCTCTCCACATTTCTTAAGCAATTATTTTTGTCACACCCCAAATTCTCTATGCTCTCCACATTTCTTAAGCAATTATTTTTGTCACACCCCAAATTCTCTATGCTCTCCACATTTCTTAAGCAATTATTTTTGTCACACTCCAAATTCTCTATGCTCTCCACATTTCTTAAGCAATTATTTTTGTCACACCCCAAATTCTCTATGCTCTCTACATTTCTTAAGCAATTATTTTTGTCACACCCCAAATTCTCTATGCTCTCCACATTTCTTAAGCAATTATTTTTGTCACACCCCAAATTCTCTATGCTCTCCACATTTCTTAAGCAATTATTTTTGTCACACCCCAAATTCTCTATGCTCTCCACATTTCTTAAGCAATTATTTTTGTCACACTCCAAATTCTCTATGCTCTCCACATTTCGTACGCAATTATTTTATCACACTTCAAATTCTCTATGCTCTCCACATTTCTTAAGCAATTATTTTTGTCACACCCCAAATTCTCTATGCTCTCCACATTTCTTAAGCAATTATTTTTTTCACACTCCAAATTCTCTATGCTCTCCACATTTCTTAAGCAATTATTTTTGTCACACTCCAAATTCTCTATGCTCTCCACATTTCTTAAGCAATTATTTTTATCACACCCCAAATTCTCTATGCTCTCCACATTTCTTAAGCAATTATTTTTGTCACACCCCAAATTCTCTATGCTCTCCACATTTCTTAAGCAATTATTTTTGTCACACTCCAAATTCTCTATACTCTCCACATTTCTTAAGCAATTATTTTTGTCACACCCCAAATTCTCTATGCTCTCCACATTTCTTAAGCAATTATTTTTGTCACACCCCAAATTCTCTATGCTCTCCACATTTCTTAAGCAATTATTTTTGTCACACTCCAAATTCTCTATGCTCTCCACATTTCTTAAGCAATTATTTTTGTCACACCCCAAATTCTCTATGCTCTCCATATTTCTTAAGCAATTATTTTTGTCACACCCCAAATTCTCTATGCTCTCCACATTTCTTAAGCAATTATTTTTGTCACACCCCAAATTCTCTATGCTCTCCACATTTCTTAAGCAATTATTTTTGTCACACCCCAAATTCTCTATGCTCTCCACATTTCTTAAGCAATTATTTTTGTCACACCCCAAATTCTCTATGCTCTCCACATTTCTTAAGCAATTATTTTTGTCACACTCCAAATTCTCTATGCTCTCCACATTTCTTAAGCAATTATTTTTGTCACACCCCAAATTCTCTATGCTCTCCACATTTCTTAAGCAATTATTTTTGTCACACCCCAAATTCTCTATGCTCTCCACATTTCTTAATCAATTATTTTTGTCACACCCCAAATTCTCTATGCTCTCCACATTTCTTAAGTAATTATTTTTGTCACACTCCAAATTCTCTATGCTCTCCACATTTCTTAAGCAATTATTTTTGTCACACCCCAAATTCTCTATGCTCTCTACATTTCTTAAACAATTATTTTTGTCACACTCCAAATTCTCTATGCTCTCCACATTTCGTACGCAATTATTTTATCACACTTCAAATTCTCTATACTCTCCACATTTCTTAAGCAATTATTTTTGTCACACCCCAAATTCTCTATGCTCTCCACATTTCTTAAGCAATTATTTTTTTCACACTCCAAATTCTCTATGCTCTCCACATTTCTTAAGCAATTATTTTTGTCACACCCCAAATTCTCTATGCTCTCCACATTTCTTAAGCAATTATTTTTGTCACACCCCAAATTCTCTATGCTCTCCACATTTCTTAAGCAATTATTTTTGTCACACTCTAAATTCTCTATGCTCTCCACATTTCTTAAGCAATTATTTTTGTCACACCCCAAATTCTCTATGCTCTCCACATTTCTTAAGCAATTATTTTTGTCACACCCCAAATTCTCTATGCTCTCCACATTTCTTAAGCAATTATTTTTGTCACACTCCAAATTCTCTATACTCTCCACATTTCGTACGCAATTATTTTATCACACTTCAAATTCTCTATACTCTCCACATTTCGTACGCAATTATTTTATCACACTTCAAATTCTCTATACTCTCCACATTTCTTAAGCAATTATTTTTGTCACACTCCAAATTCTCTATGCTCTCCACATTTCTTAAGCAATTATTTTTGTCACACCCCAAATTCTCTATGCTCTCCACATTTCTTAAGCAATTATTTTTGTCACACCCCAAATTCTCTATGCTCTCCACATTTCTGAAGCAATTATTTTTGTCACACCCCAAATTCTCTATGCTCTCCACATTTCTTAAGCAATTATTTTTGTCACACCCCAAATTCTCTATGCTCTCCACATTTCTTAAGCAATTATTTTTGTCACACCCCAAATTCTCTATGCTCTCTACATTTCTTAAACAATTATTTTTGTCACACTCCAAATTCTCTATGCTCTCCACATTTCGTACGCAATTATTTTATCACACTTCAAATTCTCTATACTCTCCACATTTCTTAAGCAATTATTTTTGTCACACCCCAAATTCTCTATGCTCTCCACATTTCTTAAGCAATTATTTTTTTCACACTCCAAATTCTCTATGCTCTCCACATTTCTTAAGCAATTATTTTTGTCACACCCCAAATTCTCTATGCTCTCCACATTTCTTAAGCAATTATTTTTGTCACACCCCAAATTCTCTATGCTCTCCACATTTCTTAAGCAATTATTTTTGTCACACTCTAAATTCTCTATGCTCTCCACATTTCTTAAGCAATTATTTTTGTCACACCCCAAATTCTCTATGCTCTCCACATTTCTTAAGCAATTATTTTTGTCACACCCCAAATTCTCTATGCTCTCCACATTTCTTAAGCAATTATTTTTGTCACACTCCAAATTCTCTATGCTCTCCACATTTCTTAAGCAATTATTTTTGTCACACCCCAAATTCTCTATGCTCTCCACATTTCTTAAGCAATTATTTTTGTCACACCCCAAATTCTCTATGCTCTCCACATTTCTTAAGCAATTATTTTTGTCACACTCCAAATTCTCTATGCTCTCCACATTTCTTAAGCAATTATTTTTGTCACACCCCAAATTCTCTATGCTCTCTACATTTCTTAAGCAATTATTTTTGTCACACCCCAAATTCTCTATGCTCTCCACATTTCTTAAGCAATTATTTTTGTCACACTCCAAATTCTCTATACTCTCCACATTTCGTACGCAATTATTTTATCACACTTCAAATTCTCTATACTCTCCACATTTCGTACGCAATTATTTTATCACACTTCAAATTCTCTATACTCTCCACATTTCTTAAGCAATTATTTTTGTCACACTCCAAATTCTCTATGCTCTCCACATTTCTTAAGCAATTATTTTTGTCACACCCCAAATTCTCTATGCTCTCCACATTTCTTAAGCAATTATTTTTGTCACACCCCAAATTCTCTATGCTCTCCACATTTCTGAAGCAATTATTTTTGTCACACCCCAAATTCTCTATGCTCTCCACATTTCTTAAGCAATTATTTTTGTCACACCCCAAATTCTCTATGCTCTCCACATTTCTTAAGCAATTATTTTTGTCACACCCCAAATTCTCTATGCTCTCTACATTTCTTAAACAATTATTTTTGTCACACTCCAAATTCTCTATGCTCTCCACATTTCGTACGCAATTATTTTATCACACTTCAAATTCTCTATACTCTCCACATTTCTTAAGCAATTATTTTTGTCACACCCCAAATTCTCTATGCTCTCCACATTTCTTAAGCAATTATTTTTTTCACACTCCAAATTCTCTATGCTCTCCACATTTCTTAAGCAATTATTTTTGTCACACCCCAAATTCTCTATGCTCTCTACATTTCTTAAGCAATTATTTTTGTCACACCCCAAATTCTCTATGCTCTCCACATTTCTTAAGCAATTATTTTTGTCACACTCTAAATTCTCTATGCTCTCCACATTTCTTAAGCAATTATTTTTGTCACACCCCAAATTCTCTATGCTCTCCACATTTCTTAAGCAATTATTTTTGTCACACCCCAAATTCTCTATGCTCTCCACATTTCTTAAGCAATTATTTTTGTCACACCCCAAATTCTCTATGCTCTCCACATTTCTTAAGCAATTATTTTTGTCACACCCCAAATTCTCTATGCTCTCCACATTTCTTAAGCAATTATTTTTGTCACACCCCAAATTCTCTATGCTCTCCACATTTCTTAAGCAATTATTTTTGTCACACTCCAAATTCTCTATGCTCTCCACATTTCTTAAGCAATTATTTTTGTCACACCCCAAATTCTCTATGCTCTCTACATTTCTTAAGCAATTATTTTTGTCACACCCCAAATTCTCTATGCTCTCCACATTTCTTAAGCAATTATTTTTGTCACACCCCAAATTCTCTATGCTCTCCACATTTCTTAAGCAATTATTTTTGTCACACCCCAAATTCTCTATGCTCTCCACATTTCTTAAGCAATTATTTTTGTCACACTCCAAATTCTCTATGCTCTCCACATTTCGTACGCAATTATTTTATCACACTTCAAATTCTCTATGCTCTCCACATTTCTTAAGCAATTATTTTTGTCACACCCCAAATTCTCTATGCTCTCCACATTTCTTAAGCAATTATTTTTTTCACACTCCAAATTCTCTATGCTCTCCACATTTCTTAAGCAATTATTTTTGTCACACTCCAAATTCTCTATGCTCTCCACATTTCTTAAGCAATTATTTTTGTCACACCCCAAATTCTCTATGCTCTCCACATTTCTTAAGCAATTATTTTTGTCACACCCCAAATTCTCTATGCTCTCCACATTTCTTAAGCAATTATTTTTGTCACACTCCAAATTCTCTATACTCTCCACATTTCTTAAGCAATTATTTTTGTCACACCCCAAATTCTCTATGCTCTCCACATTTCTTAAGCAATTATTTTTGTCACACCCCAAATTCTCTATGCTCTCCACATTTCTTAAGCAATTATTTTTGTCACACTCCAAATTCTCTATGCTCTCCACATTTCTTAAGCAATTATTTTTGTCACACCCCAAATTCTCTATGCTCTCCATATTTCTTAAGCAATTATTTTTGTCACACCCCAAATTCTCTATGCTCTCCACATTTCTTAAGCAATTATTTTTGTCACACCCCAAATTCTCTATGCTCTCCACATTTCTTAAGCAATTATTTTTGTCACACCCCAAATTCTCTATGCTCTCCACATTTCTTAAGCAATTATTTTTGTCACACCCCAAATTCTCTATGCTCTCCACATTTCTTAAGCAATTATTTTTGTCACACTCCAAATTCTCTATGCTCTCCACATTTCTTAAGCAATTATTTTTGTCACACCCCAAATTCTCTATGCTCTCCACATTTCTTAAGCAATTAGTTTTGTCACACCCCAAATTCTCTATGCTCTCCACATTTCTTAATCAATTATTTTTGTCACACCCCAAATTCTCTATGCTCTCCACATTTCATAAGCAATTATTTTTGTCACACTCCAAATTCTCTAAACTCTTCACATTGTTTAAGCAATTATTTTTGTCACACTCCAAATTCTCTATACTCTCCACATTTCGTACGCAATTATTTTATCACACTTCAAATTCTCTATACTCTCCACATTTCGTACGCAATTATTTTATCACACTTCAAATTCTCTATACTCTCCACATTTCTTAAGCAATTATTTTTGTCACACTCCAAATTCTCTATGCTCTCCACATTTCTTAAGCAATTATTTTTGTCACACTCCAAATTCTCTATGCTCTCCACATTTCTTAAGCAATTATTTTTGTCACACCCCAAATTCTCTATGCTCTCCACATTTCTTAAGCAATTATTTTTGTCACACCCCAAATTCTCTATGCTCTCCACATTTCTTAAGCAATTATTTTTGTCACACCCCAAATTCTCTATGCTCTCCACATTTCTTAAGTAATTATTTTTGTCACACTCCAAATTCTCTATGCTCTCCACATTTCTTAAGCAATTATTTTTGTCACACCCCAAATTCTCTATGCTCTCCACATTTCTTAAGCAATTATTTTTGTCACACCCCAAATTCTCTATGCTCTCCACATTTCTGAAGCAATTATTTTTGTCACACTCCAAATTCTCTATGCTCTCCACATTTCTTAAGCAATTATTTTTGTCACACCCCAAATTCTCTATGCTCTCCACATTTCTTAAGCAATTATTTTTGTCACACCCCAAATTCTCTATGCTCTCCACATTTCTTAAACAATTATTTTTGTCACACTCCAAATTCTCTATGCTCTCCACATTTCGTACGCAATTATTTTATCACACTTCAAATTCTCTATACTCTCCACATTTCTTAAGCAATTATTTTTGTCACACCCCAAATTCTCTATGCTCTCCACATTTCTTAAGCAATTATTTTTTTCACACTCCAAATTCTCTATGCTCTCCACATTTCTTAAGCAATTATTTTTGTCACACCCCAAATTCTCTATGCTCTCCACATTTCTTAAGCAATTATTTTTGTCACACCCCAAATTCTCTATGCTCTCCACATTTCTTAAGCAATTATTTTTGTCACACTCCAAATTCTCTATGCTCTCCACATTTCTTAAGCAATTATTTTTGTCACACCCCAAATTCTCTATGCTCTCCACATTTCTTAAGCAATTATTTTTGTCACACCCCAAATTCTCTATGCTCTCCACATTTCTTAAGCAATTATTTTTGTCACACTCCAAATTCTCTATGCTCTCCACATTTCTTAAGCAATTATTTTTGTCACACCCCAAATTCTCTATGCTCTCCACATTTCTTAAGCAATTATTTTTGTCACACCCCAAATTCTCTATGCTCTCCACATTTCTTAAGCAATTATTTTTGTCACACCCCAAATTCTCTATGCTCTCCACATTTCTTAAGCAATTATTTTTGTCACACCCCAAATTCTCTATGCTCTCCACATTTCTTAAGTAATTATTTTTGTCACACTCCAAATTCTCTATGCTCTCCACATTTCTTAAGCAATTATTTTTGTCACACCCCAAATTCTCTATGCTCTCCACATTTCTTAAGCAATTATTTTTGTCACACCCCAAATTCTCTATGCTCTCCACATTTCTGAAGCAATTATTTTTGTCACACTCCAAATTCTCTATGCTCTCCACATTTCTTAAGCAATTATTTTTGTCACACCCCAAATTCTCTATGCTCTCCACATTTCTTAAGCAATTATTTTTGTCACACCCCAAATTCTCTATGCTCTCCACATTTCTTAAACAATTATTTTTGTCACACTCCAAATTCTCTATGCTCTCCACATTTCGTACGCAATTATTTTATCACACTTCAAATTCTCTATACTCTCCACATTTCTTAAGCAATTATTTTTGTCACACCCCAAATTCTCTATGCTCTCCACATTTCTTAAGCAATTATTTTTTTCACACTCCAAATTCTCTATGCTCTCCACATTTCTTAAGCAATTATTTTTGTCACACCCCAAATTCTCTATGCTCTCCACATTTCTTAAGCAATTATTTTTGTCACACCCCAAATTCTCTATGCTCTCCACATTTCTTAAGCAATTATTTTTGTCACACTCCAAATTCTCTATGCTCTCCACATTTCTTAAGCAATTATTTTTGTCACACCCCAAATTCTCTATGCTCTCCACATTTCTTAAGCAATTATTTTTGTCACACCCCAAATTCTCTATGCTCTCCACATTTCTTAAGCAATTATTTTTGTCACACTCCAAATTCTCTATGCTCTCCACATTTCTTAAGCAATTATTTTTGTCACACCCCAAATTCTCTATGCTCTCCACATTTCTTAAGCAATTATTTTTGTCACACCCCAAATTCTCTATGCTCTCCACATTTCTTAAGCAATTATTTTTGTCACACTCCAAATTCTCTATGCTCTCCACATTTCTTAAGCAATTATTTTTGTCACACCCCAAATTCTCTATGCTCTCCACATTTCTTAAGTAATTTTTTTTGTCACACTCCAAATTCTCTATGCTCTCCACATTTCTTAAGCAATTATTTTTGTCACACCCCAAATTCTCTATGCTCTCCACATTTCTTAAGCAATTATTTTTGTCACACCCCAAATTCTCTATGCTCTCCACATTTCTTAAGCAATTATTTTTGTCACACCCCAAATTCTCTATGCTCTCCACATTTCTTAAGCAATTATTTTTGTCACACCCCAAATTCTCTATGCTCTCCACATTTCTTAAGCAATTATTTTTGTCACACTCCAAATTCTCTATGCTCTCCACATTTCTTAAGCAATTATTTTTGTCACACCCCAAATTCTCTATGCTCTCCACATTTCTTAAGCAATTATTTTTGTCACACCCCAAATTCTCTATGCTCTCCACATTTCTTAAGCAATTATTTTTGTCACACCCCAAATTCTCTATGCTCTCCACATTTCTTAAGCAATTATTTTTGTCACACCCCAAATTCTCTATGCTCTCTACATTTCTTAAGCAATTATTTTTGTCACACCCCAAATTCTCTATGCTCTCCACATTTCTTAAGCAATTATTTTTGTCACACTCCAAATTCTCTATGCTCTCCACATTTCTTAAGCAATTATTTTTGTCACACCCCAAATTTTCTATGGTCTCCACATTTCTTAAGCAATTATTTTTGTCACACCCCAAATTCTCTATGCTCTCCACATTTCTTAAGCAATTATTTTTGTCACACTCCAAATTCTCTATGCTCTCCACATTTCTTAAGCAATTATTTTTGTCACACCTCAAATTCTCTATGCTCTCCACATTTCTTAAGCAATTATTTTTGTCACACTCCAAATTCTCTATGCTCTCCACATTTCTTAAGCAATTATTTTATCACACTTCAAATTCTCTATGCTCTCCACATTTCGTTGGCAATTATTTTATCACACTTCAAATTCTCTATACTCTCCACATTTCTTAAGCAATTATTTTTGTCACACCCCAAATTCTCTATGCTCTCCACATTTCTTAAGCAATTATTTTTATCACACTTCAAATTCTCTATACTCTCCACATTTCTTAAGCAATTATTTTTGTCACACTCCAAATTCTCCATACTCTCCACATTTCTTAAGCAATTATTTTTGTCACACTCCAAATTCTCTATACTCTTCACATTTCTTAAGCAATTATTTTTGTCACACTCCAAATTCTCTATACTCTCCACATTTCGTACGCAATTATTTTATCACACTTCAAATTCTCTATACTCTCCACATTTCTTAAGCAATTATTTTTGTCACACTCCAAATTCTCTATGCTCTCCACATTTCTTAAGCAATTATTTTTGTCACACTCCAAATTCTCTATACTCTCCACATTTCATAAGCAATTATTTTTGTCACACTCCAAATTCTCTATACTCTCCACATTTCTTAAGCAATTATTTTTGTCACACTCCAAATTCTCTATACTCTCCACATTTCTTAAGCAATTATTTTTGTCACACTCCAAATTCTCTATACTCTCTACATTTCATAAGCAATTATTTTTGTCACACTCCAAATTCTCTATACTCTCCACATTTCATAAGCAATTATTTTTGTCACGCTCCAAATTCTCTATACTCTCCACATTTCATAAGCAATTATTTTTGTCACACTCCAAATTCTCTATACTCTCCACATTTCATAAGCAATTATTTTTGTCACGCTCCAAATTCTCTATACTCTCCACATTTCTTAAGCAATTATTTTTGTCACACTCTAAATTCTCTATACTCTCCACATTTCTCAAGCAATTATTTCCGTCAAAGCGAGATATTTTTCAATTTGTAAAAACTTAGACACATTTCAAATTTACCATGTCGGATTTGTCTCATTTTGATTATTTGGACTACTATTCTCACCTTGGATATTATTCTCATAACGTTTCGGCCGATGTAACCTCCGACCTTTTTCCGTTGCATCTTGTGGAACTCGAGAATCTTTCTGCCGAACTCGGAAATCTGTACGAAATTTCGAACTGAACCCTTAATTTAATCCATGGGGGTATCTTGCCCTCATTCCGTCAGCCATGACCAGGTAGAAGTCTTAAGTAATTTGTAATTGTATTCTTATAACGCCTGCGTTGAGGTTTGAACCTTCAACCGCCAGAAGACTGTCTTAATGATACAAATTATCAATCCTCATTTAAAAAATCCCGAAACATACAGCTGCATCGGAGTTCAGACCTGGTTCATGTGTGTGTTGTTTTGTATATCCACGTTAATTATTTTCGTTTGCGTGTATACGAAGACTAGAATTATATAGATGTACTTTTTAGGTTATAATTATAAACTTTTACCATGCGTAGTCGGTCTCTTTATTAAGAATTGATCATATTAGTTATATGTTTCATTAGATCAGACATTATAAATTGTATGTATAAAATTGCTTACGTCAGGTATATTGTTTTGATTTCATCGGCCATCTTCTTTTTATATTATCTACCATCTTGTATTTATATTATCGGCCATCTTATTTTTATATTATAGAGCATCTTATTTTCATATTATCTGTCAACTTATGTTTATATTATCGACCATCTTGTTTTTGTATAAAAGACAATCTTATTTTCATATTATCGGCAAACTTGTTTTTATATTATTGGCCATCTTGTTTTTATATTATAGACCATTTTATTTTCACATTATCGACCATCTTGTTTTTATATTATCGGCCATCTTGTTTTTATATTATAGACCATTTTATTTTCACATTATCGACCATCTTGTTTTTATGTTATCGGCCATCTTGTTTTTATATTATCGGCCATATTGTTTTTATATTATCGGCCATATTGTTTTTATATTATCGGGCATCTTGTTTTTATATTATAGACCATTTTATTTTCATATTATCGGCCAACTTGTGTTTATATTATCGGCCGTATTGTTTTTATTCTATTTGTCATCTTATTTTTATATTATCTAGCATCTGTTTTTGGTATCGGCCATGTTGTGTTTATATTGTCGGTCACCTGGTTTTTATATTATCTGTCATCTTGTTTTTATATTATGAGCCATTTGTTTTTACATTATCTGTTATGTCGTGTTAATATAATCTGACATGTGTTTATATTATCCGCCAACTGGTTTTTATAATATTGGCCTCCTGGTCGTTATACTATCTGTGATATTGTGTTTATATTATCTGACATCTTGAGTTTATATTATCGGCCATCTAATTTTTATACTATCTGCCATTTTGTTTGTATAATATCTGCCACCTTGTTTTTATATCATACGCTCTATGGGTTTTATATTATCTGTAATATTGTGTTTATATTATCGGCCATCTTGTGTTTATATTATATGCCATCTTGTATTTATATTATCGACCATATTTTGTTAATATTATCTGACATCTTGTGTTTATATTATAGACCATATTGTGTTTATAGTCAAATGACATACTTTCTTCCATCTCACTTTCATTTTTGTCAAATGACATACTTTCTTCCATCTCACTTTCATTTTTGTCAAATGACATACTTTCTTCGATTTCACTTTCAATTTCTTCAAGATTTTAAACATTTATTTCTTACACCGTTTTCTTTCATTTTCTTTCTCTTTAATTTTCTTTTTCTTTTCATTCCTTTTCTCTTTCATTTACTTTATCTTACATTTTCTTTCTCTTTGATTTTTATTTCCTTTCACTTTCATTTTCTTTAACTTTCATTTTACTTTTCTTTCTCTTTCATTTTTATGTCTTTCATTTCCTTTCTCTTTCATTGTCTTTCTCTTCCATTCCCTTTTTTATTCATTTTCTATTTGTTTTCATTTGCTTTCTCTTTAATTTTATTTATCTTTCATTTTATTTATCTGTTGTAGGAGCACTTTCTTCGGAGTTGATAAGTCCTCTTGTTAAGGAGTTAATCAATGATAATATTTATTTAAAGAAAAAAAATATAAGTCTGAATCGACAGAAGATGAACCATTACCATAGGATGAAGATGATTATGATTATCTGATCGAAATGTCCTCTAGTCTTATACTGAGAGTTGTTGCTTTTTGTTGTTGTTGCAGCTGATGAGGATAATGAACGGGTAGACAGACGAGAACCCGCCATTGCTGTCATTTTAGAGGTAGTTTAGAGAGAGCTGTAAAGGAAGGATCGAAGCTATCTTTGTTGGTTTTCGTTTTGCTTTCTTATCTCTCCCCCCACACACCGGTAAGATGTGACACAAGGTCGGAAAGTGGGATTGAAAAGCCAGCGCCCTACAGGTTGAACACTCCGGCCCACAAAAAATGGCTGGGCAGCCTCGTTGGCGTCCCGCCTCAGGCGATTATCAATAAACTAATCCCTTCTCAAAGGGTGAGAAGGCAAAGCCTACGAGGATGGACCTCCTAGAACTGTACAGGACAATCGCTAAGATCGGCGGAATCAAGGTCTGAAGGCCAAGACGGTACCGATCTAAGGGTTATAGCATCCATCGGAACAGATACTACACTTTGATCTCAGACAAAAGGCCAATGTTAACTGTCGTCGTCGTATTGAATCGCTGTTCCGACCGCCGAGGATTCTGGGGGAAAAGGCTGCTGCTGCTACTGCTGCTGCATTGCCGTCTTCTATGAAAGCAACAGTGGGGTTAGGGTTAGGGTTAGGGTTAGGGTTAACGTTAGGTTTAGGTTTAGGGTTAGGATTAGGGTTATGGTTATGGTTAGGGTTAGGGTTAGGGTTGACCATAAAAGTACATGATGGGTGAATGTATTTATTTATCTACCTCCCACGTTGGAAAGATGTGACACAAGGTCAGGAAAGCGTCGTTTGAAAAGCCAGCGTCCCAGAGAAGAGCATTCTGAGCTACAAAAATGCCTTGGCAGCCTTGTCGGCATTCCCCGGTACGGGCGCTTCAGGCGATTAGAAATTAACCAATACCTTCTTAAAGGCGAGAAGGTAAAGCCTGGGAGGGTTGCCCTCCTAGAACTGCACAGGACCATACCTCAGAGAACAAGCCACCTAGACTCTTCTGGTCTGATTTTGGTATGAAGTTGCCCCAAACGGCAGTTTGGTAGATAGCCTTTTTTATACAATTGGACCAGCTGATGAAAACGATTTGATGAGATCTGATTGGTTAGTGAAATGACCATGTGTGCAGAAGGGATGGAATTGTGATGATTTTTGCCACCATGAGCCGAGCTGTTTAAATATCAAACATCCGGGTTTTTTGTTAGCCGTGCCGAGTCGTAAACGAGAGGGGGACACGACACTTTTTTCAATTTCTTTAAATATTCATGTGTTCTTCATTTTCTTCTAATTTTTCAAATTTGAATTCTTATTGTCTCTCCCTTTCATTTTATATCCACATTTCTTTTTTTTCTTTTCTTTTGTTTAATATTTGCCAAATTTTCAACATCTCTTTGTTTTATAAGAACATAACACCAATTTATCGAAACCTTGGCATGTTAATGTAAGCAAAACAACTTATATTTCGCTCTGAAGCGAAGAAAGTAGCCTAGGAAGCTTTGCAGGGTTTAGAGTTATCTCCCCTTGGAGCCCATTAACAGAGAGATCAGGGTTACGCGCCCTTACTTACTGGCCCCTTCTATTACGTGACAGAGCCGGGGAAACAATAAAAATGGCAGCCATGACATCAGAGATTTAAACACGTGTCTGGACGAACCGAAAGGGTTAATGGCGCACACAGAAACTTGTCCATCTTCGTCCTTACTTGTAAATAGCGACAATAAATGTGTTAAGTTTTTTTTACATCGTCCATTTATTTTTAAAACTAATTCATTACGTATAATTAGTTCGTCAGCATTTAAACGACATGGAAAACTATGCTGTTTACTTCTATACTTGTTATTGGCGTGCAGAGAATATGGGGTTACGGCGTGGTGACCCTGGGCGTTCAAATTAGGAGAAGGGGCATCAAATCATATTCAAACTATCTCTCTTTCTCATATTATTCAGTACTAGGACTTATACTTGAGTCTTTGGGGCATACAATCAAAAAGTTGGCCCCGGGCATCACTAGACCCCTTCACGCTACTGATACTTGGGCTGCTTAAGAAGTCAATGTATCTTAGCACATGCGCAGAAATGAAAACAGTCTCCCCCCAGTGGATTAAATAAAGGGTTCAGTTTATTCCCGGGAGGCTTTTTGGCCTTTTGGCAAAGATCAAAGTGTAGTATCTATTCCGATGGATACTGCATAGACTGGTATCGTCTTGGCCTTCGGGGCTTGATTTACGCCGGTCTATGGGACGGTCCTGCGCAGTTCTATGAGGTCCACCCTCCCAGGCTTTGCCTCCCCTCTTTAGGGAGGAGTAAGTTTATTGCTTACTGTCTGAGGTACTCCTACCGGAGAATGCCGACGGGGCTATCCAGGCAGTTCTTAATGGCCAGAGTGCTCACCTTCTCGAGCGCTGGCTTTTCAAGTCCCACTTTCCCGACCCGACCTTGGATCACATCTTACCTTGCGGGAGTAAGATAAAACTGGCCTTGTGCCTAACCTCCTGGCGAGGAAGTAAATAAATACAGAAGATGCCTGAAGAAGGCCAGAGAGTGCAACGGTCAACACGTTGTGAACATAACAATTAAGATGAGTACAGCAGTACGAAACATGTAAACAAATTATGATACCTACTTTCAGAAATATCGTCAAATAATTTTAAAAAGTAATGACGACAAGTTTTGACGATTTTAGGCGTCAGCTTTACAGATCCGCCCTTCGTTTTTTTTTTTTTATGTGGATGTTAAATGGCAATCGTATTTTCAATTGTTTCATTGTCAAAGGCTTTTGTTCTTAAAATCAGGCAGATAATCCGTTGAGGAATACTTTTTTCTATACCGATGACTCAAATCCATCACTGATAACGTCAGCAGCTTTCAAAACCGCTTAATCCAGATTAATCGTGTCGTTTTTATTGTCATTTTGTTAACCTTGTCGCCTATACTTACACACATTTTTAATTATTTCGTGACTTTGAAATTTCATGCCGCATGAAATGATTATTACTTGTTCAAATTAAAACAACTGAGGTTCAAATCAAAACAACTGAAATTTAAATTAAGATTTTTGTTATGGAAATCGCTCCAGACAAGGCACGACGTCACTTGATGCAAGGAGCTAAAACAATTCTACTTCAAGGTTTAAAAAAAATAGCCGACGATAAGTGTAAGATGGATTGATTCCGACGCAGAACACAGCAATTATTCCCCCTTTGTCAGAAACATCGCTAAAATGTGAAGACGAAAGGAAAAATTAAGGGAAACGAGAGTTACGAGGCTGCTGAAAGTAAAGCCAAGATCCACTTTCTACTCTCCTTTTTGCTATTTAAATAACCCTATATAATTGAACTGAATCTCTCTCTCTCTCTTTCTCTCTCTCTCTCTCTCTCTCTCTCTCTATATATATATATATATATAGGCTGCGGCGTTGTCTGAGTGTGAAAATAATTATATATATATATATATATATATATATATATATATATATATATATATATATATATATATAATTATTTCCACAATCAGACAACGCCGCAGCCTACAACCCATGAGAGAAACAAACCGGAAGTCCTAGACTCGAGTTTCTCCCTACTCACAAGAAGGATTGTCTGATTGTGGAAATAATTACATATATCATCTCACATTCAAAAATCTAACATGTATTTGCTCGCTTGGTTAGTTTGTTGGATGACATCGTCCTAGCGAGTATAAAATCCCTCTTGCAAGACATCGGCCTGGGTTCGAAGTAGTTGGATGACTACACCCCTTGTTGAGAAGAGTAGGTACATTCCACAGTCGGCTATCGTCGCGGTTTGCTTAATCTGTGTAAATTAATAGTCGTTTTTGTATGTGGCGAGGTAGCTCAGTGGCAGAGTACTCGATTCGCATGCAAGAAACTCAGGTTTCGAATCCTGAGTTTGGATGTGTTCTATTGGAATTTGTTAAAGCCCCCCCCCCCCTCACTCATTGGCTGTTGCCATGTCCCTTAAGGGCCTTACGGATTGGCTGTCAGGCATTGCAACCCATTTTTAGTATAGGTGTCACGTGAGCCAGCCCTTAAAAACCCTTGTATACGGCTTCCCGCCCTCTTTTTCAACGACTCCACTCCAGTCAACAACACATCGGGCGGTCTTCTCAGTAATACAGCCCACGACGGCATCACAGAGAATGATCTCCCGCCGTTACCAGAACTCTAAAACAGATAAGTTCACCCGAACCACGTTTTCGCAAACCATCCTCTCTTCCATCCTCTCTATAATTTACCAATGCCTAAATGAACTTTTTGAAACTGTAAATACTCAATCCAACTTTCTCTTTCTTACTAAATTGATATGAAATTACACCCTTGTGTTTTGTGTTCCGTCCTATATCTATCTTTGAGGAGTTTATCTGCACATGGTTACCCGATTCTCACGTGGGAGAATTGAACTTTATTTCAGGATTATTTTAATCCGAACAGTTCTACTGATGAGCCCAAAGGAGGGCGAAACTTTAGTTTAGGACTTCCGGTTTGTTTCTTTCATGAGTTGTAGGCTGCGGCATTGTCTGATTGTGGAAATAATTATATATATATATATATATATATATATATATATATATATATATATATATACATACATATATATATATATATATATATATATATATATATATATATATATATATATATATATATATATATATATATATACACACACACAGGGTGATTGGAAAGGAATCCCTATTATTAAGTGCTCGTAATTTATTACTGAAATATAATTTTTACAAGAAATAAATATGATAAGAAAGTGTATAGCATGGGGTTTTATTCAAAATTCGATATGGGTGCCAGCAATCGCCACCAGCGGAACACTGCACATGGACATAACGATAGAGTAGACAAAGACTAGCAATGTCTTTTCTATGAGAATGCGATAGTAGGGAACAGAAGAGATCCGCTCCCACTAGATTGCGAATTCGATTTTGAACTCTGCCAAGGTATTGAAGTGACTTGAGCGGCATTTCCCGATATGCGGCATCAGTACTCCCATCTTAGGGTGTACCTGTCTCCTTTCTGCCATATTTGACGCTTGCAAGAGAAAAGGTGTAAAGGGGTTGTTACATTATGTTATTATTATTACGTTGGACTATAACCCCCCCCCTTTCCCTGTTACTCCCAGCATGCATCTGCATCCGTTTCCGGCCTCTCTCGGAATAAAGCTTGGCTTCGGCCAGTATGTCTTATCTCTCTTCTACACTTGTGTTCTCTTTACTTCTTAAATACATCGTAATGTAACAGGGGTCATATTCAGTTTTCCAATACAACTAAGATTAATTGGAAAAATCTTCGAAAAAGAAAACTTATTGAAATTCAAATTCCATTTGTTTGTGCTTGTCGGTAATCCACTGATTATTGCCAGAAATAATTTCCTCCCGAGTTCACTCCTTTAAACCGCGTTGCTTAGATTATGGCCTAAGCCCACAAATCCTGTTATTAGATAAAAAGAAAAACCGAATCTAACACGAAATGAGTTAATCGTAGCTTTATTCTAATCATGAGATTAAAACTACATTTCAATATGAAATTGTGTTCAGAGTTGTGAAAATGTTTTGCTTTTTTTTTTTTGCTATTTCGTGCGACATTTTCTTTCGCTAGCAACAAATAAACAGCAAATAGTGGACGTACTTGTTTGAACTTGCCCTGATTCTTTAGATAAGATATTCTCATTATCTCAACCGAAACAAGGTTGTGTTTTTTTTTCACATTTGTTTTGTTTTTTGTTTTATTTACCTCTGCTTGTTTTTACCTTTCTTCTTTTTTTTTTACCTCTAGTCTATTTAATTCTTTTTTCTTTTAACGTTTGTTTTGTTTTTACCTCTGGTTTTATCTCTTTTTATTTTTTATTTTTATTTTACTTCCAGTCTGTTTTAACCTCTATTCTATTTAAATTTTTTTTATTTTTACGTTTGTTTTGTTTTTACCTCTGGTTTTACCTCTGTTTTTTTTTTTACCCCCAGTCTGTTTTAACCTCTATTCTATTTAATTCTTTTTTCTTTTTACGTTTGTTTTGATTTTACCTCTGGTTTTACCTCTGTTTTTTAATTTTTTACCCCCATTCTGTTTAAACCTCTATTCTATTTAATTATTTTTTTCTTTTTGCGTTTGTTTTGTTTTTACCTCTGATTTTACGTCTGTTTTTCATTTCTTTCTTTTTTTACTTCCAGTCTGTTTTAACCTCTAGTCTATTTAATTATTTTTTTCTTTTTATGTTTGTTTTGTTTTTACCCTTGGTTTTACCTCTGTTTTTTTTTGTTACCCCAGTCAGTACGTTTGTTTAACCTCGGACTGTTATACTATTTCACCTCGGTTTCTTTTTTTATTACCTCTGCCAACTTTTAACTTCTTTTATATAAAACAACAGTATGTTTTACCGCTTGTTCTATTTAATTCTTTTTTCTTTTTACTTTTATCTGTTTTTGTTCTGTTTTTGTAGTTTTTGTTTTACCGCAGTAAGTACCTTTGTTTAACCTCCAACTGTCTTAATTTTTCACTTCGGTTTCTTTTCTCTTCCTTTGAAGTAAGGATTAAGTCATAGACATGGCCATACCCATAACAGGCCGGCTAGACACACATCTGACCGCTTGAAACTGGGGGCCAGTCACCAGATAAACTTTTAGTTGGTAACACTTCGTTGTCACTGGTCCAAGAAAATTTCATTCCGAAACTAAATTTTAACTCATCAAATTTATTTCAGCTGAGGTTCTGTTATTTTATCATTATTTACATTTGGATTATAAGTTCGTCAGTTAAAAGTCAAAATTGATTTTTTATTTATTTACATGTAAACAGCTCTGTTCATTGACGAAATATCACTTTTACTTTTTTTTTAAGTTTAAAAAAAGTATTGTCTTTTAGAATTTGTTAATAAATCGTACATTCTGAAGTTCAAATCTTTTATATATTCTTAGGAAGTATACTATAAATGTGTTAACGTTTTATTTACATGTAAACAGCTCTGTTCATTGACGAAATATCACTTTTACTTTTTTATTTAAAGTTTTAAAAAAGTATTGTCTTTTAGAATTTGTTAATAAATCGTACATTCTGAATTTCAAATCTTTTATATATTCTTAGGAAGTTTACTTTATTTACATGTAAACAGCTCTGTTAATTCACGAAATATCACTTTTACTTTTTTTTATTTCAATATAATGTGTTGAATATTTCTAAAAATGCTAAAAAAGTGTTGTGTGACAGCCTGTCAAGGCAATTATAATAATGAGTAAAATAAGGTTCGAGTGTTTCGTATCCCAAAAGATCAAGATGAGAGAGAAAGATGGTTAAAGGAAATACCAAGAGCTAACACTCCTAACCACTCAGACACTGTTGTTTGTGATTATGAAACTGTGTTTGTTATGGGAAAAGCACGACCCAAAGATTTGCCATCAAGTGTGATACCAAGTCCTTTATCAAAACCAAGGACAACAAAAAAAAGTTCCGCTTCTGTGCGAAGTGTACAAAATGAGGAGTTTGCACATTTTTTAGATAAAGATAGAATTGATAATTTTTACAAATTTGTGTGCTGATATTGACCATCATGATTTTGCGCCAGCAGTTACCTGCTACAATTCTAACAATCAACAGTTCATCCAGTCTTGTCATATTTTTACTGAAAGTATTCCGATTTTTAAAATTAAAATTTTTTAAACCTTAACGTTTGAATGTTACCATGCAAGTATACTCATACACATTTCTTCTCATTAGTTTCGAATTGAGAAAGCAATTCGTTACCTTAGTAACTTGAAAATTGAACTAGAGAAATAGGTTTTGAGACAACATATCGAAGTTATGTCGCCACGAATAGTTGTCAAAAAAGTTTACGAGTCGGAAATGCTTGTCCAAGCATTTGAATATTTTGCCACATCTCGGTCTCTTTATAACAAACTTCGAGATCATTACAAATTACCCAGTATGAAAACACTAGTGAATATGACCTCAAAAGTTTCGAAGATAAATGATCTGAATTTTCTTGGTGATGTGTTTAGCAAACTGTCAGATAAACAGAAAAAATGTATCATCCTAGTTGATGAAGTGCATATTAAAGTGAGTTTTCAATATCAAGAGGGAAACATATTTGGTGTTTCCA
The DNA here is from genome assembly GCA_963556195.1 of Sepiola atlantica. Lineage (NCBI taxonomy): Eukaryota > Metazoa > Mollusca > Cephalopoda > Sepiida > Sepiolidae > Sepiola > Sepiola atlantica. Next base: position 31,966,354 of record OY744541.1, on the reverse strand, counting down.
AAGATTCTGAAGAGGCATTAGCAAAAACTGTATTGGGTATTATGATCAAATGTTTACATGGTGGGCCAAAGTTTTTGATTAAGATGATCCCAGTTGCCAAACTAAATTCGGAATTTTTGTTTTAAAATGTTAGAAATGTTGTTGATTTTAGCCTTGGGTTACTAAAAATGGTATATACTTGCTTTTCGATTATGTACATATATTTAAAAATATTCAAAATAACTGGATAACTGAGGCCTGTTCAGAATTGCTGTTTTTATTCTGATGGTAAAGAAATGATAGCAAAATGGAAAATAGTGAAACAACTTTTTGTGCATGAAAAAAATCAATTTGTTAAGTTATCACAACTAACAGAAGTAGCGGTTCTTCCAAAACCAGTTGAGAGACAAAACGTTTCCCACTGTTTGAAAGAGATACACCGTTTCTGTCATTGTTGACGCCATTCCCTATCGGGACGGGACTACAATCAATTCAGCTTGCCGATGATTCCACCAGGCACGAAGATTTACTAAAGATGTCTAAATCTGCCCTTTTGGATGAAACCGCGGTACATTGCTGAAATATGTAATATACAGTATCTAAATAAAGTATATATATATATATATATATATATATATATATATATAATGCACAGACACGTGTCTCGTCTTTTCAATGGTAATCAGTGTAGCTAGACACAGAGGGGTCACTAACTCCGTGATTCGAACGCCGGACATTAGTCACTACCTATAACAGTAATTCCGACGCTATACTCTCGGTGCCAAATTTTGAGCTCGGATCTCAGAACAGATGATTCACTGCAGGGATGAAATATGGACACCTCTGTGTATCTCTTTGCAATGGATACATTTTCATACTATATATATATATATATATATATATATATATATATATATATATATATATATATATATATGAATGAAGCGACAGAAAGGCAGAAAGAGAGAGGGCGAGAAAAAAGGAGATAAGGAGAGAGAGAGGGGAAGAGAGAGAGAGAGGGAGGAGATTTACAAATAGTCCGTGTCATTTAGCAAATTGAATGATAGAAGACTGATCAGCTATTGATAGATCAACGTCGATAAACCAATATGTCGTTTGACTGATTGAAGTTCAAACACAGTGAGAGATGAAGATGCTGTTATAATCACACCCAACATCATCTGCGGTCGTTCCTATCATTAATAATCCAGGCTGAACAACGTTGGTAGCTTCAGCCTTGACGAGAGATTTAATATTAAACGAGTTAGCTATCTATCAATTTATCACTTTCTTTCTATATATCAATCCATATATTATAATTTGTCTCTCATCCTCACTCCTTCTCCCCACCCCCTCTCTCTCTCTCTTTCTCTCTCTCTCTCTCTCTCTCTCTATATATATATATATATATATATATATATATATATGTCTGTGTGTAAGTTCTTATAAAAAATATATATTTAAGTATATACTCCTTATAATATGCGAAAATGTTTCAATTTGCAAGCTCAATAAAGTTGTATTACAAGCTTCAGAGCATATATACTTTATAGTTGCATTCCAATGACCATAGGAAAAATAAATACCAAACCATAATTTTCATTTATTCTTACATTTTTTCTTTCATCAATACCTGTATTTCTTCTTCGTCTAACTAACAACATTTAAATTTTTTTTCCAAATTTAATACCTTTTCTATATCTTACCTGCGTTTCACACCGTGTATATATATATATATATATATATATATATATATATATATATATATATATATATATATATATGAATATCTGGGCAGCATCTTCTCTTTCAGGCAAGCATTGTTGAATATAATAGACAACTCGTGTCTAGATATCGTAGATCCTTTCAATAGTCCGAAGTAGGATCTTAGTTTCGGATGGGAATTGGCTGATGAATTTGCCATAATTTGCATCTGTCTTCCAAGTACTTTCGGACCCATCTAGGTCCATCTTCAGGGGGAATGAGGCTAATCAGTCTAGACCATGTGTAGTATTTATAGAAGGTGTTTGGCGGGAATTCCCATCCGAAACTAAGATCGTAATTCGGACTATTGAAAGGATCTACCAAAGGATATCTAGACACGAGTTGTCTATTATATTTAACAATATATATATATATATATATATATATATATATGCTGTGAAACGCAGGTAAGATATATATATATATATATCATACAAAAATATATTAAAGAACAGAAATTATTAAACAAATATTTTTAAACTTCTGAGAAATTTCTTTCTTTGATTCTCATCATATTCGGTTTAAAGTCCATGTTACATGCTGGCATGTTACATGCTACATGTTACATGCTACATGTTACATGCTGGCATGTGTTGAACAGCTTTCAACGCATATATTGCATAGCCTGACACTGATACGCTTTCAGTTTCATCTATTATTCAATCAACATTTTTGTGGTAAGTTTTCCTTATAACAAACCCACATTTTTATATTAAGTAAAAATGAATGCTCTCAATATCCTATAAAGTCAAGTAAATATTTGAAAGTAATTTTGTTCAAATATAATATTGCATTTACAAAAGATTTTTTGTAATAAATTAAAGAAGATATATTTAGGCACTAATGGGTTAAGAACTGATCACTCGGGTTTACTATCTGATATATGAGTGAAATAGGGATCAGCAGATTGTATCATCATGTAACATGATATTTTGGAGTATATAACTCTGATCGTACCGTTGCATTTTTTAAAAAAATGTCCTCTTTTTTGTAGATCGTTCAGCTATGAGCACTGAGGAATGAACGATTTACATCGAGCAAAGAATACAAAGAATATCACCCTACTAGAACAACCTCTTAATTCACTTAATCTTGCTCCGTCTGACTGTAAACATTTGCAATGCTGCAAGTTTAGTGGGGTGCATAATTGAAATGCATGTGAACGACAGGCCTGCAATGGGAGAAATATTTAGCCAATGGGATGACCTTTGAAAAAATAATAATGTCTTCTTGGATATGAGGTTCTATGTTGTGATTTTGAGCCACTTGAGTATAGAAAAATTAATATCCCTCCCGATATGGGGAATTCTGGGAAGTAAGATTTTATGTCCATAGATAAGCAGCTTTGCCTTTTCAAGTAGGATGACTTTATGGTCTTCTCTAAATGACACCAGTATATCTGTCTTTCTTTCTTTCTCTCTCTCTCTCTCGCATGCTCTCTCTCTGGTTTCAGGTGGCAATCCGTATAGTACTTTGCCGATAGTTTTTAATTCGGCCATTTTCTCGCTTTCGATTTTCTCGCTTTCGACTTTCGTCTATATATATATATATATATATATATATATATATATATATATATATATATATATATATATATATATATGAGAGAGAGAAAGAGAGAAAGACAGATATACTGGTGTCATTTAGAGAAGACCATAAAGTCATCCTACTTGAAAAGGCAAAGCTGCTTATCTATGGACATAAAATCTTACTTCCCAGAATTCCCCATATCGGGAGGGACATTAATTTTTCTATACTTAAGTGGCTCAAAATCACAGCATGGAACCTCATATACAAGAAGACATTATTATTTTTTTCTAAAGATCATTCCATTTCTTAGGTTGTCTTTCTTCTCTTGGCTTAATATTTCTCCCATTGCAGGCCTGTCGTCCAACTAATTGCCCGCTGTGATTGGATATATATATATACATATATATATATATATATATATATATATATATATATATATATATATATATGTATATATGTATATATATATATATATATATATGTATATATGTATATATATATATATATATATATGTATATATATATATATATATATATTTATATATATATATTTATATATATATATATATTTATATATGTATATATATATATATATATTTATATATTTATATATATATATATATATGTATATATATATATGTATTTATATATATATATATTTATATATATATATGTATATATATATATATGTATATATATATATGTATATATATATATGTATATATATATATGTATATATATATATATGTATATATATATATATATATGTATATATATATATATATATATATATATATATATATGTATATATATATATATATATATATATATTACATCAGAGCGGGCAATTAGTTGAGTTTCTATGGATCTCAGAGACAAATAGTCCTTTTGGCGTTAAATTGATGGACTGTTTGTGTTGTGTTGGAAGATATTTTTTTTGATTTGTCATTTTGTAGAAGAAAACAAATATATTTGTAACTTTTCTCAAAAAAAACATTGTTACTTGTTTTAAACTGGAGTTGTGTTTTTGCTTCGATGAAGAATCTTTTTGATACAGCCGTGACAGAGACCACACGATTCACACTGCAACCAGTGTCGGAATCAAGTTTCGAATTTGGAGGAAGACAAAAACAAAAAGCAGACGATCACGGCCTGTGCAGCGAACACACACAGACACAGGTTCAGATGACTTAAAAAAAGTACTTTTCCATAAGCACAATGATATCATCAAAGAGAAGGTGGCTAATCAGGATGCTGTCACGATGGAGATGAGGAGCATCCCAGAAGAATTCTTCCAGCATTGCAAAGAAGAGTGACAGAGAATGATAGCAAAGTTTATTAAACCTCGAGAAATTGTTTAATTCGAAGTGGAAATCATGTAGTTTGTTGTTTGAAATTGAGATAACATTTTTTTTACATAAATCCCATTACTTTTCAGACACATCTCAAACATACATACAGATGTAAAGGCACACGTTTCTCATATTCGTTGTGACGATGAAAGTATACCAACAACAGTGATGCAGCGAACCGCACAAACATCAAAGCAAGCGTGACTGAGCCAGATCGAGTGCAAAATGCAAATTCTCTGGTGAACGCGAGGCGTGTCAAAACGGATAAAATTGGCAAGTTTGGGTCACCAAGGACAATTTGCTTCAGAGTTCCACCTAGTTCAGACCGGTTCACTGCGGAGTTTACTGTAAATATGCAAAATGTTGCATGTTTAGTCGGGTGCATAGATGCATGCTACAAACGGCACACATGTTGAAAATAGTTAGCTAAGAGAGAAGGCCACCCAAGAAATCGGTTATCATGTTTGATAAAAATAATGGCATACCACTTGAGAGTTTACAGAAGTTATGATCACTTCAATTGATAATCAGTTTTTATGTGTAAGCAGCCAATAATTCTGAAGTTGTCTGTGGTTGGTCTAAATAGGAACGTCATTTGATGCCTCTCTCTCATTCTCTCTCTCTCTCTCTCTATATATATATATATATACATGTATATATACATAGATTTCAGAAACATATTAGTAAAAAACACTGCCATCATCATGTTCTCAAATAAATTGCAACCTGCGCCTCCCCATAATCGAAGCCTTACTCATTCGAGCAAAACGCCCTACCATCAACCAAGCTCGATATCAGGAAGGAGAGAGTGTACTAACATGCTTTTAATAAAAAATTTTTTTAATCGACTTTCTTAATAAATTCACCAATTTTAATTTGTGTAACTCCTCATGTGCCTGAAGAAGACTCATGGGAGTCGAAAACGTTTGCAATTGAACAGAACGTTTGCAGTTTTTGCGAGTGATTGTTCATACTTGAACAGAACATTAAATCGTTGGTTCGCCAAATTGAAAAGATGGATAAAAAAGAAACAAATAGGAATTGTCACTGTTGTTTAATCAAACATGCATCAACAAAGAAATGCTGCCTAAGTATACATATATATATATATATATACATATATATATATATTACCTTTTGCCGAACTTTTTATTTACCTGACAGTATTTACTATTCTGGTACTTAATCAGTTTTTTGTGAAATATTAATAAATCGTTTGGAGATTCGTTTTCTCTTCTCGTTTATTTCTGTTCGCCCTTTCCACCTTCCGGCAACTACATCGCATTGCTACAACCTCGGACTACTAACCTGCACTTATATATATATATATACATATATATATATATACATATATATATATATATATATATATATATATATATATATATATATATATATATATATATATATATATACATATATATATATATATATATATATATATATATATATATATATATATATATATGTATATATATGGGAAAATGAAAAAGGAAAACCAAAAAATGGATGTTTTTTATGTGTACATCAACGTTTCGTCTTTATTTATAAGACTTCATCAGGATGATAAAACAGAGAAAAATGTCATGCAAGCACAGATACATGTAGGGTAGACATATTGGGAAAAATAGAATGAAATAGTGGCCAACTGCTAGGTGGACGTCCGTATTTGTTGGAGAAATAGAAATGAATGTAGAAAAAAATGAGTGGGGAAAAAATGGACGTCCACCTAGCAGTTGGCCACTATTTCATTCTATTTTTCCCAATATGTCTACCCTACATGTATCTGTGCTTGCATGACATTTTTTCTCTATTTTATCATCCTGATGAAGTCTTATAAATAAAGACGAAACGTTGATGTACACATAAAAAACATCCATTTTTTGGTTTTCCTTTTTCATTTTCCCATCACGTCGGATTACTTTCATCCTTCTCTTCCCATATATATATATATATATATATATATATATATATATATATATATATATATATATATATATATATATATGTGTGTGTGTGTGTGTGTGTATTTATTATTAATAGTCAGACTTTCAATAGATGTTAATTTTAACCCACAAGCATGTATAAATAAATAATAGAAGCTTAGATTCGAGTAACCATGTCTTTATTCATTTCTGAAAAGGTAATTTATTTACGGGCCGTTTCCTTGTCACTTAGACAACATACAGAGTTATATATCCTGTTTTTTCATGAGTGCGACTCATCAGAAGACAACTTTAAAAATCGTGTTCTAAACATCAGGAACTAATAAAACGAAAAATAATAAAACTTACATAACCAGAGCAAGATATTCATTCAACATAAAAAGTGAAAATAAACAAATGAACTTCCATAAACATTTCTAAAGCAAACGAATAATAATTTGAGTTAAATTCGGATTAATTTGGGTCAGACACAAAATATCATTTTCCATCCAGCATGTCGGTCGTTTAAAAAAATACGCTGTCCAAACAGAAAGTTCTATTGTTAATTAGTACCAGAAGAGGACGGCGCAGAAGATAAATGTCCCTTTCGTGAATTAATACCAGCCAAGACAAAGGGGAATAATTCGCAAACATTTAAAACATGTATAAATTAAGATATGATGCTACAATGAAAAACTTACAGCCAAATCCCATTGAAGGACTGGCGCTCGTCGAATCACGTCGAGCATTGTTAGATATGTGACACAATGAAACACCTCAAACATGGATATAAATTGTACCAACCTTTTTGGTGAAGTAAAATTGGCGTCAAACAAGTGCCGTGTCATTTTATTTTTGGAAAAATCTTTCATAAATGCTTACTATTTGAACTGCCATAAATATGATTATAATGTTATGATACACAGATTTATTGCTTGTTGTTGAAAAGTAAAATACAAGTTTGATGAGAAGAAGCAAGTGTCTTTAAATATTTTCAACTCTTCTTATCTTTGGGAAAATCCTTCGTAAATGCCGACTATTTAAACTACTGCAAAAACGATTATAATTTTATACAACGAATAATTGTTGTCTACTGCTTAGAAGTAATAATGCAAGTTGGGTGAGGAGAATCAAGTGATTTTTTAAAAGATTTTAAACCCTTCTTTAGAAAAAGCCTTCGTAAATGTCGACTATTTAAACTACTGCAAAAACGATTATAATTTTATGCTACGAACATTTGTTGCTTTCTGCTGAAAAGTTATAATACAAGTTGGTTGGGAATTAATCAAGTATTTTCTTTGAGATTTTAAACTGTTCAAATCTTTGGGAAAAGCCTTCGTAAATGTCAACTATTTAAACTACTGCAGAAACGATTATAATTTTATGCTACGAAAATTTGTTGCTTTCTGCTGAAAAGTTATAATACAAGTTGGTTGAGAATGAATCAAGTATTTTCTTTGAGATTTTAAACTCTTCAAATCTTTGGGAAAAGCCTTCGTAAATGTCAACTATTTAAACTACTGTAGAAACGATTATAATTTTATGCTACGAAAATTTGTTGCTTTCTGATTAAAAGTTATAATACAAGTTGGTTTAGAATGAATCAAGTATTTTCTTTGAGATTTTAAACTCTTCAAATCTTTGGGAAAAGCCTTCGTAAATGTCAACTATTTAAACTACTGTAGAAACGATTATAATTTTATGCTACGAAAATTTGTTGCTTTCTGATTAAAAGTTATAATACAAGTTGGTTTAGAATGAATCAAGTATTTTCTTTGAGATTTTAAACTCTTCAAATCTTTGGGAAAAGCCTTCGTAAATGTCAACTATTTAAACTACTGTAGAAACGATTATAATTTTATGCTACGAAAATTTGTTGCTTTCTGCTGAAAAGTTATAAATACTTGATTCATAAATACTTGATTCATTCTCAACCAACTGGTTGAGAATGAATCAAGTATTTTCTTTGAGATTTTAAACTCTTCAAATCTTTGGGAAAAGCCTTCGTAAGTGACGATTATTTAAACTACTGCAAACACGATTATAATTTTATGCTACGAAAATTTGTTTCTTGCTGATGAAAAGTTATAATACAAGTTAGTTGAGAAGAATGAAGTATTTTCTTTGAGATTTTTAACTCTTCAAATCTTTGGGAAAAACCTTCGTAAATGAACGACTATTTGAACTAATGTAAATACGATCATAATTTTATGCTACGAAAATTTGTTGCCTGCTGCTGAAATGTAATAATGAATGTTCGATGAGTGAAATAGAATATTCCCTGTGTATGACACGAACCTGTATCCAATGTTTAGATTTCAATTTTGGAGAGTGTGAAGTGACCTCTTAGTTACTATTACTCGTTGGTCCACTCTGTGGTTTAAATAGAATTTGATCAGGGTATGATTTGAAATTATATTCGATTGTATACGTATACATTTATATCATGAATAACTAATTTACAAACAAACACAATGAATGTCTGTATCCGGAATTAAATAAACAGAATAAGGGTTAAGGTTAGGGTTAGGGTTATGGCGTACAAGAGAAGACAAAAACAAACAAAACATCGTGATATTAAGATATAAATAACTTAAAGCATAAGATGTTCTTTTTTTACAAGATATGACTGAATTCAGCATTAACTCCGGGTTGATATGCCGAAATATTTGAATATATAAAGGATTTGAAATATTAAACATTTACGATGACGTAAGGATGGAGCAAAGTCTCACATTGTATTTTTTTTAAATATAGATGATGAAATGAGACCACTTTTGGAGAAAAAATATATTTGTTATTACTTTGAATCGGTTTTTACATTAATATTTATATATAAAATCTAAAAACAGTATTCTGTGTTATAAAATGTAACTTGAGCAGTGATTTCCTAAAATAGTTTGCAATAATTTAACAGTGATTAGAAAAGTAATGACTTGCAAGTTTTACTATCTATTCTTTAGTCTCTAGATGTTAGACATTTTTAAAGTAAGCTATTGATAAGAATCATATTTTTCGAACGGTTTCAACCATTACAGATACACATTTGTTGAGGTTAAGTTATGCCATGAAAACTTTGGTAACTCATGATCAGGCTGAAATTTTGCATGGTGATTACTGTCACCAAAGAGCATCAGATCAAGGCATAAAATTTGAAAGAAAAAAAAATCGAAAGTTGAAATTCTGTTAAAATTTCAACCTTGACCATAAATTTCCATCGTCAATGTCATATAAGATGCGGGACTTCATTAGCTACAATATGGGCCAAATAACGAGTCTCTATAATGAACAGAACCGACGTCATCACAAAAAGTGTGACTTTCACCTTTTCCGTGATCTTATCCTAGACTTTTAACCTAGATGTCTCAGACTCAAATCAGTTCTAATCAATGATCGATATTTTACCCAAGTTTGATGATGATCGGTCAATCGATATGGACGCTAGCCTGTATACAAATAAATAAAACAAAAAGAAAACACGCAAAAATAATTACGAACTCTACCGAACATAAAACATCCGAGACGGAGGTAAAAAAAGATTGTATTCAGCATTAACCAAGGCGATCCATAATACAGGCCCAGCAAACATGCAATCCTCTATCTATATAAGAGTCAAATATGTCTTAAGATGGAACACTGCTGCCACATCTGGGGAGGTGCCGCAGAGAGCATCCTTTCTTGCCTTGAAAGAGTACAAAATTGTTACACCGGCCGTTCTAACAGAAGGGAAACTACATCGGTTCTCACTATAAATAGTGCGAGTAGACAATCACCAGGGAGAAAAAGGATAGTATTGTAACTGACTAGCCGAGTGCCAGTCAGTTTCCTTACCTTTGTACCTTTTATGTTAATACACTTGTTATCTTAACCCAACCTCGACTTGACTTCTTCACAACAAAAATCAACTTTGAAATCTAGCGCATTTGATTGACAATGCTTCATTTGGCACACCAAAAAATAAAAAATATATTTATTTACAGTTCTTCAGCTACGGTTTGCTCGTTTTGCTTTCTTTAATATCTATGAATTTTTTCTTTACAACATAACCCCTAACCCTAACGCTTACCCTAACCCTAACCCTAACCATTAGTGCTCACGGTCCTTTTTTATGACTAGAAATAAAATTAACTATATTTCAGCAACATCTGTATTTTTCAGAGATATCTATAGTTAGTCATAAAGAGTGGAGTGTCTTTCAAATATTACACTTGCTTTCTGATGTATATTGACAACACTAATGTCTCAGTTTTAAGTATACTGTGAAAATCTAGAGTAGAAGGATACAATAAGTTTTATCTATTATTCAATCAAGATGTTTTTGGTAAGTAGTCCCTATAACCGACCCACATTTTTTATATATAGTATAAATGAATGTTATAACTATGTTATAAAGTCAATAAGTCCTTTAAAGTAATTTTGCTGAAATATAATATGATATTTTCAACAGACGTTTTGTTAATAAATTAAAGAAAAACATATTTGGGAAGTAATGAGTTAAAAGACCTCAAAGTGTTGATTTATAATAAAATAAAACAAACAAACAGTATTCTTGGAAATTTATGGCGAAAAATAAACTGTTTGTCATAAATGTTTCGAGAAGGTAAAGGCTATTGAATATTTTATGGGTAATCACATTTTTGTTGAGGAATGGGTTGTAAAGAGTCATAAAACTGAAGAGCAATGTGTTGTGTTTTGTGCCAATCATCTGAATATGAAACACGGCTTTTTGAAAACGGCTGTTCCTCCTTTCCCTTCTTTCGCCTTTAAACTCTTGACATCCTGTTGAAAGATTTTACGAGCGCCTTTCATAGAGATAACGGTGGAGTATTGATTTACTCCTCTCCAGGAGTTAGGCACAAGGCCAGTTTTATCTTACTCCCACAAGGTAAGATGTGACCCAAGGTTGGGTCGGGAAAGTGGGGTTTGAAAAGCCAGCGCCCGAGAGGTGAGCAAAGCCTGGGAGGGTGGAACTCCTAGAACTGCACAGGACAAACCCACAGACCGGCGTAAATCAAGCCCTGAAGGCCAAGACGATACCGGTCTATGGGGTGCAGTACCCATCGGAACAGATACTACACTTTGATCTCGACCAAAAGGCGTAGTTTTGAAAAGAGAGAAGATCAAACCCCCAACACACACATGCGCTAGATTTCAAAGTTGATTTTGTAGTACGTCTGTCAAGGCAAGAAAGGGTGCTCTCTGCGGCACCTCTCCAGATGTGGCAACAGTACCTCCCCATCTTAAGGTATATCTGACCCTTATAAAGGTAGATAGTTGCATCTGGAGTCTGGTACTTTCTGGAGTGGTAGAATAATCCAACTATTTTCCCAACGATTTTAGCAACAGACTGGATATACGACTTCCATTTTTTTATCTGGGCCGAAAGTCAATCCTAAAAGCTTATCAAAACAAGATGCTTCTACACGGAGAAAGCCATTCAATTCGACTAAAGCGAAAAAGGAATCATAATATAATAAATTATTTTAAAAAAAATACCTTGAAAAATTACTCAAAAACTATGTATTTTCTTTACCTACTCATTTGTGACCTATATGCGTTAAAAAAAACTTTAACATTTAATATTTAAAAGAATTTTAAAGCCAATTTATTTCACCATAAATAGTGTTGAGATCAGTAATTCGCGTTCAGCCATTTCGAATCTGAGGAAAGGAAGTAATACATAACCGGAGCGGAAGCGAGTAAGCCACGTCTAATTTAATGGTCTGAAAAGGCATACGCTCCGGTTATGTACTTACTTCCTCTCCTCAGATTCGAAATGTCTGAACGCGGATTCTTTTAAATATTAAATATTAATTTTTAAACGCAGGTCACGAATGAGTTGGTGAAACAAAATAAACAGTTTTTGACTAATTTCCCAATGATATTTTTTTCTCCAAATAATTAATGTTAGTATTAGTAATGAATACCTGTAAGTTTGTATGTAGATAAGTTTATATCTCTTATTCCACAGATGATTATGTCTTTTATCAGAGTATCCGTAATTTTCCACGATTTCGCACTGTGCTGCCTGACACAAGTCATGAAATGTGTGACCTTTTGTCTGTTTTTTTTTTTAGATTCCTGTTTGGTTCGTGACTTCGAAATCTAGGGGATGATTTCCTCTTCTCTTCCCTACAGCCTCTTTCTCAAAGAAGAGAGGTTGCTCGTCTTTCTCTTTTCTATCGTTATTTCCATTGTAGGTGATCGACTGAGCTCCAATATCTGGTTCTGACCATCAAAAAATCAATAGAAAAAACTCGTCTAGCTACAACCACTAGAAATAATTTTCCTTTCTTCCTCTGCATACCTGGAGCTAAACGGAACTTCCATGACCAGAGTTTCTTTCCAAGAACTACCTGTCTGTGGAACACAATTCCACGAGGATGCTTCCCAGCCGACTACAACATGGTCGTTTTCAAGTTCAATGTAAACAAATTCTTGTTGAGCCGTCCTCTGCAGTAATCAAATTCTGACCGGTTTTAATCATCGTCGCCAATCCTCAAGGCGTCCACCTGACAAACTCATTAACCTTTATCCCCCAGTGGCCTTTGTGACTTTTATAACCTCGTAATTTAGGTTATAATAAATAATAACTTGTAAATAAATGGATGAACTATCAAGAGAAACGTTTAACAGATTTATTAAAACTGAACACAGAATGAATTAATGAATTAATTTGCCGCTGGACGCGATTGACATATTAACAGTCTGATCCGTGGTCTGTGTCTACTTTCTCTCCGGGCAGACAACGATTTTCAAGGGCGATAACTCTTAACTCCCGAAATTGTTCAAGGGAGGTAATCCGTTTTCGTTAGGTGTCCTAACAGTGACTTAATAAGCGGTTACTCATTAGTACAAAAAGAAATTATCGAACTTACTTATTATCGATTTCCAAGTTTTTTTTTTACATTTAACCGTTGGGTATATATCATGAACTTTCTGTACAATACGTAAAACTGTGGTTACTGTACCTCCTTTTGATCCGATTCTGTGACTTGGAGATAAAACGTGAATTCGACTTTCCAATTTTTTCTACGTGGCGGCCATGTTATCTCTTTCAAAAACAAATGCCTTTGGATGTGGTAAAACTTTTAAATAATTTCCTTATTTTATTTTTTTGTTTTTAAGTTAGTATTCTGACATCATTTTCCTGCCCAGTGAGGGTTGAGGACATGCGTTGCATGGATAAAAATGATATGAGAATGATACAATGGATGCGTAATGTGAGTCTTAAAGACAGGCTTAGTTCTAATGACCTCAGAGGAAGATTAAATCTGGACAGTATAAGGAGATGTGTGCAGAAGAGTAGACTTCGATGGTTTGGTCACGTTGAAAGAATGGATGAGAGTTCTTTGATTGATAGATGTAGAACAGTTGAGGTAGCAGGTTCAGTTCACAGGGGAAGGCCAAGGAAAACAGGAAGTGATAAAAAATAGGCCTGATGATAAATAAAGACCTGGTCAGAGATAGATTACTTTGGAAGTCAATTTCTTGAAGGCGTCCAATGGTTGCCAGCATGTAAAACGGATGTTAAACTGAATATGATGACATGATGATGATGAAAAAAAATTTGATTGTATTAAAATATATATGTTTAAATATAGGAAGAGTTCGAATGCAAAACAGGATAAATCCAATTGCTTTTAAATTGAGACCTTAAACCATAAAAGGACAAATATATTAAATCTAGACTTTGACTAAAAGTTTATTTCAGTTGAAAGCAAAGATAAATTATGCCGGGATCATATTATATGAAAAATGTCTTTGGCCGGTGGATGAGTGTTGTAATGTAACACTTTTTTGTGGTGATAGTTTCGTAATTTTAAAAATGGCGTTTATCACTTCTTCATTGTTTATAGTAAAAAAAACAATATTTAAACAGCTATTTTTTAAATACAATCAAATTTTTTTCATCCTCCTCCTCCTCCTCCTCCTCCTCCCAAAAAGAGAGATGTGTGCAGAAGAGTAGACTAAATAAAAAAAGCTGTAAATTCTAAGTCCCGAAAGTATACTTTTATTATTTGGCCATCAATTTCTAATATATTCTTTTATTGGATGTAAATATGATTCAGTTGCAGTAGCTTCTCTATATTTTCCTAACTTGTTATCAATCTTTGTGACTAAATGGACACTCAGTTCTATAGCTTCTTTGTGTATTTTCCTGAATCTTGTCTGGAAGATAAGTTCGTGATAGCGTGTCTGCAATTACTGCCTTTTTGCCTGATATGTATTGTAGATCAAAATTGTATAGTTATAAAGTTATTATAAATCTTTGAATTCTGGCTGGTGCTTTTAGGATTGCCTTTTTTTATGCTTGCTTTAACGGTTCGAGGTCATTTTGCAATTTTTAAATGTATTCCATATACGAGTGAGGCTATGCAATTTTTACACACGAAAACTACACTTGAGATTTCCGTTTCAAGTGTGCTATAGTTCTGCTTTGCGGGCGTCGTTGTACGTGATGCATCTGCGACTGGCTGCCATTTCTTGTTCCAGTATTGTAATGAGATAACCCCACGAGGAGTTATAGAAAGTAATAATGATGGTTATAATATTAGCAGACATTTGTAATATCTATTACGATGACGGAAAACAGGGTTACAAAAGTGGACTGATAGAATTTAGGTTAAGTTTGGAATTAGATTAAGAGTGCGCTTTTAGAATTCACATGTAATTTTGACAGATCATGGGGTAAGAGTTGATTTAAAACATAAATATTTATCATTCTTTGTTTGGAATAAGGAATGCGTGAAAACATAAACAATTTTGAAAAGTATTATCCGGAATCGAACATGAGAGACATTGAAAATTGTCTCCAGCTTCACTAAATACAGATGTTTTTCTTCTTGTGTTTGACCAACTATTTTATTTATATTCTTTGTTCTGCACATTTTTGTAGTGTCCATTCTTATAAGATTTGGTGCAAATTGTTTAAACTCTGGGCATAACAGCTACATGGACGATCTATAAAACTGACCAGAGAAGAGACGCACAAAAACACCTGAACATGGCTACAAAAAAGATACTGGAATAAAGAAACGTAATCATTGCTAACAGCAGCACAAAACAACGCGACTAGAATGAACTATATGAAAGCTAAAATAGACAAAACCCGGAAAAAACAGTAAATGTAGACTCTGTGGAGGAAGAGACGAAACATAACTCACATAGTAAGTGAATGCAGTAAAATAACCCAAAAAAGAATACAAGAACAGACATGATTGTGTGGTAAACTGAGTCCATTGCAAACGATTGCATTTTGAACATACAGACGAATGGCACAGACACAAACTGGAAGCCGGTATTGGAAAAAAAGCACAACATCCTCTGGGATATGGAGGTACAAACAGACAAGCTTATCCAAGCAAGGAGATCGGATGTCATAATAGTCAACAAGAAGGAAAAAAAACGGTCAAATAGTAGATTGCGCCTGCCTAGCAGTTCACAGGGCGAAGATCAAGGAGACAGAAAGACCAAAATAAAATACTTGGAACTTGCTAGAAAACTGAAAGGAATATGGAACATAAAGAAAGTCAACATAGTACCAATAAATGTAGGAGCACTTGGAACAATCTAAAAAAAAATCTGGAAAAAAGACGAGGAGAAATTAGAATCAAAGGATAGATTGGAACCATACCATGGACGGCAATGATAAAACAGCCAAAATATTATAGAAAATCTTTGAACGCGGAAGCCAACACACATAAATAATGAACACTAATCAACCATATGTGAGTTGAAATAGAAATAAAGCAAACCCATGGTAAGAAAATTACACGAGCCAAAGAGAACTGAAACTGTCAGAAATCCCATAAACTACTCCCAAACACACATACGCACATGCATATGGTGATATCATCATTGGCAGGTACCACCCACGATGGTCGTGCAGGGTCAAAGAAGGTAATCAGAAGGATGAGAAAATGCCTGGGAGGATGGTCCCCTTGGACTGAACAGAACTATATCTCATTTCAACAAAGATGGGTCTGATGCTCCAAAATGATGCCAAAGCGGACTTTAGCTAGCATGCCTCGAGAAAAGTATTAACGGGAATTCTTACTATCAAACTTATTTCAGTTGAACCTCTGTGTTATATCATAAATTATATTTGAATTATAAGTTTGTGAGTATAAGGTAAAGAGTGGAAAAAAACTCACCTGACGCAGCTTGAGTGTGTGTTGTTATATACGAGTCGGGGATGATACGTCTTTGACAATCAGTCGGACAGAAACTTTATTGATGTCGGGCTGAGGTATGGTTCTGTTCAGTTCTAGAAGGTCCAGTCTGCCAGGCTTTGTCTTCTCTCTAAGAAGGGGTTAGTTTATTGCTAATCGCCTAAGGCGCCCCTATCAGGGAATGCCGATTAGGCTGCCCAGGCCAAAGTGCGCTTATTCTAGTGCGCTGACTTTTCAAAACCACATATGACCTTATGTCTAACCTCCTGGACAGTAGGTAAATAAAATACTGTGAAAAATCAGAATTAAATTTTATTGGAATTTTTTTTTCGCCAGTATAGCCTCCCAAATGTTAGATCTCTTGGCCTGTTATAAGTATGGCCTTGTTCAGGAAATAAATGCGATTCGTGGCTCACGTTTTGGAGCTTAGTTGTCGGGGACATAATCTTACCCATGAGTTCGTTTATATGGTGTAGCAATGAAAACGACTAATCGTATATAATGTCGTTTGAATGGGGGTTGGGCTATGAAAACGGCTGTTTTCGCTTCGAGTAGTTTCAATCAAATTATCCGTTAAAATGGCTGAATTACAAGATAAGTCGTCAAAGTTGGCTGTGTTAAGAAATCGAGGACTGGCTGTTGTTGCTGTTGCTGTTGCTGTTGTTGTGGTTGTTGTGGTTGTTGTGGTTGTTGTGGTTGTTGTTGTTAAGCAAGTCGGACTTGTGCAGGATTGTCTGGTCTGTATGAAGTCTTTCTCGTTAGTCAGTCAGTTTTTATGTCCAGTAATTAAACAGCCAATAATTCTCAAGTGGACTCGCTGTGTGGCATATCCCAAATGACAGAACATCTATATATATCCAAGACGAAAGTGCAGGGGAAGATTTCTGGTTTATGTCGGTCTCAGAGACAGATGGGGGTTTGTGTCCTAAGCTATAGACTGTTTGTGTTCAGGTAAAATGTGTTTTTGATTTAGCCTAGCTCAGAGTAGAGTCAGAATTTTAAGTGGGTGATCCGTTATTTTAATTGAAAATGACAGTCGTTCTGATTGCAAGTCTGTCGTTTGGTAGAGAAACCAAGTGTCATTATAAACCACTCAAAATAAAAAGCATTGCTACTTGTTTTAAAACTTAGAGTTGTAATTTTAATCGGACAAAACATCGATTTGATACAGCAATAACTGAGACCTCATGATGTCGGAATTAAGCAGACGGAGACAACAAACGGACAAAAACGGCCTTTGCAGTGAACACATACAAACAGATGCTCACATAATGTATGTAGAATGAAAAAAATGCTCATTAATAAATAAGTGTTTAAGGGCTAATGACATATACAAAGCAACGGTAAATAACAATGGTAATTGTGATGAGGTAATATATATGTATTGGAGCTACGGTTAATAATTCAAGACTAGATACAGTAATCATATTACCACATTCTCTGAACTCTAATATTCTGTCTAATTTGTGGCATAGTTTATGATAAGTACGGAGAAAGGCTTAATTTAAATAATAAAACCTATTATCACATATAATATTATATTTTTGTCACAATAAAAGTGCTAATTCTCAAGATAAGAATAAGGCCAATTCATGTAAAATTAAAAACAATTGCCCATTAATGAATAAGTGTTTAATAACTAATGTAATATACAAATAGCAAATGACAATATGAATTGTTAACATAAAGTATATATATATATATATATATATATATATATATATATATATATATATATATATATCATGAGGGCATTCAGAAGAAGAAATATATAAAAATCGTATTATATTGTCTAAATATATATGGGAATGAAAACTAAAGACATCAGCACAAATATCAATTTCGAAACCTTGCAATAAAAACAGTAGAAAGCGTAAATTATGTTTAGAGGGGAAATACTGAATTATAATCTTGAACACAAAAAATTAATTATTAAATAAAACACAAGAATTCATGTGAAATTAAAAACAATCGCCCATTAATGAAGAAGTGTTTAATAACTAATGACAATATGAATTGTTAACATAAAGTATATATATATATATATATATATATATATATATATATATATATGAGCTACGGTTAACACATTTAAAAGTAGATACAATTATCATGAGGGCATTCAGAAGAAGAAATATATAAAAATCGTATTATATTCTCTAATTAGATATGGGAATAAAAACTAAAAACATCGGCACAAATATCAATTTCGAAACCTTGCAATAAAAACAGTAGAAAGTGTAAATTATGTTTAGAGGGGAAATACTGAATTATAATCTTGAACACAAAAAATTAATTATTAAATAAAACACAAGAATTCATGTGAAATTAAAAACAATCGCCCATTAATGAAGAAGTGTTTAATAACTAATGTAATATACAAATAGTAAATGACAATATGAATTGTTAACATAAAGTATATATATATATATATATATAGGAGCTACGGTTAACACATTTAAAAGTAGATACAATTATCATGAGGGCATTCAGAAGAAGAAATATATATAAATCGTATTATATTGTCTAACAATATATGGGAATGAAAACTAAAGACATCAGCACAAATATCAATTTCGAAACCTTGCAATAAAAACAGTAGAAAGTGTAAATTATGTTTAGAGGGGAAATACTGAATTATAATCTTGAACACACAAATTTAATTATTAAATAAAACATGAGAATTCATGTAGACATAAATGTAAACATATACATGAGTATTTTTTAATTAATCAGGGCTTAATTGCCCTGATTAATTAAAAAAAATACTTAAGTGTTCTGTCTCAGTTGTGGCATAGTTTCTAATAGATAAAGAGAAAGGCTTAAAAAATTTTTTTTTGGATATAACTATCGATTTAAATAATAAAACCTATTATTATATATTATTGTTAAATTATTGGTAACACAAGTGCTAATGACTTCAAACTTGGCTGTATCTCAGGGGCGGGCAACCGTTTCGGAGTGAGGGCCAGATAAGACTTTTGGAAGGAGATCGCGGGCCGGGGTGAAAAACGAAATCTAAGAATTACTATATTTTGTTTACGTGAATAAATTGTACAAAAATTGCATTGCACACTCTACAAACCTGATATTTTTTTTCAGGAGACTCCTGTATGTGATGTTATAAAAGGCGCCGACGAAGAGCCATTTTGGAATCATAAAAAAATAATGACGGGGGAAGTAGCAAGTTGAACCAGCATTCGTTTTGACACACCCACATAGGTGCTATGTTTCATGCCCTTTCTTCGTCTCATATTTCCTCTTTGCCTCTCTCTTTCTCTTTTTCTATTTTTATCTCAGGCCAAGGATTTGAAATTAATAGTTAAAGAAAAATGAAATATACATGCATCATCGCTCGCTGATATGCATACATTTTTATGCCACTGTAAATCTTAATTGAAACCTACTTTTACGTCTATGTCACAAGATGATATGAGTTTTACTGGGCCGGATTGCAATAATAAAGCATAACAGAGTGGCGGACCAGACGCTAAGCCTTCACGGGCCGGATGTGGGTGCTGTATCTAGAATGAGAACGGGGATTATGAGGCGCGTCTATTCAATGTTAATTTATATTTTAAACATGTATATTTAGATGCGGACACTGTAGCTTCATAACTTGTATGTCTTTTACTTGGTCTGTCCTTTCCCCGTAACTTTGGTATTTAATCTTGACCTTGAAAGTCGATAGGAAAAGAAGGAGAGGTTAGTTAAGCTGCTGCTAATTGCTTTTTTTTGTTGTTTTTTCGAGTTACGAGTTACGACTGAGTTTTGTAACGGTTGAAATTTTTCTATATAAAAAATACAATGTCATAAAAATAATATTTTTTTATTCGGAAACAAACAAATATTTGGATCTTATGTAGAAGAATCCTACCATAATTTTATTTATTTATTTATTTATTTTTTTAACATAGTTCACCCCAAACAAGGCAGGCCGCCACTGTAGACGTGAGGGGTTACCGAGAAAAAAAAAGGGAGACGGTTTAGGGGAGGTCAACCTAAATTGGGATCTGCGCAGCGAGATGTCTGTTTACATTAGTTTTAAATTTCTGCATGTCAGTACTGTCGGGGAAACAGGGGGCAGGGAGGGAGTTCCAGAGGCCAGCAGCACGAGGAAAGAAGCTATTTAAGTAGAAAGCTCTCCGGCATCTGGGGACCTCCACAATCAGTGAATGGATTTGATTTAGTTGATTGTCGAGTTGGTCTAGTGAATTTACGTCGAAGGGGCACCAGAGTAGCCAATACACACAATCCTACCATAAATACACACAAAATGCGTTTTGTAGTAAACGAAACACACGTTTAAATACTTACACAAGAGGATGGAATCCATTGATGTCATTGAGTATTTGCATAAAAAGATCACTATCCTTATATTTCTGCTTCCACATAAACACACACAGATTGTGGTCCACTATTCCGCGATGCGTTCGACAGTGGCGTTTATTCTGAATTTTGTACGGCGAGAAAGGAAGTGTTACATGGATTTCAACGTGGATACGTGGACTCTGACCATAACCATAACCTGAACTTGACACATGTTTAGACAGAACTAAAAATAATGCATGTCAAGAGTGTGTGCGCGCACTGCGGATGACTGCTGGGCTTACTAATTTCTTACAAAACTCATCTTTCTATTCGTGGCGGGTCTTTTCTACAAAAAGATTCAAATATTTTTAAAACCCAAATTAAATATTTATATTTTATATGCAATATCCTATTATTTTACAAATTATTTTCTAATTTAATATTTTTTTTATTATATATTATTTTTAATTAGATTTTACATTCAACTTCGGAGGCAACTTTATTAGTTTTATGACCTTCGTTAAAATGTAAATGCTAGCATTTACTCCCTCCCACTACAGGAAGATGTGGCACAAGTTTGGAAGCTGGGGATTGAAAAACCAGTGCACAAGAGGAACTGCTCTCTGGCCCACAAAAAATTCCTTAGCAGCCTCATCGGTAATCCCTTTTCAAAGCGGGAGAAGATAAAGCCTGGGAGGGTGTACCTCCTAGAATTGCAGAAAACCATACCTGAGCCTAATCGAAGAAATGCCACCTAGTTTGAAAACAGTCCAGACTCGATATTTCCTTTCTTCCCACCACAGGAACATTTTTTAAAGCGGGATTCTCCCTAGGTGGGTTGAACCGGCTTCCTCCAAAGAAGGAAGTTTCTAAGGAATATCGAATTCATAAGCGGTCCCCAGTCGCATTTATATGATTTATTTACCTCCTCTCCAGGAGGTTAGACACAAGGCCAGTTTTATCTTACTCCCACAAGTTAAGATGTGACCCAAGGTCGGGTCGGGAAAGTGGGGCTTGAAAAGCCAGCGCCCGAGAAAGTGAGCACTCTGGCCATTAAAAATTGCCTGGGTAGCCCCATCGGCATTCCCTGGTAGGGGCGCCTCAGGCAGTAAGCAATAAACTTACTCCTCCTCAAAGAGGGGAGGCAAGGCCTGGGAGGGTGGACCTCCTAGCACTGCACAAGACTGACCCACAGGCCGGCGTAAATCAAGCCCCGAAGGCCAAGACAATATCAGTCTATGGAGTGCAGTATCCATCGGAACAGATACTACACTTTCTTCCTAGCCAAAAGGCCGTTATTTAACACCTACCCACAATAGGAGTATGTGACACAAGGTCGGAAAGTGGGATTTGAAAAACCAGCGCCCGAGAAGGTGAGCGCTCTGGCCATTAAAAATTGCCTGGACAGTCCCGTCGGCATGCCCCGGTAGGGGCGCCTCAGGCAGTAAGCAATAAACTTACTCCTCCCCAAAGAGGGGAGGCGAAGCCTGGGAGGGTGGACCTCCTAGAACTGCACAGGACAGACCCATAGACCGGCGTAAATCAATACCAGTCTATGGGGTGCGGTATCCATCGGAACAGATAGTACACTTTGATCTTAGCCAAAAGGCCAGTCGAATTTATGAGAAATAATGATTTTAGATTTTTGCCCATCTGGTACTGATCAGGTTCAACGTTGCTTAACTTCAATGATTTAACGAGAACCAGTGATTATACCGTATATAGGGGAGAAACATGGGGGAGAGGACAATCCAGAGCACCGGAGGCGGCGCACTCTGAAGTCACAAAAATAGTCTCAGCAGACCAGTCGGCATTCCCTAGTAGGGTCGGCTGAGGCGATTGACAATAAACCAACGCTGTTGCAAAGAGAGAAAGTAAAGCCTGGGAGTGTGCACCTCATAGAACTGCACAGAACCATATTTCAGCCCGATAGAAGAAAGGTTATCTGACTTCAAAATTGCCCATACTCTGTCGAACTGATTGTCGAAGAACAACTTACTCTGCTAAAAAACGAAATATCTATCACCGAATGTAACGAGATTACCCCGGGGTGATCGAAGAAGCAGGGTAGTAAATAAGAATTGTAACTTAGATTGTAATGAGATTTAGGTCCGGTAGGGTGGTGCTGGTGGTGGCTAGACGTCGCGTTTGGAATGCGACTGTGATTGTTATGATAATTTCAAGGTTGAGACGACAATTGAAAGTATAAACGTTTTCTTGTTTGTATTTTGAGATATGCTGATTTGAGGAATGTGTGGAGAACAATTACGTCATCGATCGAGAGAGAGAATCGGAAGAAAACATTAGAGCAAGACTTGCAGTCGAGGTGAGCGGAGGTACCGCTTTTTGCTCCGTCCAGCTTGGAGCTGGGGAGTTGACTGCATCTGTATCAAGGGAATGTCGACATTCTACCACAAATAAATTGTAGACTATTACAAATAAAACTGCGCTACGAGATTATCCCGGGGTGATCGAAAAAGCAGAATAGTAAATAAGAATCGATAATGGATAGATGGTGACGAGATGATGGAAAAGAGGTGTAGGTAGAGGTCGCATTTAGAATGCGACTCTGATTGTTGTGATAATTTAAAGGTTGGCACGAGGATTGAAAGTAAAAAGGTTGTATTGTTTTTATGTTTTTAAAGTATGCCGATTTCAGGAACGTGTTAAAAAACGATTGTCAGGATCACGTCACCGAGCGACAGAGAATCTGCAAAAATGAGAGAGCGAGACTTGACGATCATAGTGAGCGGACGTTCCACTCTTTGCTCCCTCCAGCTGGGGAGTTGACTGCATCTGTAAGGCAAGGGTGTATTAAAAAAAATGTCGACATTCTACTGCAAATAAATTGCAAACTATTAAAAAAAAAATACTTTTTTTGTTTCGATTATTTTTGCTGGAACACTTTTTGCATTTTGGGGATCATTAAAAAGAAGAGGACGTACGTATCGATTGCCATTGCCGATAGCAACATCCCCAAGAGTCCAACAGAAGATGCTGCAAAGTCTGCTGCAAAGGAGATAGGCTCCCTCTACTGGGCTAGAGCTCACGAACGCTATCAGTGATGAACGCCATCTCCTTCATGGACGTGAACCAATGGTCCAACGATTGGAGACAAGGAGAAGCTTCCTCAGCCTTGTCGAACCCATGACAACATGCCATGAAAAGACCAGACTACAGCTGTAGACCAGACGGCTAAAGAATGCCCCCACCCCCCTCCTACTGACATGAGCATCCCCCCTTCTGATGAACTTCTTCCCGGTTCAGAGGCACCCTGGTTCCAGTGGAAAACACTAAACCGCCTGAGAACGGGAATGGGGCGATCAAAAGTTGCTATGAGTAGATGGGGCTGCAAAACTGACCCAACCATCTGCGAATGTGGAGAGGAGGACCATACGATGTAACACTGCCTTGTCTGCCCTCTACTGCCCAACAGGTGCATCTTGAAAGATCTTGCAAAGTACAACAATAATGCAAAGGACTGCATAAAAAAAACTGGGAAACTGTTGTATGACCACATGACACTTCAAAGACACGCAAATAAGAAGCTGTAATTTGCAATTAACTCATCAGATGATCAATCTTTTACTAAGTGTCTGTCTATCACTCTTACCCTCTCTCACTGTATGTTGTTTGACCTGCTGCTCTTATTTTATACGCTGCCTATACCTCTTGGTTCCATCTCTCTCTTTCTATTTGTTTATTAACAGTCAAAGGTAATTGGTTTTCCACCGTTGGTGCTCCCTTTTACCACCTTTCTCCTCCCCTCTCTTTCTATATTGATGAAGAATATCAGTAAGACGTGTGGCAATACTATTAAACTAGATGGGGCTACAAAACTGACCCAACCATCTGTGAATGCGGAGAGGATGACCATACGATGCAACATTGACTGGTCTGCCCTCTACTGCCCAAGCGGGGCAGCTTGAAAGACCTTGCAGAGTACAACAATAAGGCAAAGGAGTGCGTAAAAAAGTGGGAAAGTGTCGTATGACTACATGACATTTCAAAGACACGCAAAGAAGACCGGACTACAAAAAACTTGTCACCCCTTCAAGTATTCTATATATATATTTTTAAAATGGAAATCGCTCCAGACAAGGCATGAAGTCACTTGATGTAAGGAGCTAAAAAATTACCACTTCAAGATAAAAAAAACTAGCCAACGATAAGTGTTTGATGAATAGATTACCAACCCAGAAAACAGCAATTCTTTCCCCTTTGCCAGAAACATCGCTAGACAAAATAAGGGAAGCCAGAGTTACGAGGCTGCCGAAGGTAACGCCAACGTCCACTTTCTACTCCCATAAATACTTTATATCGATGGTGCACCCACCACTAGTCTTTCCTTATTAGACAGGGTGTAAAAAAAACCATCTAACTTAATAGGTCCCGCACTGTCTGCCAAGATCCAGCACCTGTCGTATCCCCGCAGTGTTGCATCCCTGTGCTGGTTTTACAAGTACTTTCACGGAATGTGCCCCGACGAATTTATTCCAGTTGTACTTCCTCAACGTAAATACTACTGATCTACTCAACTATCAGCAAAATCCCACCCCTTCACTGTAGAGCTCCGTAGATACCGGAAGATTTTCTACTATAATAGCTTCTTTCTTCGAACCGTTCACCTTTAGAATTCCCTGCAGAAATTTAAGTATTATGTGAACAGACATCTTGCTGAAAAAAAACCCATCCAAATTGCCCCTTATAAATTTCACTCCCTATCAAAGAAGCCCCCTTACGTTTCAGTGAGAATATTCCTTGTTTTAAGTGAACAAAAGTGTAATTTAAAAAAAAAACAAAAACATGCACGACACCGTTTGGATCTTAGTCAGACGCGGGCAAATTCGGGAACGACTTCCATTTCTAACAACTGAAACAAAAGAAGTGTGGGATTTTAGATCGGTGCGGCGTCAGTTTGTTTCCAGTAAGCACCCACCAAAGAAAACACGATTCTTTTAGATCCGTCCTCGTGTCTCTTTCAGACGATTTGTCCGTCCGTTCGTCCGTCTGTCAATCGGTTCCTTGGTCTGTCGCGTTTCAGATTGAAATAACATTCCCATCGCCGAGCGCGTTCTTAGATTGAATGGACGCGTCTTAGTCTTGATGCGTCCTAGCATTTCCGAACGAGGCTTTGTCCGTCAGTTTGTCTGTCACGCTTCCGTCGGAAAAGGGAGATTTTCATCGCTAAACGCACTGATTGAATGGACGCATCTTAAGACTAGCGTCCCTGTAATTCTCTTCCG
Source organism: Sepiola atlantica (assembly GCA_963556195.1). NCBI lineage: Eukaryota > Metazoa > Mollusca > Cephalopoda > Sepiida > Sepiolidae > Sepiola > Sepiola atlantica. Next base: position 31,940,072 of record OY744541.1, on the reverse strand, counting down.
TTCTAACACATCTTAAATACAACAAAAAAAAACAGGACAATGCACTTCGTACATATTGGTTTCATGTTTTTCTTTTTTTACATTTAGCACCTCCCACCCTACTCACAAATCTCAATTTACGCAAGGCAGCAAATTTGAATTTGATTTAAAAATATGTTAAACGCTCTCTGTCATATATATATATATATATATATATATATATATATATATATATATATATATATATATATATATATATATATATATATATATACATATATATATATATATATATATCTAAATGAATAAATGCGAAAGTTCTTTTCATTTATCACTTCTACGTTACCATCAAAACGGGTTAGGGTTATTTAAATCAATAATACAAAATAATATAAAATACGATATATATATATATATATATATATATATATATATAGTACTGATGAAACACTCTTACACACAAATTAGGAATCCTAATTTGCATATCTATTTTGTAACCTGTCTATAATAAATCAATGCTTATTGTTATTGATTTAAAATTATATTGTGTCTATTTCTCTCATATATATGCAATAGTTTCGTCGATATTAACAGTAATTAATTAAAGTTATTTAATTACAAAAAGGATACATTCATTTATTTTCAAAGAAGGTCAAGGTCATTTAAATGAAACTTATTTACTTTATAGAAAAATATATATCGACGCAACGAGGTGAGTGCTCCACTCCCCCTCATTCCCTCTTCTTTTCCGCTTCTCCCCCCCCTCTCTCTCTCTCTCTCTCTCTCTCTCTTGCGCGCGGCAGCCCACACCAACTATTCTTTTTGTATTGTTTTTTAAAGAGCTTCGCATCATCGCCCAAGCAAATTGAATCCTTTTTTTCTATCCATTTATTTCTTATTTAAAAGATGAATAAATTTGCATCGAAATTATCAAAATATTAATATTTATTTATTTCATGAATAAATGCGAAAGTTTTTGCCCCGGGTTTACAAGACACTTATGAATGAAATTCTTTAAACTGATACATGAAGCCCTAATCGTTTTGGAGGGAAAATGGAGGAGGGCGATGTTCATACAACTTTGACGACAAATCTTTGTTTGTGGGATCGATAGTCATACCTTTTGTTCAAAATACTCTGGGCTTACTCTATGCTAGACACTCTCACCAAAATACCGCATTCACTCTATGACTTAATCCTTACTTACTTTGCGAAGCGATAGCGAACTGGAACCATTTTTTTTTGCTATGGGAGATAAATTCTGTGCGTGATTTTTTTTGAGGGGGGAATCTATTTTTTCGGCGATTACGTGTAGTTGTACGAGCTTGTCAGTCGGACTTAGGGTTAGTGTCAAAATATATATTAGTTGACTGCCCTAATAAGTTAGAATTACCCTAACAAGTAGAATCTCATTTTCTAAAGGGATATATGATTTAGCTGAGAGTATTAATCTACAAATTTAACAAAGTTTGTTGTTAATTTTTAAATTACAAAAATAAAACTAGATTCATATTTAAAAAGAAATTTTTATTTTATTTTTTTGTCTTTAATAATAAAAACTAAAAACACAAAGTAACTATTTTAAATTATTCAGGAATAATTAATTCTTTTATTTGACCAATTTACGTTCAGCTTTTGGTGATTGTCAAGAATAATCAATAGAAAGAAAAAGGGGCGCAAAAAAACAAATAGTCAACAAATAACTGTTGCCAAAAGCATTAAAACTTACTTTTCTACCCACCTGCCTATTTTTTTTTGTTTTAAAATATTTTAAAGCGTTTTTTTAAATTTCTATTAAAAAGTTTGGTCAAATATATTACGTTAGACTTAAAAACAAAGATGGCTGAAAGTTGATCGCCGACCGTCTACGAAGTCTGATGATTTTTGCTGTACTTTTCTGCTTTCAATTAGGTAGAAAGTACATTTTAAAGCATTTGGGACAGTTATTTGTTGACTATTTGTTTTCTGTTTTACTCACCTCAAAAGACGAAAAACTCATTAAACAAACTTCGGGGATGTAAGCTTATGCCATCTTAAAAATGGAACTGTGATGCGATCGGATTGGGGCGAATTATTAAATGACTTAAAACAACGTGTTGGCTTTTACTAAGTCGTTATGGACCTTACCAAGGCTTTTGATACAGTCAATAGAAATGCATTGTGGTGTATTCTAGAGAAGCTTGGTTGTCCCCAAAGTTTGTGAGGATGGTTCGGTCTCTTTCACGATGGTGTGAAAGCATGAGTAAACCTTGGTAGACAGTTTTCTGAACGAATATCAGTAGGAAATGGAGTCAAGCAGGATGACATACCTGCGCCAATACTTTTTGCCTTATACTTACGGAGATGGATACTGGTGACAACAAGCTGGAAGTAGTGACAGACTTTTGTTATCTTGGAGATGTGCTGTCATCAGGTTGAGGATGTGAACTCGCGACAGCTACACGTTGCAAGTGTGCCTGGAAAAAGTTTAGAGAGCTGCTACCAATCCTGACAAACAAACACCTGCCAACAACTACGAGAGGGCGTGTATACTCCTCATGTGTCAGAAGTGTGCTGTTGTATGGCTCAGAAACTTGGGCTGTCTCTGCTGGCATACTAAAGAAGCTGCGCCGTAATGACAGGGCAATGGTCAGATGGATCTGTTTGGCGAGGCTTGAACAGTACGTTTCTTTTGAACACCTGCTCTCACAGGTCGACTTGAAAAGCCTTGCGGACATCATGCGAAAGAACAGACTGCGTTGGTTGGGTCACATTGAGCGTAGCGATGGCTGGATTGCTAAAGCCCGAAAGTTGAATGTGCCAGCAGAGAACATCACCACTGGCAGACCCAAGTTGACTTGGGAGGACGTAGTCAAACGTGATAGGAAGGCCATGGGTATGGATTCCATCAAGCCTTGCCAAAGACAGGAGTGGAGAGGAAGACTTAGATTTCGAGACTAGACAATCAGGCCCCACCCTCATCAGAGGATTAATTGTGGCCTGATTCAACAAATAAACCGGTTGTTGATGATGATGATGATGATGATGATGATGATGATGATGACGACGACGACGACGACGACGACGACGACGACGACGACGACGACGACGACGACGACGACGACGACGACGACGACGACGACTTCGCTATGGTATTTTTTATTGTTTTTAGAGATTGTCAGTGTCAGTATATTTATAAGGTTTCGTAGTTCTGGTAAGTTGTTTGACCATAAACGGGTCCAAAGTAGTGAATTCTCAAGCAGACACGCAACATCTTATGGATTTTTTTGAACGAGCATGTAGCAACTTAGAGTTAGCCACAAGCTTGAAAAAGACTGCTGTTTGGCATCAACCGATCAGGTAAAACTCAAGTTGAGCCATCTATATTTGTGTATGGCAAGAAATTGAATGTCGTTGACAAATCTGTGTATCTGGGTAATACAATGAGTTCCCCATGTCAGCTTGATGCAGAAACTGATTTCCGTCTTAGAAAAAACAAGTGAACCGTTTGCTAAGTCGACTGTGGAAAAACAGAAAGGGCATCATTTGAAACCAAAGTCAATGTTTATAATGCTTGTATTTTGTCGGCTTTGCTGTATGTAACTTGGGTGGTATATAAAAGACACATGAAAAGGTTTTATAACCTCGTCTTTTAGATTATGATAAATAATAACTTGTAAATAAAATGGATGAACTATCAAGATAAACGCTTAACAGATTTATTAAAACTGAACACAGAATGAATTAATGAATTAATTTGCCGCTGTACGCGATTGACATATTAACAGTCTGAGATCCATTTAACAAATCAGAAACAGTCGGCGTGAGAGCCAGATACCTGTCAAATATTTCCATGACTATATATTCTTACTATTTTCAACCAATTATGGGGAAAACATTTGAGAAAAATAGTTATAAAGATTTATTCCTATAATGTACGCAGCCCCCACCCCATCACCACCACAAGTGTATTTTACTTTTACAAAAATATATGCACACATTACACGTTTTTTACTTTATGGTAATCCGTAATGTAAAAAAAACAAAAACTCTACAATTAAATATTAAAAAATTGAATGTAAAAAGAATCGGAATCGGTAATTATATCGGAATTGGGAATTTAGAAAAGAATTAAGTATCGAAATCGGGAAAACTAATGAAATCTACCCATCACCAATATATACTACTATATATTACTAAAACTCTGTAGATCACTTTTGTTTGTTTGTTTGCCTTTGTGCACTAATGCATGACGCCATCCATTAAAACAGAAATGAGAATAACCGCGCATGGTGGGTGACGTCACGAAAAGATGACGACATAAATGATGACGTCACTGAAGGATAACACCATCCATTAAAACAGACAAGTTATTTATCTATCTCCCACAGCGTTAAGATGTGACGCAAGGTCGGGAAAGTGGGATTTGAAAAGCCAGCGCCCGAGAATTTGAGCACTCTGGCCAACAAAAAATGCCTGGGCAGCCTCGTCGGCATCCCCCGGTAAGGGGCGCCCCAAGCAGTAAACAATAAACTTACTCCTCCCCAAAGAGGGGAGGCAAAGCCTGGGAGGGTGAACCTGCTAGAACTGCACAGGACAGACCCATAGACCGGCGTAAATCAAACCCGAAGGCCAAGACAATACCGGTCTATGGGGTGCAGTATCCATCGGAACAGATACTACACTTTCTTCTTAGCCTAAAGGCCGAGAAAGGACAAGGCATGAATCTACTTGATATAAAAGCAGCTAAAAAAAATAAATAACGAAAAATGATTATCGCAAAGACAGGAGATGCCTCTTGACATTAGTCTTGAAAAGACCAAAGCTATCTTTAGGAGGAACACAGTCAGCAAGAAAGAGAGTTCCACAGGCCTGTAGTTCTTGGAAAGAAGCTACTGGATTAAGAAGGTGCATTAACACGAGGTATCTAAACAGCGAATTGATGAAGACCACTAGACCAACGAGTCAAACGAGCTGGAACAAAAGAAGCAGGGAATAAATCAGCCGATTCTAAAGAACACATAATCATATTAAAAGTTCCAAACAATAATGATAATCTATATACTATTAAAATTGTTAAGGTGTTTTTGGAATTTGCCTGCCCGTATGCAAATAGAAACATATGATTATTTGACAAAAATGGAGTAGGCAGAGTACACATTACTAAGGCAGTAGTTTTTACGATGTCAAATCGTCAAAAAACTTAAAATAAAATGCACATTTTTTTTGTACTTGCTATATCAGAGTTTGAATCTCAAGTAAGTTTAAAGGATTTTTTTTTTTAAAACTGGATATGTTTTATAAATTTAAATAAATACAACATAACATAATAACATGAATATAAAACAAAAACAAAAAACTAAGTTTTGATTTGATAATCCGCAAAAGAAGTATTCGGTATTAGTTCAAATCGAATTATTTTTGCTTGAAAACAATTTGCAAAGCGGTAGAAGCCAGGTAAAGATGGAAATTGACTTACCCAGGTACTGTACCAACATCACTCAAATAGCGGTTATAAACTGGCAATAATAACAAGGTACTGTTCCAGATGACGCGCCTAATTTCGGTAACTTCGCGTCGACAACGATCGGGCATGTCACGGAAGCGCAAGAGCGCTGACGGAATAATAATGCTTTCTTTTTTATCTTATAAAAACATTGACAAAATTTTACACCCCCCCCCCCCCAAAAAAAAATTTATTTTTACAAAAAAAAAAATGATTTTAATCTATGTATTTTTTCTTTTGAATTTATTCGTCTTATATTAGTGTCTGCCAGTCGTTCAGTTAGAGCTTGGCAGTTTGAATGCAGGGCTTGGATAACGCTAAGAACGAAAACCCTAACCCTAACGGGAGCCCTAACCCTAAACCCTAACCTTAAACCCTAGTCTTAAACCCTAACGGGAGCCTTAACCATGAACCCTAACCCTAAAAAGAAAAACAGCGAAACAAATGGAAAAGAAAACATTGACAATATCGCCCCCTCCCCCCCCCCAAAAAAAAAACACAAATTTCTTTCTACACATTTGATTGAAAATGGTTCATTTGACCCCCCCCCACCACCACCATCACCACACACACACACACCCTACAGTTTGTTCGGTTATTATCTTTTTATCTATGCATTTTTTTCTTTGAGTTTATTCGTCTTATATTATCGTCTGCAAGCCTTCCATTAACGCTTGGCGTTTTCGTCTCGGCAACTCTCGGGCGCTTCCGCGACCTGCCCGATTGTTGTCGACGCGAAGTCACAAAAATTATGCGCGTCATCTGGAACAGTACCGATAATAATAATAATTATTTTTTAAAGAAGTGAGAATCACGATCGATGATTATTGAAATACTAAAATAATCACCCAATTAGCAAACAAAAACAAAAGAACCAGAATAACAAAAAAACTGGCCGTTAAAGAGAGTTCCAAGAGTTCCAAAAGTTCCAAGAGTTCCTGCAATTATCGTTAATTCTTTACATTATAGATGCGTCCACGCATTTATAAAAAAGCCTCTGTCCGTCGGTCAATCGGTCTGTCACACTTCAGTGCTTTTGAATAGCTTTTTCATTGCTAAACGCGCAGATTAAACGACGCATCTTATCTTAGATGCGTCCAAGGATCTCTATAAAGCGGCTCTGTCGGTCAGGCACGATAAAATGTTAAATACCATTTCATATTTCGGAATTGTTTTTTTTTAGATAAATTCTATTATTGGTATTATTCGGTCTACTATTCTCATCTTGGATGTTATTCGTACAACGTTTCGGCCGATGTAA
>OY744541.1:31920847-31928347 GCA_963556195.1 Sepiola atlantica | reverse complement strand
AAAGAAACAGGGTTAGGAAAAAAAAGAAAGGGAGAGATATAGCGAGCAGAAAGAGACTAATTTTGGATGTTTGTCTTTTTATCTTTTTAAAATTTAACTGGATTTGCAAACTTAGTTTTTTTCTGATTCTAACAATCTAACCCGAGCTAAATGGGTGACCAAACTGGTTGCATTTTTCCAGTATATATATATATATATATATATATATATATATATATATATATATATATATATATATATGGTAAAGTATGAACATATATTTATGGCAATTAAGCTACATAGAGACGTCCGCGTTTCATTCCCGCAGGGAATCGTCAGGCTAAGTACGACCTTAGGCTGACGATCCTCTGTCAAAGATGGAAGTCACGTGTAGGCGAGAACCACACACATACACAGAAATACGCAAAGTGGTCACAGAATGTTATGAATATAAGGAGAAAGTGAAGAGAAGAAGAGAAAAGAATGCATAATAATAACTCAAATAATGTAAGAGAGATTAATCATATTTTAATCTACAAAAATGTATCTTCCTTATTTGATTCATTATTTAAAATTATCGTCATCGTAACAATCTTCCTAACGGGAATTATTTTTTTTTAAAACTGAAGCCAAAGACATTTTCGTAATATAAAAATAACCACGCGAATAGGAAAACAAAGACAAAGTGGTTAGAAAGAATCAAAAATCGATATGTCAGATGCGATGCTGTTTGAGTGTAAATTCTAAAATCCAACAAGATATCTTTATATATTAGATATGTTGACACCTAGTTGTTTTTTTCCATTCAAATAAACAACAGATGGCAGTTGCGAAGGAGTGATCAATTGTTTTTTTTTGTTGTTTTTTTTGTACTTTTGTAAATGGTTATCATTTTTAAGTGATGACAAGATGGCTGAACAAAGTGGATTTTATTTATTTATTTATTTATTTATTTAGCGGCAACTGAAATAATGCGCTGGAATCAATATCTGCTGATCGGCGATAAAAGCTATTTCGCCATCTTGAAGATTGTGGGGACGAGATCAAGATGCACTTGAGTGAAAACTACGTTTCGCTCCACAACCCTCCCCATCATCTGTCGGAGACAGAATTTATTAAGAATATTTAATCCATTGTTTTAACTTCTTATTTTGGCGGAAAATATACATATGGGTGGGCCATTAGCCTAATGGATACTGTTGTAGTCTATGGAATACGCTAAACAGTCTATTGCAGTAATTTATGTATTTTCTTTAGAAAAGTACTGACACCCCCTTTTCTCATACAATGAAATATTCCGAGTAGCGTGTCAATAACGACGATGCTAGTCTCGGGAAGTATCAGTACGACTATAGTACCAGTACAGCCGGGTCGTCCCCCGTATACAGTACAAGTTATTTATCTACCTCCCACAGCGGTAAGATGTGACACAAGGTCGGAAAGTGGAATTTGAAAAGCCAGCGCCCGAGAATTTGAGCACTCTGGCCTACAAAAAATGTCTGGGCAGAATCAAGACCCGAAGGCCAAGACAACACCGGTCTATGGGGTGTAGTATCCATCGGAACAGATACTACACTTTGCTCTTAGCTAAAAGACCGAGTACAAGCCAGTTATTCAACTTGTAACTACCTATAGCATTTTATGATTGAATAGCTTTGGATAACATTGCCAAAACAGTAATCGATATATATATATATATATATATATATATATATATATATATATATATATATATATATATATATATATATATATAAATATAATAGATATATATATATAATAGATTTTCATAACTTACTACATAGCCATACTCACGTATTGAGAACTGTTGAAGTAAATACTGAAAATTGATACATAAAAGGTTATATCTCCTTATAACATTTTATGTGGATACATGAAATAATAATAATAATAATAATAATAATAATAATAATAATAATAATAATAATAATAATAATAATAATAATAATAATAATAATAATTCGTAGATTCAGGCTAAAATCACGAGACAAACGCTCAGGACCACACCGCTGTCGGTAATCGACACAGACAGTAATTGAAATTAAAATACACTTATCGGCGGAGGCAGGGGGGGGGGAAAGTGTCATTGCTGCCTACAGTGTTCAACGCTCGCGCAGAACTCGCAAACATTGTTTAAAATAACAGAATTCGTCTGTTTATTTATACCTTTTCAATTTTTCGTCGATTCATCCTCAGGTGTCAGAAGCAAATGAACAAAAAACTTTTATAATTAAACAGACGACTTCTGTTATTTTAGCAATGTTTGCATAAATGAGAAAATTCTGCCTAAATACACACACAATATATATATATATATATATATATATATATATATATATATAGATATATATATATATATATATATATATATATAATAACTGTAGAATGCAACATTTATGACATAACCAATATTATGTAATAATGCTCCAAAAAATCAACAAATATTCATATGTGCATATGCTTAACTATTACATGTACTTATATATATATATATATATATATATATATATATATATATATATATATATATATATATATATATATATATATATGCGTGTGTTTGTGTGTGTGTGTGTGGGTGTGCGTGTATGTATGCATATATGTATGTTTTTTAATCTAGATTACCGTTGATGATAAGCTCTCGTCAGCTGTTGCAATACTCCTAAATTACAAACGCATCAAATAATCTCTGACTACTAAGCCCAGCTCCTTGCTTTCCTGTGGCGGAAATGTTTGGAACAGAGAAGAATAGAGATGAAAGATAAGTGGCTGATAGAGAGAGAGAGAGAGAGAGAGAGAGAGAGAGAGAGAGAGAGAGTGAGAGCGAGAGCGAGAGAGCGTCTTTATAAAAGAAAGAGAGAAGGGGAGAGAGAGAAAGAAAGAAAAGAGTTTAATAAATACTGGTACAGTCAATGTAAATTAATTAACGTTTCGCTGATTTTATATCTTTTCAAGACAGTCTTGAAAAGATGTAAAATTATCGAAACAGGGATTGATTCGCATCGACTGCACTAGCGTTTATTTAAATTAGTTATTGAGCACTTTTGGCAATATATTTGCACTTGATTAGTTTATATATATATATATATATATATATATATATATATATATATATATATATATATATATATATATATATATATATATAAGACCCCCAAAATCATTCAAACTGTAGAAGTGAGATAGCAAACAGCTGCCCGCACAGAATAAAATTCACCTTAGGCTAACAATACATAATAAATAAACAAACAAATAAGTAAAAAAAACTAAACTAAACTAAAACCTAACAACTTAAAAACTAAAACCTAAAATAGAAATTATATTGACACAACAAAGAAACAGGATATAGGCTACCCTATAGAAAACAGAACAATAGAATAGGAAGTAGGAAGTAAAACTAACCAGACCTTTGTTCGTGAGAAGCCCAACGATTGGCTAAGAGAACAACAAAGAATCTGATTAGTTAACTAGCTAGCCGTGTATATAAAAACACCTGGCAAAATTAACTCCATGCATTTTAGCCTGAAGATTCCCCCGGGGATGAAACGCGGGAGCCTCTGTGTAGTTTAATAGCCATAAATATATTTCCATAACTTACTACCTAGCTTTACTTACGTATTGAGCACTGTTGAAGTAAATACTGAAAATTGATACAGAAAAATTATATCTCATAAAATTTTATGTGGATACATGAAATAGTAATATATATATATATATATATATATATATATATATATATATATATATATATATATATATATATATATATATATGTATATATATATATATATGTGTGTGTGTGTTCAGGCTTTATTTAATGGGTAAAAATTCACTGAAGACGGCGTGTTGAAACATCTTGAATTTATTAAGAAAAAAATGTATGTTTTGGAAATGGGCAAAAACAATTGTATGAATTAAAATGTTTTTAAACAAATTCGGAACATTTACAAAATTATCATACTATATTTTGAGCTCTAGTAAGTTATAAACTATTGAGTTATTAACCCAACCTTTGTGTGAAGTTAAAGGAATTTAAATGATATATATATATATATATATATATATATATATATATATATATATATATATGAAAGCTAGAAAAAGAGAGGGGAAAGAAAGAGTGAGAAAAATTGCTAAAATGAAAGCTAGAAAGAGAGAGGGGAAAGAGAGAGTGAGAAAAATTGCTAAAATGAAAGCTAGAAAGAGAGAGGGGAAAGAGAGAGTGAGAAAAATTGCTAAAATGAAAGCTAGAAAGAGAGAGGGGAAAGAGAGAGTGAGAAAAATTGCTAAAATGAAAGCTAGAAAGAGAGAGGGGAAAGAGAGAGTGAGAAAAATTGCTAAAATGAAAGCTAGAAAGAGAGAGGGGAAAGAGAGAGTGAGAAAAAATGCTAAAATGAAAGCTAGAAAGAGAGAGGGAAAGAGAGAGAGAGTGAGAAAAATAGCTAAAATGAAAGCTAGAAAGAGAGAGGGGAGAGAGAAAGATGAAGAAAGAGATTTGTTTTCCGAATAAACCATTTTTTAAATGAAGAAACTTTTTTTTTTAAATTTTCATATTTTATGTTGTATAAATTTCATTTTTTTTTTTTTTTGCGTTTTGTTTCTTTTAGCGATAATTCATTCTGTGACATTCTTGACAAACAAAGAACGCAGCCAAAAAAAAGTTGTGCTGACTGAAGAATTTAACGCCATGACATCAAATTACGTTCGTTTTATTCGATTTCATATATTTTTCTCTTCGTTTTCCGTATCAGATTCGACGACCCTTGTGGCAATGATTGTAATTTAGATTCGCACCGACTGTTCGATCATTTCAATTGGTTTCACGGACTCAAAATTGAGGGCTACAAAGTCTGCAACCATAGAATGGTGGCATCATAGAAATGCGAAATAAAGAAATTCTTTGCTTTGAACTTTTTGTTCTCTTATTCTTTTGCGTTCTATCCATCTTTGATAGCACATATTGCACCAGAAAGGATACGTGTGAAAGGGTCGTAGCGGATGAGTCGTTGGCGCCCCTACGTTAATTAAATTATTGGAAGACCCGCATCTGTCTTGAACGTTTTAAAATCTTGACAGTGTAGGTGGATATGTGCAGAACGGGATACTTCGTTGGTTTGGTCACATTGAAAGAATGGATGAGAGTGTTTGGGGTTAGTAGATGTACGGCAGTTGAAGTAGCAGGGTCCGTTGGCAAGTGAAAGCTAAGGAAAATATGGGAGGAAGTGATATGGATGTATTTGATAGAAAGAGGGATAAGTAAAGACCTGGGCAGAGGTAGGTTAGTTTGGAAGTTAATTTCTAAAAGCTGTCCAACACATGCCAGCATGTAAAACAGACGTTTAATCGATGCTGCTGCTGCTGTTTCTGCTTCTGCTTCTGCTGCTGCTGATGATGATGATGACAGGTATTTTTATATATCTTTATTTGAAATTCAGTAATTCTGATGAAGAAGTATATCTTCGAAAATTAAATTGAAAAAAAAAGTTAATAAAACTAAAATGCATTGTATGGCGTTCTAATTGCTTATTATTATTTTTAATAATTAATATATATATATATATATATATATATATATATATATATATATATATATATATACATACATATATATATATATATATATATATATATATATATATATATATATATATATATATATATATATATATATATTATCGTGTGTGTGCATTTATATATACACGGATACATTGTTTCACGTCAATTCGTGTGCGAACAAATGTATGGGTCTGTCTCACAAGTGACCAAAGTAACCGAAAAATTAAACGAGACATATTGTCTGAAAGACCCACTGGGATGAAGAACACTTGTGCCTGCCTGCCTGCACGTCGTTGTGACCGCTGCCTGTCCGACGCCCACCACCACGACCTAGCTTCTGCGGCGCGCGACACCCGAGAGAAACACCACCGAAGTGTGTTTCCTACCGAACATGTTTTCTAAAGCATTTGGTGTTACAACCCACGGAACTGGTGTAGGTAGACGTCCCGACCCCTGTCTGACGCCGGAACGGGGGCCACCAAAAAAACTGCGACGATCCATTAGGACATATGACATAAGGATAAAACGACTACCGAAAAGACTTCGGTGTGTGAGAGTGTGTGAGCGTATGAATGTGTATGTATACACGCACGAGTGTGCGTATGCATATGTATGTTGATATGAAGTTGTGTGTTGATATATAGATACATGATTATGTTTGTGCGGATATATATCTTTTCTTTCTGCGATACTCCCCCTTCCTACTCCTCTCCGAGCAAAACGATATAAAGAACGTAATTTATCTATTCCTCCCAGTTTGGTTAATATGGCCTGAAGATGCTGGCTTTTGAATAAAGTCGCAGTTGAAACAAGTATGCACATATGTAGCCAATTATGTTTGTATAAATAAAAAAAATTATACTATATATGTATATTGAGAGAGAGAGAGAGAGAGAGAGAGAGAGAGAGAGAGAGAGAGAGATTTATGTTGTATTCCACGTAGGTTTCTAAGGATGTTTTTTTGAAAATCGTTTGTGGTGTTTGAAGAATAAAAAGATCTTGTTGTCTTAATATTTATTTTTATCATTCAGTATTTCAAACGCGCTGCGTTTTTCATTGGGAATAATCAGTTTAAAAAAGAAAATAAGGAAAAGCGATATAAGTAAGAATGGAAAATGGAATAAAATGAACACAATTTATTTAACTTGCTACAATCGTTTGAATATTTTCCATCTTTAGAGAATGCTGCTGCTGCTCCTGATATATGCTTCGATTCATCTATTATATAAAAGAAGATTCGATTCTTTTTCTATTTGTGTCCGGCTAAAAGTTAGAAACTACATAAGATACATTTACAAATCTTACATCATTGGAGTCCGTATTACCTCGACCTGGTTGCGATAAAAAAATATTCTAATATTTACCGGGGATGCCGTAAATGGAGAGGTATGGTCAACTCTAGTCTTAACCTAATTTAACTAGCCACTTTTACTGAACCTTGGTATGTGACGGTGGTTAAGTGGATAACGACACGGACTGACGACCTGGGTGGCCAAGTTCGAATCCAGTCGATTCCGTAATACACTTTTCACTTAGGGATATTGGCAACCATTACGTGGTCCCTCCTGCAATAATGTCGACAAAAAAATCAAAGCGGTCAACAAAATTGTACCATTCTGATTCATATGAATTTACTTCACTTTACGGCGGGGGACAGAAATATTATTTTCTTTCAATCTTACTGATAGTTGTTTCATAAACAAAACCGAAACTAGGTCAAACTGTCAATCGGTTAGCTTTGATTTTCTTTCTTGTTTTTTTTCTATTATATTGAACGAAAAAGAGAAAGAGATGGAGAAAGAGATAGATAGATAGATGGATAGATAGATAGAGAGAGAGAGAGAGAGAGAGAGAGAGAGAGAGAGAGAAAAGAAAGAGAGAGGGAGAGAAAGGGAGAAAAGAGGGTTAAAAAGCAAGATATTACATACTTTTTAAAAACTCTTC
>OY744541.1:31868347-31915847 GCA_963556195.1 Sepiola atlantica | reverse complement strand
ATATGTCTTTTACAAATGAAACTTTCTCAAGGGTGCCCAAAAAGCAGACTATTTAAAATCCATCGATTATGAAGTAAGATATACGAAAAAAAATGCAATTACCATATTCCAATATGCATTTCTTATACCGTGGAACCTCGGTTTTCGAACATAATTCATTTAGAAAAGCTGTTCGAAAACCAAATCATATTTTCCGATTAAAAATAATGTAAAATAGATTAATTCGTTAATTCTTATGTATAGACTATTTTTATATATTTAATATACAAAATTATAAAGCATCAGTTATATTATTGTTTTCAATACTTCTGCCATGATAGTATTTATAGAAAAAAAACTGAGACTAGCAACATCAGGGTAAGGTGTTCCACACATTTAGAACCATTCATTGTTGTTACAGACCAAAATATAGACTAACATTTTCTATGTTATGATATATCAATGGGCAACCCGACGTTGCTCGGGAATAAACGAAGAATCCTATGCACTTCTGAACACTTCTCTGAACCCTGAGTTTCCTTTTTAATTCTTAATGCAGACCCCACGATATTATTGTAAAAAAACATCATACAAAACTGATGCCACCATCGAATTTCTTGTACAGATTGACGTCCTCCTCTTCAAAGAAATTGCTACCCATGGAATCGGTAATAAAAGACACAATCTTTTTTTCAATGGACCATTTTTGGTACAAATAAACTTTGGTCTGTGTCTGCCTTGTCCACCAAATTTCAGTTATAAATGTCCAAGAGTCTTTGTTTTATCACCAGATATGCAATAGGGTACGACGTGCATAATTGTCAATAACACTGACACTTCCTCTCTTGGCACTGTGATGGTCCTCTACAGTTTAGAGAGACTGTTTAGATAGACATCATCTTTGAGATAACCCCAAAGATAACCTAGGGGGAAAGGTCCGGTTGAGTGTCATTCAGGATCACACCTCCTACTGATGAGACAATCACCAAAGTGTCCCCCAGCGATTCTAGCGACTCATTTGAAATGTGTGAATCAAGCAATGCCGACTCAAGAGAGCGGTTGTTGGAGGATTGCGCAACCCTTGCAATTACAAATTCACGCGCGGGCAGCCCCTGGCGGGGCACTTATACGTTGAAATCGACGGGAGAGTCCATCATATATATATATATATATATATATATATATATATATATATATATATATATATATATATATGTGATTTTATGAAGGCTTACCAAAGCATTCCTTTCAAGACACCAATGATCACCATTAAAGATATTTTTTCTTACAAATACTATTTATTCAAATTAAATGTTTTTTTCCTACACGTGTTTCACTACCAAGCAGTTACTTGCTTGGCAGATCATCAGGGAAATTAAATGTCTGGAATACTGGTTTCAACTGCCGACAAAACACAATGTGGCGTTGTAATAGTTGAGGTCACTTAAGAAAAGAAGAGGAAAAAAGATAAAAATAAAAATAAAAATCAAACTTAAAAAGCAAGGAAGAACAACGGTAAGAAAAGAAAGTCCTAGAAAAGTCTTAGAAAAGTAGCTTGTGCATTATTTCTTCCACCAAGCCAACAAGCAAGTAGTCGGTCCCAAATACATTCAATAAAACCACAAAACCGGAACAATGTGCGATAATACACTTTCACGTTAGCTGAATAAACCCCACCCCCCCACACAATAAAACAAAAGAACTAAATCATTCAAGATACCGCTCACAAGTTACCATTCCAATCCAATGATAGTATGGGAATTCTAAATCTAACTTCTCACAAAGAAAAGTCAACACAAATGTTCGTCCGAGTTCAAAGAGTCTTATTTCAATTGTTGATTTATTACCCTTCGAAATAAACACACGACGAGTTGAATGTCAATCCCGCCGAAAACTCCCTTCCATCAAGAAAAAATCTTAATATAGAAACTATTTATTCAAAATACTGTTTCTAAAAATATTTATTATTAAACCTATTCCTTATAGAAATTAATCATCTAGTGTCTGGGACGTCATTTTACATTTTGTGAAAATATCCTTCATTTAATTAACTGCCGAATTGTTATCGTTTTGTTGTTTAACGAAGCGAAAAAAGCCTATCCCGCAGAATTTGTTTTTAAAAAAATTATTCATATATCAAAAATAAACTGTTATTATAAAAAGGCCTTCTACAAAAATCTAGTTATTATTTTAAATCATTTAAAATATTTCCTTAACGGCTGTGTCTGTTTGTAACTCTCTGTGGAGAATATTATTCTATATTCCATAAATAAATGTTACAACGGAATATCGTTATCAGAAATCTATTTTCTATTTTGAAAAAAAACAAACTTTTTTTTAATGGACCGGTTTATTTTTTTGTCAACTTTACGGGAAAATATCACTCTTACTCATTAAATGACAGGATACTTTATTATTACTAATTTAAAATCCCGTACAAAATACTTTTTTTATAAAATTCAATTGTTTCTATTTTTAGAAATTAAGTCCGTGTCGGCATGCATGTTTTTAAAATTATTTTTTCCTTAATTACTTTTCCCCATTCCTGCCACCAAATTGTTTTATTTATTTTAATCTAATTAAAAACTAATTTAATTTAACCTAATTTAATTAAATAGTGATAGCATCCAGGTTGCTATTTCTTATTTTTCACTTAAAATTACTTGAAATCCCCAATGCATTTCGTATAATATATCTATTTCTGAGAATAAATTGTGATTTATTATTTATTATTCCACTATCTTTTTATATGTAACACAATTTCCACCCTCTATTCCGCTGAATAAGTATTTACTATAGTTGACTATCACTGGGCCTTATTCCGATAGAATATTCCTACCTTATCACCCCCAACCTAAGTCTCGAGTATCCGCTAATAATTGAATTAAGACATATCTTAGCATAAGTACGTGTTACTAATTCTCATCCTCCCTATTATACACTAATTATTGCCCCAGATTGCCTCAGGAAGTGTCCATCTTGCCTATTTCTGCTTTAAGTTTATACTTCCCCCAATTCTCCTCCTATCCAGGTTTTAGGCTTGATAACAGGTAACGGCTTCTATGCAGACAGCATTGTAGTATTTCCTGCCTAGCGTTCAGTAAATTATCTCTAGATGTCATGATGTGGTACGACTCCAATGCACATAGGTTGCATCTCTTCTTTTTGTTCGGTTTATATTTGTTAGCCCTCCCCAAAATTGACCATTTCAGTTCGAAAGGGTCTTGCCTAGCAATGAGGTTTCTCACAAAACGGCCAACAGAAGTGTTAGGCCTATCTATGTCTTCCCTTTGGCCTCCCCTGAAGGAACTCATGTGGTTTCTGAATCTATCTTTGAACTCACCCCCGGTTGAACCGATATATGATTTCCTACTACTCTCTGTTATCACATCGCATTTGTAGACAATGCTTGAAACTCTACAGTTCCCCCCCATTGGACAGATGTTAGAAGCTCTGCAGTTACAGTTGTGTGCTGGGCCGTTGCTGGATGTTCTACTACTATGGTTATTTATAATGGAGGTTCTCACTGAACTGGTGTTACTGGGATCAACACCAGAAGAGAACATGGCTTCCCTTGTTTTAGTTATCTTAGAATTATTATATCCTATGATGGATGTGGCTATATTTCTACAGGTTGAATAAGAGAGTTTTACAGTATTTTTGTTAATGATTCCCCCCAATCTGCTATCCCTTGGAAAGTTTTTTTTCCACTATGCTATAAAAAATCTTTGGGATATTAGTCTTAATATGCTGGCTATAGGGGGGGTTGAACCATGTAGTGGTCCTTCTCCTATTTTTCTTCCTACCTTCCCCCCCGGTTTGGGTAGCATGTGAGTTCAATTCGTTACTTCCAACTTCACGAATATTATCATCAACCGGTTCCCACCCTACCTGGTTTACATTACCGTGGGATACACCAGGTCTCCTATATCTAGCCTTGCCCATTGCCCTATTATATGAAACCATTGATCGAGAGGCAATCGGTCTCCCGTTTAGTCCCCCATTCCCAACCGAAGGAGGCACAAGGTAATTAATTTTTTCCTTGTATCCTGATCTGTTTAAAGCCTCATTGTAGAATTGCTTACTGCTGTCGAATATTTGTTGATTCTTGGACAGCTTAGATATCCTACTCGATATTGCAGGAATAATGGCTCTTTTCACCATCGGTGGGTGATTCGATTTAGCGTCGATATAGTAGACAAGCCCAACCACACACTCTACTATATCGACGCTAAATCGAATCACCCACCGATGGTGAAAAGAGCCATTATTCCTGCAATATCGAGTAGGATATCTAAGCTGTCCAAGAATCAACAAATATTCGACAGCAGTAAGCAATTCTACAATGAGGCTTTAAACAGATCAGGATACAAGGAAAAAATTAATTACCTTGTGCCTCCTTCGGTTGGGAATGGGGGACTAAACGGGAGACCGATTGCCTCTCGATCAATGGTTTCATATAATAGGGCAATGGGCAAGGCTAGATATAGGAGACCTGGTGTATCCCACGGTAATGTAAACCAGGTAGGGTGGGAACCGGTTGATGATAATATTCGTGAAGTTGGAAGTAACGAATTGAACTCACATGCTACCCAAACCGGGGGGGAAGGTAGGAAGAAAAATAGGAGAAGGACCACTACATGGTTCAACCCCCCCTATAGCCAGCATATTAAGACTAATATCCCAAAGATTTTTTATAGCATAGTGGAAAAAAACTTTCCAAGGGATAGCAGATTGGGGGGAATCATTAACAAAAATACTGTAAAACTCTCTTATTCAACCTGTAGAAATATAGCCACATCCATCATAGGATATAATAATTCTAAGATAACTAAAACAAGGGAAGCCATGTTCTCTTCTGGTGTTGATCCCAGTAACACCAGTTCAGTGAGAACCTCCATTATAAATAACCATAGTAGTAGAACATCCAGCAACGGCCCAGCACACAACTGTAACTGCAGAGCTTCTAACATCTGTCCAATGGGGGGGAACTGTAGAGTTTCAAGCATTGTCTACAAATGCGATGTGATAACAGAGAGTAGTAGGAAATCATATATCGGTTCAACCGGGGGTGAGTTCAAAGATAGATTCAGAAACCACATGAGTTCCTTCAGGGGAGGCCAAAGGGAAGACATAGATAGGCCTAACACTTCTGTTGGCCGTTTTGTGAGAAACCTCATTGCTAGGCAAGACCCTTTCGAACTGAAATGGTCAATTTTGGGGAGGGCTAACAAATATAAACCGAACAAAAAGAAGAGATGCAACCTATGTGCATTGGAGTCGTACCACATCATGACATCTAGAGATAATTTACTGAACGCTAGGCAGGAAATACTACAATGCTGTCTGCATAGAAGCCGTTACCTGTTATCAAGCCTAAAACCTGGATAGGAGGAGAATTGGGGGAAGTATAAACTTAAAGCAGAAATAGGCAAGATGGACACTTCCTGAGGCAATCTGGGGCAATAATTAGTGTATAATAGGGAGGATGAGAATTAGTAACACGTACTTATGCTAAGATATGTCTTAATTCAATTATTAGCGGATACTCGAGACTTAGGTTGGGGGTGATAAGGTAGGAATATTCTATCGGAATAAGGCCCAGTGATAGTCAACTATAGTAAATACTTATTCAGCGGAATAGAGGGTGGAAATTGTGTTACATATAAAAAGATAGTGGAATAATAAATAATAAATCACAATTTATTCTCAGAAATAGATATATTATACGAAATGCATTGGGGATTTCAAGTAATTTTAAGTGAAAAATAAGAAATAGCAACCTGGATGCTATCACTATTTAATTAAATTAGGTTAAATTAAATTAGTTTTTAATTAGATTAAAATAAATAAAACAATTTGGTGGCAGGAATGGGGAAAAGTAATTAAGGAAAAAATAATTTTAAAAACATGCATGCCGACACGGACTTAATTTCTAAAAATAGAAACAATTGAATTTTATAAAAAAAGTATTTTGTACGGGATTTTAAATTAGTAATAATAAAGTATCCTGTCATTTAATGAGTAAGAGTGATATTTTCCCGTAAAGTTGACAAAAAAATAAACCGGTCCATTAAAAAAAAGTTTGTTTTTTTTCAAAATAGAAAATAGATTTCTGATAACGATATTCCGTTGTAACATTTATTTATGGAATATAGAATAATATTCTCCACAGAGAGTTACAAACAGACACAGCCGTTAAGGAAATATTTTAAATGATTTAAAATAATAACTAGATTTTTGTAGAAGGCCTTTTTATAATAACAGTTTATTTTTGATATATGAATAATTTTTTTAAAAACAAATTCTGCGGGATAGGCTTTTTTCGCTTCGTTAAACAACAAAACGATAACAATTCGGCAGTTAATTAAATGAAGGATATTTTCACAAAATGTAAAATGACGTCCCAGACACTAGATGATTAATTTCTATAAGGAATAGGTTTAATAATAAATATTTTTAGAAACAGTATTTTGAATAAATAGTTTCTATATTAAGATTTTTTCTTGATGGAAGGGAGTTTTCGGCGGGATTGACATTCAACTCGTCGTGTGTTTATTTCGAAGGGTAATAAATCAACAATTGAAATAAGACTCTTTGAACTCGGACGAACATTTGTGTTGACTTTTCTTTGTGAGAAGTTAGATTTAGAATTCCCATACTATCATTGGATTGGAATGGTAACTTGTGAGCGGTATCTTGAATGATTTAGTTCTTTTGTTTTATTGTGTGGGGGGGTGGGGTTTATTCAGCTAACGTGAAAGTGTATTATCGCACATTGTTCCGGTTTTGTGGTTTTATTGAATGTATTTGGGACCGACTACTTGCTTGTTGGCTTGGTGGAAGAAATAATGCACAAGCTACTTTTCTAAGACTTTTCTAGGACTTTCTTTTCTTACCGTTGTTCTTCCTTGCTTTTTAAGTTTGATTTTTATTTTTATTTTTATCTTTTTTCCTCTTCTTTTCTTAAGTGACCTCAACTATTACAACGCCACATTGTGTTTTGTCGGCAGTTGAAACCAGTATTCCAGACATTTAATTTCCCTGATGATCTGCCAAGCAAGTAACTGCTTGGTAGTGAAACACGTGTAGGAAAAAAACATTTAATTTGAATAAATAGTATTTGTAAGAAAAAATATCTTTAATGGTGATCATTGGTGTCTTGAAAGGAATGCTTTGGTAAGCCTTCATAAAATCACATATAAATGCTCTGTACTCTGTAATCGAGTATCATCGAGCTTGTTTTTTATTGGAAGAACCCCGGTCTTCACTGAATGATCTATTTTATAAGTGAAAAATCTAAATCTATATATATATATATATATATATATAGAGAGAGAGAGAGAGAGAGAGAGAGAGAGAGAGAGAGAGATTTTAGCTAAACAAATTTATGACATATTCATTTACATACGTTCCAAGAATTCAACATAGACAGTTTAGTGTACGATCGTTTCTGAGACGATATATATATATTTTGTTTTATCAATATCAAGTCTTCATCAACGCAGGGTATAGACACCAACTTTGACGCTAGAACATGACATGAAGACTAGAGTATAGTTCACCGTCAGTTATACAGCAAATTCGATAGGGTGAGAGAGAGTTGAGATATGGGTGTTACAACCCACTTCTAACAGTGCACAAATCAATGAAATCGAACATACAAAGTGGCATAATAAGGGAAAGAAAGACTGTCAGAGTACAGTTATTGAAACCACTTCATCCCTCACAACCCCGCCTTCGTCTGAAACAAACCTCTTAACGACCACTAGGTGGCGCTTAGTACTGATTAACACAGGTGTCATTTGAAGCATATCATTGAACGGCAATAAAATGAAGACTGTTGGAAATTTATCACTGAAACTTGGTGGACAAGTTAGGCATAGACTGAAGTTTATTTGTACCAAATATGGTTGAATTGCAGAAAGGATTGTGAATTTTATTAACGATTCAATGGACGGCATTGGGGGGGGGTCGCCCTGTACCATTTGACCCGAAAATAGTTGTGTTTGCTGTAGGTATCAAGCTATGTTTTCAATTTCATCCCATACAGACATACAGAAATATGGACAGACAGGAAGACAAAAACATATATATTACTAGCAAAAATATGCGACCAGAGGGGGAGCATATTTTTGCTAGGCTGAGAGTATTATATAATTGTGACAGAACTACACACAACACGTAGTTAAAACAAAATAAATATAAAAATATTATTGCTATAAATAAAATAAAAGTAAATTACCTTATTTATGGATGTCAAGCGCGAACGCAGACCCCACAATATTTTTATAAATAAAATAAAGTAAAACCTATTTCCTTTTTATAGATGTTAAAATAAACGCAGACGCCACAATTTTTTTATACATAACATTAAGTCAAAAGTATATTCTTTTTATAGATGTTAAGCGCGAAAGAAAATAATAGGAAATTAAAACATGGCCGCCAGCGATTAAGGCACTGTATGCAAGTTTAATTTTCAAGTCTTTTAAAAATAAATTAGAATTTTAGTTCGGGACAAAAAATACAATTTAAGACTAATTAATAAATTTCATCCAAAATGTGTGCGAAAATCAAACGAAATAAACGAGATATTCAAATAATCCCTATAGTACAATTGAACGCCGAACGGAAATGTCTATTTCGTCCTTTCAGTTTTTAATTTTAACTATTTAGTAATTTGAAAAATTTGTTTTTTTTAAGTTTTAAATATAAAGGAGGATGTAATACATGGGAGGATCCCCCCACACACCCTTAAAAACAGAGGAGGCAATTCCGGGGAGGGCGGTCTTATGACAACAGAACCGATACTACACTTATAAATTCCTATTAAAGTGAATTTTTTTCTTCATTCATTTAAAAATGTCTCGTCACAAAAGAATAAGTTTTTATTGCTCCTTGGCCTTTTGGCTAAGATCAAAGTGTAGTATCTGTTCTCTTAACATCAGCACCGGAAGTTTTCATGTAATTATCTAACTTGAAACTAAAAGTTTTAAAATGTTTTTAAAACGCTATCGTTTTTTTTTTTTAAATAGAATCTCTTTAATTAATTGTATTAATTATAATATTATTACTATCGATGAAAATATGAATATATAATAAAATTTGACAATACCAATTATAAATGTATATTACAAAATATTAATTTATTAGAAAATCAAAAAGAAAATAAATATGAAAATGTGCAAAAGTGGGTTTTGTTTGATGGAGTTTAGAGATTACCATATATACTGTAACATTATATTTAAATAAGAATTAAAAGTTTTGATATTAATATAAGATTCGCATTTATTCATATTTAGATTAGATTAGATTGGAATATTAAATTAGCTAAATGCAGTATTCTCCATTATTTCGCATTGTATTTATTACGTTTAAAAATTGTGACTGACGGACAGACAGACAGACGGACGGACAAAATACCTATTTATATAAGATAGATACGAAGGAGTGGTCGTAAACGTGTGGAACCCAGGAGTTGAGGTAAAATGTAAAAAAAAAATGATTTATGGAAATCGCTCCAGACAAGACATGAAGCCACTTGATGTAAGGAGCTAACAAGAACGATAGACGATTATCACAACGACAGGAGATGCCTTTTGGCCTTAGTCTTGAAATAAGTAGGAGGAAAATAGTCAACAGGAAAAGAGTTCCACAAGCCTGCAGTTCTTGGAAAGAAACTACTGGAATAGAAACTTGTATTACAGTAAGGTATCAAAACAGCGAATTGGTGGAGACCACTAGACCAACAAGTCAAACGAGCTGGAACAAAGGAAGCAGGGAATAGATCAGACAATTCTGAAGAACACATGCCATAATAGTATTTATAGAAAAGACTGAGACTAGCAACATCGCATTTGTGGGAGAGAGGGTGCAGAGAAGAAGAAAGGGTGGGGCTAATTAAATTACAATTTACTTGTGTGGCTGTGACAATAGTTAGAAATAAATAACCGTGCATCGTGCAAAAGACCATCCCAGAAGACCATCCCAAAAGGTCACCATGGACCAGCAGCCGAGAACCACTGACCTACATAGTTTTGTATCCGTTTCACGCTCGACTTGGCTATCCAATCTGAAATAAATTAAAATTATCCGCATGAGGTGGTTGCCCGTTGGAATGAGCATTTTTTTTTTCTTCTCGTGTCTTATCAAGAAACGCAGCCGATATATATTAGAAGAGCAAAAAGTGGAGTAATCGTTTGATTTCGATCCGATATTGAGCCATTAAAGAAAGATCATTGGCGCCACGATCGGCAATGCGTAGATTTAATTGGAAAGGCTCCTCGCCGCTTGCTACATTAAACGAGGATGTCGTCAACAGTTTGGACTTCTGCCGGCCACGTGACGTATTAATAAAATTGGGAGGAAACAAATAAATGTCAAGAAGCAAGAAATAAAGAAGACCGAATTGAAGCCTTTCAAAAAGACAATAAAATTTTATGTTTCTGCATTTTTGAGATGAGGATTGATAATTTGTATAATTTTGGATTATACGGACTGTTGTTCTCATCTTGAGTGTTACTCTCACAACGTTTCGGCCGATGTAACCTCCGACTCCGACCTTCTCCAGATGTATATTTTCGAACTCGGGAATCTTTCTGTCGAACTCGGGAATCTGCATGGAACCCGTTATTTAATCAACGGGGGTAGCATGCTCTGGTTCAGTCAGCCATGTCCGGTTAAAAGTGTTCAGTAATTCGCAATTCCTAGTATCGTCCGCACTGAGGATTGAACCTTCGACCTTCAGAAGACTAGAAGACCTAGAACTGAATAGTACTTAGTACTTTATCCGGGTCCTTGCGGACAATTCTAGTATGAATTTTGGGAGCCATAAACCTATTCTTGTATTGTTTTTAGATGGGCAGTCTGACTATTTATCACTATAAATCACTATTATTACTATACATTACTATATATAGGGTGGGCAAAAATAAGGGTCCTATTTTTAAAAATTCATAACTTTTTTATTTATTGATTTTTTTTTTTTTTTTTTTTTTTTAGAATAAGTAAAGGACCCCTTCCGAAGCAAGCATGAGCCGTATTAGCCCTAAGGAACGTACCCTCATTTAGAAAACATTATTTTTGCTTAAAAAACTCAAAACAGTGTAAAAAACAATACTTTAGTTTTTGTAAGTTTTAAGAAGTGTTTTTCGGCTAAAATTTGTTTTGTTTATTTCAAAAAATCTCGGAAGGGTCAGTCTACACACACATAAAGTTTGGTGAGTTTAACTTTTATTTTGTGGAAGTTATTCAAATTCAAGTTATTCAAATTTAAAAATAGGACCCTTATTTTGGCCCACCCTGTATATATATATATATATATATATATATATATATATATATATATATATATATATATATATATATGAAGAAGAATGGAAAGGAATTAGAGAAGCAAAAGCCAAATCATAATTCAATTCAATTGCTCAGAGCAAGGTATATTCCGCTAAAAAGGCAATTTATTCAAGTTAAATTTTCCTTAAGCCAGGCTTTTCAAAGATCAAAATCTTATCATCAGAGGAAGTCGCTGGGATAGATAAGTTGGCAAAGGCCAAGATTTAAAATTTGAAAAAATAAAATAAAAGTTGTAGGGGAAGAAACACAGGGCAAAATTCTGCCCGAATGCAAGCAAATGTCCGATTGCTAAAAAGTCCGGTGTTGAAAAGTCCAGCGGAGAGAATGAGATGTAGATAGGTAGGTCGTTAAAAGGCCTGAAAGGTTGAGAGAGAGGATTCAAAGTTAAATTCCAAGAAGCCACAACTTCAGGTGCGGCGAAAATAGAAAATCCAAAGGGTAAAATGTCCAATAAGAAGTACGCTCGTGGATGCAGGCAGGCAGGCTCAGAAGAGAGTGAGGTGGAAAATATTCGCCATTAACAATACTCTTCACAATAGGTTTTACTTTTCCTAAAAGTTCGCTTTTAGTGCACCACTTTATATATATATATATATATATATATATATATATATATATATATATATATATATAATTACTACATATTACTACATAGTACTATATATTACGAGATTAACATTTTTTTTTATAACATAGTTCACCCCAAACAAGGCAGACCGCCACTGTAGACGTAAGAAGCTACTGAGAAAAAGGGTGAAAGTTTTTTTTCTGGGGGTCAAGCTAAATTGGGAGCTGCACAGCGAGATGTCTGTTTACATTAGCTTTAAATTTCTGCATGTCAGTACCGTCAGGAAAACAGGAAGCAGGGAGGGAGTTCCAGATTCCAGCAGTACGAAGAAAGAAGCTTTTGGAGTAGAAAAGCTCTTCGGCATCTGGGGGACCTCCACAGTGAATGGATGGGATTTGGCAGATTGTCGGGTTGGTCGAGTGAATTTACGTCGTGGGGGGACTAGAGCAGCATATATATATATATATAGATATATATATATATATATATATATATATATATATATATAGATATATATATATATATATTTATAAATAATATTATTATAAAGCTTCTTTAAGAAATTAAAGTTGAGCACTGTTAGGAGATATTAAAAACAGACTGACACTTAGCTATAAGCAAGGTTCTGATATCATTCGTCGAACCCTCTAGACTGTCTGCTGCTTACTGCCTGCTGCATTTAGGCATAAATAGAAGTTAATTTCTCCTGTATCACGTAATAATGTATTAATGCCATAGGGATAGAGCGACAGTGTGCAGAGTCTTGGTTGACACTGTGAACCGGGTTTGCACCCTGTGACCATTTGAAATTGTCACTTCCTACACTGATGAGAGCATAAGCTTGAAACGCCGGTGTATGTAGGTATAAATAATTTTATATTTATTCGTAAATATTATTATCCCATATATATATACATATATATATATATATATATATATATATTTATATATATATATATATATATATATATATAATGGTGCCCTTATCTATCATTTATAATTAATGGTTCCCATATTGTATTAGATTCTATACTAGGTCTGCTTAGTAGGTCATTTTCGCCCAACATATGCACCGCTTCTTTGAGTCGTCTTACTTTCCACCGTTCCTATAAGGTAGATGGTTTCTCTTTTTTATCCATATGTGGTCAGCCATACCCGACTTTTCGATATATCCACGTATTACGGCTTTCCGGTGTTCTTCTAGCCTTACTTCTAGTCTCACCTTTGTATATTTTTCAACACTTACATGGAATTGCATACATACAGTTCTTAGTTATAACTTTTTCCGTAGAGAGTTTTATTCGCACAAGATGCTTTCGGAGAGTTGAGTCGCTCCTGAATACTATACTGATGTCATATGGATTACATATTCTTTGAATTTTTTTTAACAAACCCTTCACATATGGTATACAAACTGTGGTGAGTGTTCGGGGGGATGTCTTTTGGTATTTGGTCCGGATTTCTTGCAGCTGATGTCATGCTCCCTGCTAGTTGTTTCGGTGGAGGGTTTCTCTTAAACTCTCCATCTCCGCTTGATATGTATTGCTGTTACTACATATTGCCCTTGCTCAATGTTGTAGGCAGCAGACGATTCCTTTCTTTACATTATATGGATGGTGGGAGTTGAAATTTAGATACTGTCCAGTGAAAGTTGACTTTTGATATACAGATGACCTAAACCCCTAAGCAGTGCGAGTTATCAGCACATTTCGGAAGGATAATTTGTTATCATGTTCCTTTTTCATCGTGATGGACAGAGAGAGTTCACATGGTCCAGTAATGTTTGAACATCTTCCTGGTGAGGCCAGAATATGAATATGCCATGTACATATCGTAGCCACATTGTAAATAGAAAATAATGAAATGAAATTTAGACAAATAATAAGAATAATAAAAATAATAATATAATAAAATAAAATGAAATAAAAAAATAAAATTAAGAATTAAAAGGATAAAAATGATACTCAATAATTATAAAGAATAAAATATAATAAAATATAATAAAATATAATTTAAAAAATCTATTAATAATGGAGATTATGTATCTGTCTGTCTGAAGTCAAAACTATTCTATTTAAGACTATTGTACTTATGAAATAGTATAGTATATACTATTTCAGACTAATGTACTATCTTTAAATGCTCAATTCAGAGGCATAGTGAAGTGTAGTATCTGCTCTGTTGTCATGATACCATCCTCCCAGGCATTACCTCCTCCTTTTTTGAGAGGTGCAGAGGTAATGTAGTATCTGTTCTGCTTCCATGATACCATTCTCCCAGGCATTACCTCCTCGTTTTTTGAGAGGTGTGGAGGTAGTGTAGTATCTGTTTTGTTGTCATGATACTGCCATCCGAGGCATTACCTCCTCCTTTTTGGAGAGGTGTGGAGGTAGTGTCGTATCTGTTCTGTTGTCATTATACTGTCCTCCCAGGCATTACCTCCTCCTTTTTCGAAAGGTGTTGAGGTAGTGTTGTATCTGTTCTGTTGTCATTATACCATCTCCCTAGGCATTACCTCCTCCTGTTTTTAGAAGTGGAGGTAGTGTAGTATCTGTTTTGTTGTCATGATACTATCCTCCCAGGAATTACCTCCTCTTTTTTGATGGTGTTGAGGTAGTGTAATATCTGTTCTGTTGTCATAATACCATTTTCCCAGGCATTACCTCCTTTTTAATAGGTGTAGAGGTAGTGTAGTATCTGTCCTGCTTTCAACTAGCAAAAATATGCGACTGGAGGAAGCATATATTTGCCAGCATAATAAGAATAAGAATAATAAAAATAATAATATAATAAAATAAAAATAAAAATAAAATTAAGAATTAAAAGGATAAAAATGATACTCAATAATCATAGAGAATACAATATAATAAAATGTAACAAAATATAATAAAGTATAATAAAATATAATAAAATATAATAAAGTATAATAAAGTATAATAAAATATAATAAAATATAATAAAGTATAATAAAATATAATAAAATATAATAAAATATAATAAAGTATAATAAAGTATAATAAAAAATATGATAAAATATAATAACATATAATGAAGTATAATAAAGTATAATAAAGTATAATAAAAAATATGATAAAATATAATAAAATATAATAAAATATAATAAAGTATAATAAAGTATAATAAAGTATAATAAAAAATATGATAAAATATAATAAAATATAATAAAATATAATAAAATATAATAAAGTATAATAAAATATAATAAAGTATAATAAAGTATAATAAAATATAATAAAGTATAATAAAGTATAATAAAAAATATGATAAAATATAATAAAATATAATAAAATATAATAAAATATAATAAAGTATAATAAAGTATAATAAAATATAATAAAATATAATAAAGTATAATAAAGTATAATAAAGTATAATAAAAAATATGATAAAATATAATAAAATATAATAAAATATAATAAAATATAATAAAGTATAATAAAATATAATAAAGTATAATAAAGTATAATAAAATATAATAAAGTATAATAAAATATAATAAAATATAATAAAGTATAATAAAGTATAATAAAAAATATGATAAAATATAATAAAATATAATAAAATATAATAAAATATAATAAAGTATAATAAAGTATAATAAAATATAATAAAGTATAATAAAGTATAATAAAAAATATGATAAAATATAATAAAATATAATAAAATATTATAAAATATAATAAAGTATAATAAAGTATAATAAAATATAATAAAATATAATAAAGTATAATAAAATATAATAAAGTATAATAAAGTATAATAAAGTATAATAAAAAATATGATAAAATATAATAAAATATAATAAAACAAAATAAGAATAAATATATGAGAATAAATCTGAGAATGAATAAAAGAATAAATAAATAAAATAAAAATTTATTTTCTTCCTGTTTCACCATATATTTTGAATATTTTGAATATTTTAAATATTTTGAATATTTTGAATATTTTGAATATTTTGAATATTTTGAATATTTAATTTGCTGTTTCTAAAATATCTTCATTGCTATTATTATTTTTTCAACTGACTGATAGAATAATATATGGTTGCATAATGGGAGGTTATGTCTCCAATATTGTCTTGATACATGTTTTTTTTCAAATAGTACTGAAATTTGATGTGTCCTTAAATGACTTCTGTATGTGAATTGTATATATATATATACATTTATATATATATATATATATATATATATATATATATATATATATAAATGTTGAATTCAATTAAAGATAATTGAAATTATCGTTTAATAATAATCTATTGTGATAATATAAAGCTCAATATATTGAATAGAGCAATCAATTCTAGAGATGAAAGATGAGAATAAAAAATTGTAAAGATACAATATTTATTAGAACATCAAAAGTTCAAAGCAATGAGCTTCATATCCTTAATCCATGGATTTTCAAAGATAAACTCTTTTCATCAGAGGAGAGAGAAAAACCGACAATGTAATTGTAAATATTATCGGCAGTATTTAACTTTGAAATTTTTTGTTATTCTCATCTTTCATCTCTCTCTCTCTCTCTCTCTCTCTCTCTCTCTCCCTCCCTATATATATATATATATATATATATATATATATAGTTAAGTGAGAGCAAAAATAAACTAATATAAAGTTACATACTTTACAAGTTTAATAATTTCAGATAGTACAACAAAGTATAGTTTAAATTTAGAAAAGCTCCTATTTTTCATGAGTTCTTATGAGTCTGTTTGGGCCGTTAGATAACGACGAAGGACCTCGAGGTTGATGGTTCGATCTTCACCAACTCACACAATTTTGTTTGTTTTTATAACGGTGACCTAAATATACATCGAAAGGGGGGGGACAACCGAGAAGACAGAGTTAGTACTTACTTTTGCCCGGGGAAGAAAGAGACAATTACACTTTTGCCTGCAGAGAGGAAGGGGGAAAGGGGACTGGCAACGCCAGGTACCCCTGCTAGTAATATATAAAGGGAAAACGGCTGTGTGTATGTGTGTATGTCTGGAAAAGGCTCCCAAGATACTTGAACGAATACATAAAGTTGACATTTTCTGAATCCTCCAGCTTTTGGACGCATAATATCGGAAACTTGTAAAAAACAGAAAATGGAGGGTGGGGAGAGGGGGTGAGGGGTGGGGCTGAGGGGGGCAAGCGGGAGACAGTGGGGCGAGGGAGAATGGGGCACCGGGATGAGGGGGCCACCGGAGAAGAGACAGCTTTTTCCCCAGGCAACTGGGGAAGAGAGATTGTTACACTTTTGCCTACGGGGCGGGGGAGCAACGCTGGGTACCTCTGCTAGTATATATATTTTACACTATATAGTAATTATTTCGATTAGCCATTGCTACCTGTGGTTTCAGGAGGTATGAAAAATCCTGGCCGTTGGACATATGTGGATTAAGCCGCAGACGGATATATAATTAATTGAACAAGTTAAAATGTATTGATAAAATAAACTTAATACAACTATGTTTTTTTTTTAATGCTCAATGCAAGGAGGAGCTTTATAAATATACTTTATATAAACATTTTAAATGGTATACACAAACTAATTGATATTTCGCTAGTACCGTGTTTATTTACTCCTCTTCAGGAGTTAGGCACAAGGCCAGTTTTATCTTACTCCCACAAGGTAAGATGTGACCCAAGATCGGGTCGTATCGGGAAAGTTGGGTTTGAAAAGCCAGCGCCCGAGAAAGTGAGCACTCTGGCCATTAAAAATTGCCTGGGCAGCCCCGTCGGCATTTCCCGGTGGGGGCGCCTCAGGCAGTAAGCAATAAACTTACTCCTCCCCAAAGAGGGGAGGCAAAGCCTGGGAGGGTGGACCTCCTAGAACTGCACAGGACAAACCCACAGACAGGTGGAATCAAGCCCCGAAGGACAAGACGACACCTGTCTATAGGGTGCAGTATCCATCGGAACAGATACTACACTTACTTCCTAGCGTGCCAGCGTTGGGATAATGATCTTATACTCAATACTTTATGGGATTGTTGTCCCGACGAGGTACACGGTAGTTTTAATACCCCCCCCCCCCCAGTGGAAGATGTAACACAAGGTCGGAGATTTGTGTAGACCATTTAAAATGTTTATATATATATATATATATATATATATATATATATAACAATTATTTATAAATAAATATTATTTTCAAATTGACCCATATACACATGTGTTTCATGCCAAACCTGCAATCATCAACATGGGAGGAGCCAATCCTTGTCGGTCGTACGATTCGAACCTCGATACGAAAGTCATTTTTGACTCAGTAGTCGGAGTGCTAATCGTTGCAGTCAACACGCATTGCTGTGGAAATGGGAGAGTAGATTAACATCTAAATGCCAAATTTAGCGGGCATATCAGCAAGCTGTCAAACAAAACTCAATAGTCGGGGCCTTACGCTATACATGACTGCTTTTCGTTAACCTACTTATATATATATATATATATATATATATATATATATATATATATATATATATATATATATATATATATATATCGTCTGTCGATAATAAAATATATATGTCGCTCTCCATCTGAGAGCATCACATTGCTGAAGAGAAATTTATTCCCAACCAGCATTAAGGTAAAATGCTTTTCCGTATAAATAATTGAATTCATTCAAAAGTATCGCACACAAAATAAACAAATAGATGACACACACACGCACACATACACACACGCATATATATGATTGCGTGCATTGTCTGTCTTAAATATGAAAAGCTGAAATTATGTATATTCAGAAAATAATTAATTTGTCTAAGCGAATGGTAAAATAATGAAGTGGCATCAGAGATTGTGTTGAACATTCAACTGAATGACAAATAGCAAAGAAGAGCTTTTCTTAATTTGTGGAAACCCCCAGGGGATCAGGAGGGGGGGGGGTCGAAAGAAATAATGGAATAAATTACAAAATGAAATTAAAAAGTGAAAACAAATAAAATAAATAAACAAAAAGAAACAAAAATACAAAACAAAACTTGGACTCGTTTTAATTAACATTTTCAGAACAACGAGCACGGAATGGACACGCGCACAAAGAAAAACATGATTTTCGAAATCGGCGGAGGGCGTTTCGGCTCCTCAAGTTTGTTTGTTTTCTACTGGAGACAAACTTAACATTGGACTTTGCTAATCTCTGTATTAAAAAAAAAAGGTGCTGATATCGATCCTGAACCAGTTTTCGCGAGGTTCGACTCGGAAGCGTTCGTCTGTCCTACGCAAACGCCCGAGAGTTGACGAGCCGATTTGTACCAGACGACAATTTTGATACTGAATAGCACACTGTAATGAGAAATGAGAACAGTAAACTTAAGAATTATTTATTCCGCTTTGAATAACTGATACACGCGTAGTGAGAATTCATAATTTCGTACTTAACTAAAGAGTTCTTCGAAATCATAAAACAGGGGATATTACTCTCGAATACTTATTACACAATCATTTTGACTTCTGTAATTCCTAAGTTATTCTTGTAGAACAAATATAAAAGGTTAAGACATTATTTAGCAGCGTGAACAGGACGGAGTATTGATTTACTTCTCTCCAGGAGTTAGGCACGAGGCCAGTTTTTATCTTACTCCCACAAGTAAGATGTGACCCAAGGTCGGGTCGAGAAAGTGGGGTTTAAAAATTACCTGGGCAGCTCCGTCGGCATTCCCCGGTAGTGGCGCCTCAGGCAGTAAGCAATAAATTTACTCCTCCCCAAAGAGGGGAGGCGAAGCCTGGGAGGGTAGACCTCCTAGAACTGCACAGGACAGACCCATAGACCGGCGTAAATCAAGCCCCGAAGGCCAAGACAATACCAGTCTATGGGGTGCAGTATCCATCGGAACAGATACTACACTTTGATCTTAGCCAAAAGGCCAAGAATAGAGCAGCATCTCCCCAAATTTGCAAAATACAAATGAACTTATATCTATGCTTGACGTGTCCACCAAGTTTCAGTTATGAATGTTCATCAGTCTTTGTTAAACTGACGAATATGGGACAGTCTTTCCTTTAACGTTTTCAGCAATCACGTGATTGGTAACTCTCCCGGACAAGCGGGCACCATTTTTGTGTTATGTTCTTTAAGGTACGCACACACACGACGTTCGAAAAAGGGACAATGGTGAAGCAACAGTTGGATTTACATATATACACATTTATTCGCACATAGTTTATA
This sequence comes from Sepiola atlantica, assembly GCA_963556195.1. NCBI lineage: Eukaryota > Metazoa > Mollusca > Cephalopoda > Sepiida > Sepiolidae > Sepiola > Sepiola atlantica. The sequence goes on along the minus strand of OY744541.1, from coordinate 31,895,755 downwards.
CAACAGGAAAGAAGAGACATAAGTATTATACAGAGAAATACATTAATGTCCCAACACACTAGATAAAAACATGTATTGCCGGGGTCATAGAATAGAGAGATACATGAACAATGTATAATCGAATATGACATTTTGTTGAGGATATTTTCTGGGATAAACTAAAGTAAAATAAAAATAAATAAATAAGAGATAAACTCGAAACAGAGTCGTTTCTCATGGACCAGAGGTGATCGGTCATTTCACACCAATAACAAAAGGTATTACGAAAATACATAATTCATTTGTAAACACTTTTTCGTTGTTTTAAATGACATTTATTTACCTATATAGTAAGAAAAATTCATCATAAGTAAACGTGATCAACATTATTATGATTTACTATTAAAGAGAAAATCAACCCTAGAGTAGTTATTCGTTTAAAAGGGCCCTCAGTCGATACACGATGACGGAGAGCGTTTTCACATACACAATATAAATTAAAAGTAAACATTCCTACATTCTTTTATTCTGCAAACTGTTTACCCATTAAAATGGGGTTGGGACGTAATGGGTGAAAATTTCAGATTCATGCGAGTAGTATTTTTTTGTGTTCATTTATACATAAATAACACTAAACAATCAAACATTTTGAAAATTTTGCAAAATTCAGAAGGTGCAGGCCACTAGGTTTTGGCTATTTTACATTCATGAAAACCCTTTCACAGCCTGAAAATGGTCCTAAATTAAAGTACTATATCAGATTTAACCATCTATATCCATTCATAGCTTTTGAGGATGTTTTAGGACCTGCAATGTCGCATGAAACCACTTTTTCACAGAAAAATGATGGATTTTAAGTCCCGTGGAGCCCTAACGGCTATTTTTGGCCTGCACCTCTGAATTTTGCAAAATTTTCAAAATGTTTGATTGTTTAGTGTTATTTATATATAAATGAACACAAAAAATACTACTCGCATGAATCTGAAATTTTCACCCATTACGTCCCACCCCTAATTAAAAGAAAAAAAAAAAGGGTATTCCATGCAATTCAGATACTTTATCAGACGACAAACAGCTTGTAAAATCGACCGGATATATATTTATAAAGGAAAAATCAACGGAGACCCCCGTTAATCATTAGACTTCCGGTTTAGGTATTTCCACCAGTCTTCCGTACTTAACGAAACTGATGAATATGTATTAAGATCACAATCTGGAATTTTTCTTAATTCCAGGATGACCAGACGGACGAAACCAGTGTATCTTCGGTAGACGTAGTAATTAATAGTATTTAAATAAAATCACATATATATATATATATTAATAATTAATAGATCATTAAAAATAAATTATGATAAGAATAATTAATATTGAATCCAATTAGTTTAGTTAAACTCATTTTCTGCGAATCTGCCACCAATTCTCTGCGGCATTTCGTCAACAGTTGTGTCCAACTCGCCTTTTCGACGACTCGGTCATATTTTTGATCTTTTGATAATGAGAGGTTCCACTCTCGAAAATTAAAGTTTACCTTTTCCGGACCTTTTTAAATTGCTTGATAGGAAACTTTTTTTTTCTATTTACTTTTCTGGTATTTAAACCGTTACACCGTGAAATATTAATAAATTGATTTGAGATTCCATTCATATTTTCTCTTCCCATTTATTTTTGTTCATCTGTTCCACCTTTCAGTACCTATATCGCATTGCTCCTGCCTCAGATTACGAACTTACACATATATATATATATATATATATATATATATATATATATATATATATATATATATATATATAAATTTATTTAAGTTCACACAAATGTTTATGTAGCAGCTCAATAGTGTATAATACGACTAGAGCCCTTATTTTAACATAATATAACTATAGTTATTTAGAAAAAACAGTCCAAATATGATGGATATAAATTATAATGAACTCGTAAATACAAAAAAGAGTTTAAGTAAGGTTTCCCTTGGATTGGAGTGAAAAGAGAAAAAAAGAAAAAAAATTAAATGAATATTGGATACATTTTTCGATATGGCTGTGGCGAATTATACACTTCGTGAATATCTGTGAAATTTTGTATATGATAAAAACGTATATTCTTGAAATGGGCAGACACAATTCTTTGTTTATGAAGTTGTTTTTTATGAAACATGGAATGATTATATATATATATATATATATATATATATATATATATATATATATATATATATATATATATATATATATATCGGCGATACGGTTACGTAATTCTATACTGCCGAGACGCGAAACATGGATATAAAAATATTTATTTGTTAACAATTATTAAGCTCTTATAAAGTTGAGCCCTTTCAAAAGATAATAAATTAACGATTCAAAAATCAGCCACGTTGCAAGGTTCTCTCCCTTAGGAGATCGGAACTTTCTTTAGAATTTCAGTATTTGTGTTTGCATTAGATACAAGATGTATTCCTTGCGCATTTCAAAGGGTGATCGTCGCACTGGCCGAACAGTTACGAAACGTTTAGAAGATTTGTTTTAATGTAAAGTTCCGATAAACGTCTGTTAATTTTGGAGTGCATGGAAATAAACGCACCTGAAGAAAAGGCTGAAAAAAAACAAATGTACCCCCTCCGCCAAAAATACCCACAACATTAAGAATAGGGGAGCAGTCCATTCTACGTTGATTTAAATTAAAACTGTTGGGTGGGTGGGGTGTTCCATTTATATATATGGTAAAATGCACGATATGTCATGAAAATGAAATGCCGTAATAGACAAAATGTGTGAAAAAAGACAAACGGAAAAGAGATTTGAATACAGGATAAAACAAGAAACGAGAGATTTGACCGGTTTCGTTCGTATCTACGAACGTCTTCAGAAAATAAAAATAAAATTCTTCAAATCTTCACTTTTTAAAAAAAACGTTCGCTTTGTCTTTTCTCACACACATACGCGCACACACACACACACAGGATTAGGGTTAGGGCTAGGGGTTATGGTTAGGGTTTAGGGTTAGGGGTTATGGTTATGGTTAGGGTTTAGGGTTTAGGGTTAGAGTTAGGGGTTATGGTTAGGGTTTAGGGTAAGGGTTAGGGGTTAGGTTTAGGGTTAGGGTTGGGGTTAGAGTTAGGAGTAGAGTTAGGGTTAGGAGTTAGGGTTCGGTTAGGTTTAGGGTTTAGGGTTTAGGGTTAGGGTTAGGGTTAGGTGAAGAGACAATATGTAATCTAATACTTTTTTTAAATGTTCTACTACTGTTTTTCTTTTCATCTTTAATCAATCGTGTGTTATACGGTGTCTAAGTTTTTAAGCTATTTGTCTAAATATTATTGTATTAAAGTTTTAGCTGGACATACATACAGACAAACAGACAACAGACTATTTATTCATTAATGGGATTAAATGCTTCAGTTGTTTTGGAAAGAGAGCATCGGTCGACAGACATTCCTGTTTCTTGAGACAAATAATTCCTCTACATTGTCAACCATTTTATTTTCTTGGATATTTTTTTGTTATCGTCTGTTTCTTTCCCTCCAAGATTGAAGACGCTTGATAGCCAGCCAAAATGTCTACAATCAAGAAGTTTTGTGAGCAATGGCAGAAATCAACGACATCAAAGAAGCATTTTTAGAACAATGGACCATTATTGCAGAAAGAAAAGATGAAAGAATTTCAGAGAATAGAAAAGGAAAACAAATAATAAAATACAAACACTTTAACTAAAATCAATGGATGTTCAATAATATCTTTATATATAAAACTCAACGTCTTTGTGTATGTGGGTGATGTGTGTGTATTCCCTATAGAAAGAAACGTTAGAGAATCAACATAAAATCGAAAAGTGTATTCTTATGTAAAATTTATCGGAGAAGACAATGGAAGTATTCATTAATCTCAAAGTGCACCCCTAAGGGGGCTATGAGGGGATAACCCCCTTAAAAATTCAAATATATCCTATTTTTATGAAATTTATATCATATGTGTAAAATTCTCACTGGAAGACAATGGAAGTGGTCCCGACTCTGTATGTTACCCTTTATGTGTCGAATATCTACGTGCCCAACATCTAAGTGCCCCATGGGGACAGATCCCTTTAAAACTTCAAATATGTATATCTGACCTTATTGAAATTTAAACCATACGTATAAGACACTAATTCAGTAATTTTCCAACATTTCAGCTTCTTCCGACTATATTAGGGAGCGAAACAGGAGGACGGGGGTAGTAAAAACAAAAGAAAGTGATATTGTGTCATGAGTGTAGTGAAAAAGTACATAGTAGTGATCCTCATTCAATCCTGAGCAACGCCAGCTCTTCCTGCTAGTATATATAGTAAACAAAACATCACAAACGAGCAATTACTGGGAATACAAAGAAAGCGGACGCTCACCAAAAATTGAGTGGAAAATAAGTAAGTCCATGTAGATATTTAGACGACCAGTGTAGATTATGTTTGATCGAGAAGCTTGAAATGTTTACCTTTAAAGATCCAAAAAACTTACTAAACTGCAGAAGTGAAATAATAATCAATTGTAGACATAGGATAAACTTTAGTTTAGGATACCCACAAATAAATAAAATAAAATAAATAAAAAAATGAATAAACATTTAAAGTAGCAATAAATAACAAACGAAATAGAAAAGAAATTAGCACATGCTAAAATAAGTGTAAACTTGACACACTAAAGAGATGCCGCACACCTAAACAAAAGAAAAGAAACAGATGTTAAGTAAAGGTCAGCTGAGTCTTTGTTTGAGAGAAACTAAACCATTGGCTAATGAAAACATTGCCCCGTGGGAGAAAAATAACAACGAATCTGATTGATTAATTAGCTGAACTAAACACAACACATATATATATACAAACTCTAACAAAATATCTGTGCACTTAATCTGACGATTCCCTGTGGGGATTAAATGCGGATGCCTCTTTGTAGCTTAATTGCCATAAATATATTTTCATACTTTATTACTAAGCTCTACTCACGTATTGAGCACTCTTGAAGTAAATACTGAACATCTATACACAATATATTGTATCACCTTATAATATACATGCATACATGAAATAATAATAATAATAATAATAATAATAATATATATATATATATATATATATATATTGACGGTTCCGTAAGGATGACACGTATACGTATCTAGATAAAACAAATATTTATAATTATTTGTCGCCCCTGATCTAGGATAGGCACTGTAGTGAGTAGTATTAATACAGCTGTCAAAATCATAGATTTAATGCATGTTTCTTCATAAGTTGAAAACTGTTTACGTCGGCTGCCTACAATAGGTTTAAAACTCTCACCATTTATGTAGTTGTTAATGATGGCCGTGAGGGTTAAGGTGTCGGAATCCTGCGACCAACTTGAATAATTATCTCTACACTGACGATTCTGTAAGGATGAAACGTATATATATGTAAGTAAAACAAATATATATATATATATGATTATTTTTATTTATACATAAATGTACAACATCTGCGACACTGGTGTGTCGATGTTATCGATCAACAGCTGTTAGAAACTGAGATCTCATCAGGCACTATGAAAATCTGATCCATAGCTCAGATTATATTTGGAAAGAATCTTAGAAATGATCGGATTTTCTGATGAGATATCAGTTTCTAACACCTGTTGATCGATAACATCTACATGCAAGTGTCGCAGATTTTGTACATGTCTGCATATATAAAATAATCATATATATATTAAAGCTCTATTTGATATTGAGCACTTTTTATAAGCCCGGTTGAAATTCTTTTGATTTTACCTGGATGACTATATATATATATATATATATATATATATATATATATATATATATATATATATATATATATATATAAACATTTTTAAAAAAAACCATAACAATGTAATTTGTTGAAATAAATAAATAACATTTATTTATTTTAAACTGAGCTTTCGAATATAAAATATTCCTCGTCAGAGAGTTTTTTTTTTCTTTTTTTTCATCGTCTGGTGGTATTGACTTTTATTCTAAAGCTCAGTTTAAAATAAATAAATGTTATTTATTTATTTCAAAAAATTACATTGTTATGGTTTTTCAAAAAAATGTTTATACCTTTACGAAACAATGGTTTATAATAATGTGTCTACTCCTTTCTATATATATATATATATATATATATATATATATATATAATATTAAATCCAAGATTATATCCTTATGTAATTTTATAAATACCAATTTTAGAACAAAACAAATTTTACACATATTACTAAAGGTTTGGTTTGGTTTGTTTTACTGCATAGCAACCAACTATGGGTTATGTAATGCCAATATTACTAAAGGAGTCACCCCATAGACTGGTATTGTCTTGGCCTTCGGGACTTGATTTACGCCTGTCTATGGGTGTGTCCTGTGCAGTTCTAGGAGGTCCACCCTCCCAGGCTTTGCCTCCCCTCTTTGGGGAGGAGTAAGTTTATTGCTTACTGCCTGAGGCGCCCATACCGGGGAATGCCGACGGGGCTGCCCAGGCAATTTTTAATAGCCAGAGTGCTCACCTTCTCGGGCGCTGGTTTATCAAATCCCACTTTCCAGACCTTGTGTCACATCTTACCGCTGTGGGAGGTAGATAAATAACATTACTAAAGCAGTCAGAAATAAACACAGGTAATCTAGGCTACTTGCCTCAACACTCCCGTCATCAGAAAATCGACTTTTTAAATATTTCAAAATTGTCATTGAATTTGATCCAATGTTATTATAAACCAATTAAAGAAGATTCCCTGAATTTCAATTACATTTTTAAAATCCCTTAAGCTTAAGCCTTAAATTTTACACATTTTCTAGAATCAAAATGCTGTAATAGATTTTGATCAAAATTGAAATAAGGATTCTAGACATGAGGTTTAGTAGAATTATATATTGATTTTGATCTTCGTAAGGGGACATGAACGTTGTTCAAAGCTGTTCTGAATGGGGAATTCATTTTACCGGCACTGGGACAGGTTTCCCTCTAGCGTTTGGTATATTTTACTTCAGTCGAGGTTCCCAGAAATCAAGGGGCCCCTCCCTGGGGCTAACACTTGATCTCTATATGAGATACATAGATATCATTTTCGTTGGTCTGTACGTTTGAAATATCATTTTCGTTGTTCTGTAAGTTTGAAATATCATTTTCGTTGTTCTGTAAGTTTGAAATATCGTTTTCGTTGGTCTGTACGTTTGAAATATCATTTTCGTTGTCCTGTAAGTTTGAAATATCATTTTCGTTGTCCTGTAAGTTTGAAATATCATTTTCGTTGTTCTGTAAGTTTGAAATATCATTTTCGTTGTTCTGTAAGTTTTAAATATCATTTTCGTTGTTCTGTAAGTTTTAAATATCATTTTCGTTGTTCTGTAAGTTTTAAATATCATTTTCGTTGGTCTGTCATGCTTTAGTTTGAAGTAGCATTTTCATCGACAAACTCGGATTTAATGGGGTCATCTTAAGAAAATCCCATTCTTTTTCATTATTTCTGCTTTAAAATGTTTCACAGATTTTTGATTCAAATGTTTTATATTGTAACATTCAACGGCGCTCAGTTCTCTGCCATTTGACATAAGGTCACCTCATTTTTTCTGGTTTTATATCTAATCTTGTCTTCAAGCGACTTTTCTATAGTGATTAAGGCCTCTTTCATGTGCCATTTATTCAAATAAATGAAGCACAGCCAGATCAATTCTAGGATTATTTTGTTTGATATTCATTCTGCTTTGTTGAGCCACAGTTTCGTATTTGATCCGGACACCTTGAAACGAACGCTTTTCTTTTGGTTTAAATGCTTGAATACAAACCCAAAGATTAATTTGATCTCGTCTCAACCCATTTTATGTTGGATTTCGATCTGATCTCTCATGTAATAACATAATAATCACTGTAAAACGAAAATTAGGAAAAATAGTGGAATGAAATATGCCAAAGAAAAAGGCGTAATTAGAATGTGATCAAGAGACCTAAGTTACAACATTGCATACGCCTTCTCATTGCAATTTCAAATGATCACGCAAATATAAAAGCAATCGATAGTCTGATAAACAATTCACCTGTTAGTTCCCGTTTCATTACTAACCAGTCTAGTGGTTCGTGTCTCAACAGCAGATCATTTTGTAATGAAGCTATCCCAGTTTCAGTCAGTCTCATGTTGAATTTCGAGTCAAACATACTAGACATAATACCTGTCCGGAAGAAATAAGTCCGGCTGATTGACACAGACACCCACCTGGCCTGAAGAATAAACGTTTGATAATTTGATGTAGAGACACCTGCAAACGCCATAGGGAGACACAGCAGACGAAAATACACCCGTTGCTAAATTTAAAAAAATGGATGGAAGCTATATCCCATAGGAGTGTTTGACTACATTGAGTGTGTAGGCTAAATCCCTGAATGGGCATTGCTGTTTGTATGTGTGAGTGTTCAAAAATGTTATATTAACTGGCCAAAATTGATATTGGCAGAAAGGCGGCTGGCTAGCGAATTCGAGAGATCAACTTCCGTCAACACCTGTGCACCCGTCACCCTTTAACTGGTTTTACTCATTCACTGAAACCGAACAATAAAAATATAGCATTGTATTTTTATACATAAGGGTTCGTCGTTATTTTCAGCTCAGCACAAATATACAAAAGCAGTTGGATTTGTGACGACTATACTTCTACTACAACAATACTTACCTGGCACAGCTTAAGTAGGAGTTCATACCAGTCAGGAATACGTCCTTGACAATCAGTCTGACATTAGCTTTGTTGCTGTCGGTCTAAGGTATGGTTCACTTCAGTTCCAGGAGGTCCACTTTTCTAGGCTTTATATTATCTTTGAAAATGGGTTAGTTAATTGTTAATCACCCGAGTCACCCTTACCAGGAGATGCCGAGAAGGCTGCCCAGGCATTTTTTCTAGCCTAAATTGCTCTTATCCTAATGTGCTGGCTTTTTCAAAACTACACCCGACCTTGTGTCTAACCTACTGATAAATAAAATACGTTTTTTTATGGAAATCGCTCCAGACAAGACATGAAGTCACTTGATGTAAGAAGCTAAAAAAAAAAAATATATACTACTTCAAGGTAAAAAACTAGCCAACGAAAAGTGTTAGATTCCGACCCAGAAAACAGCAATTCTTTCCCCTTTGCCAGAAACATCGTTCATGGAATGTGAGAACTAAAGGACAAAATCAATGAAGCAAGAGTTACAAGGCTGCCGAAAGTAAAGCCAAGGTCCACTTTCTACTCTCCATTTAAGACAAGGAGTACTTCTTCTAGTGGTCACCATTGTGTTGATCCCCGGATAGTGTTATCATCAAGTCTTAATGTGCTTCAACTACATAACATCTATTCATTTAACGTCATTTTTCCCTTGTTCAGGGGTATTCGTAAGAAGTTTCCTGATATTTCACAAGCTCACTCTCCAGTTCTCAACTACTTTCAGATCACACTCTGTGCAGACTTGTCTAATCATTTGCTTCCAAGTTTTCCTTGGCCGGTCAATCTTCCTGCGATGTAAGACATCTATGCTTTTGCATTGGTTTATCCAGGACGATTAGAGCTGCACATGAAAATACCAGCGTAACTATTTTTTCCTATGAACACACATTTTTGTTTCATTTTACTTCAGTCGAAGTTCTCAAAACTCAACGGGCCCCTTCCTGGGGCTAACACTTGATATCTATATGAGATAAAGAGATATTCCATTAAAGTTCTCCTTTACCTATCAAACGTTGAGTTAGTAAAGAAGTTAAGAACATTAATTTTCCTCTCCCCAATTGACACGTTAATTATGTTATAGTATATATTTCTGGTGGTCTCTTGGTCTTACCGGATTCCAGGACAAGAATTCATCTAGTCTGGTGGAGTATCCAGCTAAGTTCTGTTACTTGAGGTAACTATTCCTCGTATGAGCCAGTGTATAGCCGTGTTGGGGGGATCTTATTTGGGTTTTGAATACTATGTTATTTTGAATTTTTGTTTTATTTGCACACACACAAATATATATATATATATATTTGTGTGTATATATATATATATATATATATATATATATATATATATAGAGAGAGAGAGAGAGAGAGAGAGAGAGAGAGAGATTTCAACTTCAATTGTTCAATGCAAGGTGTACTCGGTAAAAACATGTTTATTATTCTTTCCTTAAGAACATTGAACAATCGAAGTTGAAATAAATTTATCATTCGTACATGTTTATCCCTCTTCTTTCATCTATCTTTATAATTGCTCTATCTCGTATATTGAGCTTAAACCATTTCACTATAGGTTCTATCTACTAAAAGTATCATTTTAGTTTCTTATACATATATATATATATATATATATATATATATATATATATTATAATGTGTATGAATAAATAATTATAGAATGCTCAACTCTGTCAGTAAGAGCATAGTATATATTTATATCATACAATTATGTGCTGATTTTCGGGCAGTAGTCAACCCTAACCCCTTTTTCCTTCATTAGGCCAGACACTGATGAACAGGTAGTATCCAAACACCTATTGTCCCAGAAACCGCTGGTACGGATAGATGATCAACAGTAATTGAATTATGAATTATTATAAATATACAAATATATTATGCTGTTACTTTGGGGTTAGAATCTTGAGCCCGGAAGAACAATTATGCCTAGCCACACTGATGATTCTTAGTTAAGATGAAACATATATGTAATGTGTATATATAAAGTTATATTTTTTAAATAATTATAAATCATCATATATACTAAATATAAGCAACAGTAACTATAATAAAAAAAAATTAAGAATAGAAGACAGAAATATAATCTGGTTTAAACAATAGCTAAAAACTAAACTTGACAAGTAATTCCTAAATCCCATCGAAAACAAATTTCCCGTAATAAATCTCTTACACAAAATATTCAATAAAAATAACTTAAAACTGTCATACAGTTGGTGCAAAAAAATTAGAAATGATAATTAAAGCACACAATAACAAAATATTAAATGGGAGAAAAAGATTAAAAAGTCATCAATAGAGTTACAATAAAAATAACACTAAGAAAAACAATAATATAAGCATTAGAAATAGTAATAACTCAAACTTTAACAGCAACCCTCAAATACAAATAAGAAAGGTAATAATGAAGAGAAAAACTGTAACTGTAGAACTCACACACATTGTCCACTACAAAATAACTGTCTAACCAAAATCATTGTTTACCAAGCCACAATATTTGCCAGAGAAAACCAAAATAACAAAACACACTACATAGGCATAACCTCTCTATATTTTAAATCCAGGTATAACAACCATAAAAGCAAATTAAGAACAAATAACTGCGTAACCAAAATCATTGTTTACCAAGCCACAATATTTGCCAGAGAAAACCAAAATAACAAAACACACTACATAGGTATAACCTCTCTATATTTTAAATCCAGGTATAACAACCATAAAAGCAAATTAAGAACAAAAAACGCTGATGCAAAACATCACTAACGAACTCAAATAAAGCAAATGCTCGCCAATAATTGAGTGAAAAATAGTATGATGGGCCAGTATATGTAGATATTTAGACGACCCGTGTAGATTATGTTTGAACGAGAAGCTTTAAATAAAAAGTTTTAAAGACCCCAAAAGCATACTAAACTTTCGAAGCGAAATAGCAATCAACTGCAGGCATAGAATAAACTTTACTTTAGGATAATCACATCCATAACAAATAAATAAATAAAGAAAGAAAGAAAGAAAGAAAAAAATAAACAAATTCAACATCTAAAGAAGCAATGAATAACAACATAAATGGAAAAGAAATTATTTGAATCACGTACGTGCTAAAAACAATGTCAGCTATGAACTCAATATATTCACACAATGGATGTGCAGCACCAAGTGGGAAGCAACCCTATGGTATTGTGTTCAACAGATGAGAAGTTCTAGAATAGAAACATTTTAGTAACTGACTATCCATCCATTTAATTAACCCCTATCTTCGAGTGGCTTTTCACCTTAATAAGTGGTGACTCATTAATATAAAAGAAGTAATAGTGCCAATAAAGCAACAATGATAACAACACTAACACTAACCCTAACCTAACACTAACCCTAACACTAACACTAACCCTAACCCTAACCCTAACACTAACCCTAACCCTAACACTAACACTAACACTAACCCTAACCCTAACACTAACACTAACACTAACCCTAACACTAACACTAACACTAACCCTAACCCTAACACTAACCCTAACTCTAACCCTAACACTAACCCTAACACTAACACTAACACTAACACTAACACTAACCCTAACACTAACACTAACACTAACACTAACCCTAACCCTAACACTAACTAAATGTTGTTAATAATGATAGAAGTTTAAACAATAATAATAATAACAATAACAATGAAGAATAAAAAGCTTACCAGAATTAATCTTAAATAAAATGTTCAAATGTTACCTTGTGATATCGCTTGAGGTGTGTATAATCTTATTATACACCCTGTTGCTGGTATCATGCATGTAGTCGTGTGACAGAGGTCTAGTGATGCTCAGGGCCAACTTCTTGATTGTATACCCGAAAGACTCAAGTATAATTCCTAGTACTGAGAAAAATTATGAGAAAAGGGGATAGTTTAGATATGATTTGATGACCCCCTCCCTTCATGCACCTGCCTATGTTTCATCTTTGTCTTCGATCAGACTACAGGACACAAGTCCTTTTCTTTTTGCATAGAGGTTTTATTCACACGAGAAACATACTCGTACATGATTTACAGAAATCATATACACACACACACACACACACACACACACACATATATATATATATATATATATATATATATATATATATATATATATATATATATATGTGTGTGTGATTTTTTGAAGGCTTACCAAAGCATTCAGTTCAGGAGCCCAATCAACACCACAAAGGACCTGCTTGGTAGTGAAACACGTGTAGGTAAAAAACTCTTTAATTTGAAAATGATAAATAAATAATTTTTGAATGAAAAAGTCTTTTGTGGTGTTGATTGGGCTCCTGAACGCAATGCTTTGGTAAGCCTTAAAAAAATCACATATAAATGCTCTGTACCCTGTAATCGAGTATCAACGAGCTTGTTTTTATTGGCCTAATCCCGGTCTTCACTGAATAATCTATTTTCTAAGTGAAAAATCCAAATATATATATACAACAAATATTTTTCATATATATATATATATATATATATATATATGAAAAATATTTGTTGTTGTTGTTTATTATCTACGGACGTATACGTTTCGTCTCTTTTCAATCAAGACTCTTCAGCGTAGAAGTATGACTATTCACTACCGGTCACTCGGTTCGAAACCCTGGATTATAAGTATTTTTCAACTTCAATCCAACGTCTTAAACCTCGCGACCAATATCCGAACAGCTGATAAACTGTGGTACTTTAAATACATTTATAAGCGGCGATGAGCGACACAGGCATTCTACTTATATTAAGGAATGATGCATTATAAAGCAAATGACGTCACGCTGTATTTGCACTACTACTAAAGTGCTCTACTAATTATTAAGGAGCGACAAATATGAAAAATATTTGTTGTTGTTTATTATCTACGGACGTATATATATATATATATATATATATATATATATATATATATATATATATATATATATATATAGTTATACACCTGGCTAAAAGAGAGAGAGATATTAAGATACAGGACTTAATTCATGACTTGATCGCCCTCTACCCTCATCAGACAAATGATTGCTTCATAAATACTCGCTCTGAAGTCTGATGGGAATAATAGACCACAAACCCCTTCTGGGAAATGACGTCAGATCTTAACTTGATAGTAATAGTAAAATTGACCACAACTTAGCTCATATTATTAACTATTAGTGAAACGTTAACTAAAAATATTAAAATTAATAATGTTAGAAGGATATCATAGTATTATTTAGTCATCATAACAACACTAACACCAATACTATCAGTGGTAATTATAACAATAACAGTTATATTGACAACTAGCTGGACCGTGGAAGATGTGTTACTATCCGACAGAACGCAAATAGGTCACATCGAACAATTTTAATGTTTAGAATAATTATCGGTTTGAAATTGTGGAAAGAGGGAAAGGAGGAAAGAAAGGAATGAATGAAGGAAGGGGACGCGGTTGGAGGAGTCTTTCTGCCTATCCCATGGTACCGGTATTTCTCCAGAGTTTTTTTCTTTTTGATTAAACACCTGTTGTATATAGGATAATGGGCACTTTTAGAATTAAAGAGGCCTACAGAGCCCTATTAAAACCAATTCCCCCGTTATCTTTGTATAGAAATCCACTTTTTTTGTGAGGAAAGAAAAAAAGAAAAATGAGTATGGCTTCTGAGCACTACTGAAACACACAAACATAATTAAGGAGGCCTGCAGAGCACTAATAAACCATGTGTGATCAAAAAGAAATTATGATATACACAATAGTTGAAGTACTACATATTTCATTGATTCTTTTCAAATTACTACATAATAACGTTGAATTTAAAAATCCCGGCCCATAGCCCTCTCTTCCCCCTCCTTCATAGACAAAAGTTTAACAATGTAAAAACAAAAAAAAATGTGTGAGTCGACTGGGATCGAACGCTAAACCTATCGGTCTTGGACGTACGTCGATAACCTCTTGGACGCAAAGGCAAGTAGCAAATCAATTGAAAAATAGATGACTTAAACGAAGCCTGTAGCTGCCATACGTTTTATTTTAGATCCGCTAGAAGGCGACCAAATGTAGGGTCCACCAGTCAAACGTTTTGGATCATTTCTATACGAAGAAATCGATTATGTTTCCAATTTGTTTGATATTATGCATGTGAAAATTTTAACTTTATGAGTCGAGTGTTTTAGTGTATATTGACTTAATTCGGAAGTCGAGTCACTGAAGAAATTGCAGCCGCCATGTTGAATAATTTAAAAAAACTGTAAGGAACTATGTTCGTTAATTGCATTCTCTAAAAACCGGAATTAATATAACTGTATACGTAATAGGTAGAAATAACGTAATCCTATATTCTCGAAAATCAGCAGATTTAGAGGGAGCGTCCATTAAATGTGTGCGTAATGTTTTGTATTATGTAGTAAATTAATAGCAGACGAATCGTAAATATTAACGGACACGTTTTTGAAAAGTAGACGTTGTTTATTAGTTCCCGGTGTCGATGGGGAGAGTGTTAGTACTGAAGTGTTAGCGAAAAAGTTTGTGCTACCACCTATATGGAGTATGTTTTGGGGAGAGTCTAAGATGGTGGGCCAAAAGTAATATTTAGTGTTAGCTGGAGAAAATAATAACAAATTTACTAAATCATGCTCGAGTGAATAAGCGTAATATAGTGGTGAGTTTAGTAGCCTGTGATGCATGTAGTTATTTTCCTATTCTTGACAAAAGCACAGGGGGAAATCGTCTTAACTTAATATAACAGATAACACTACATACACCACCAATAATAATAATAATGATAATAATAATAATAATAATAATATATATATATATATATATATATATATATATATATATATATATATATAAGCAAGCGTTGTTGAACATCACGGAACTTTCACGTTTGTATATTTTCCTCGTGAGGTTCTCAAACCGTCGAGCTATCTTTCTGGTTTCAGGTGGCAATCCGTTTAGTACTTCGCCGATAGTTCTTAATTCGGCCATTTTCTCGAGCGCTTTCGACTTTCGTAGTCGTCTTCAGGATTAGGGTTTTGTTTGTTTTTTTAAATTTAAATAAGAAGACTGGAGTTAGTGTTTTATAGTTATTGCTACAGCCGAATGAAAGAGAGAAGAGGGTGTGTGGTTGAGTTCATTTTATTCTATCGTTTGTGTGTTTGGTTTTATTGTTTACTTATTTATTTGTTTAGTTCTTATTTTTGCTATTATTTATTTATGTATTATTTATTCCTATTACTATTATTACTATTATTTATTTATTTATTTATTTATTTATTTATTTATTTATTTTGTTTTTACTTAATTTCCATTTAATTATAGAATACTTTTAATATGTTGGTACCTGTGTTGAAAGCTATTTTGTTAATGTTAGGGTGCTTAGATAAGGATTTGCTGCCTAAATATACATATATATATATATATATATATATATATATAGAGAGAGAGAGAGAGAGAGAGAGAGAGGAAGAGAGAGGTGAAAAATATATTTTTGTCATATTTTTTTTAATATAAGGTCTCAAATTATTTTAATATGTAGTTCAAACAATTCTCTTTATATATATATATATATATATCAAGGGAGACTCGATAGCGCTCTATCCCTTAATAGACTTCAAAAACGACCTATGCTAGTAATCTCAGTTCTTTGATCAGTCATAACTCAAAAACCAATAAACCAAATTAGTTAAAACTTTGCACAAAATTTTTATTTGATAGGTTCTATAAGTGTGTAGAATTTCAGCATCATTAGTCAAGGCAACCCAGAGATCCAGAAAGGTCAGGAGTGATTTTGTGTTATCTGTGTGTACGTACGTGTGTGCCACCCTGTATCTCATCAACTATTTGATGGCTTCAGCTGATTTTTAGCAGAGATAGAGGTTCTAAGGTCTAGTTGATAGCATTTTAATTTCAGTTTACAATATACTTTAGTTTTCCAGAAAATTTTTTAAAAACTTAAAAATTACCATTGTCTTGAATCATAGTCTTTACAAAAGTAGTGACTACATATCAACCAAACCATTTCATTATCACATCACTACAGTATAAATATCTATGCATGAGTGGATGAAGTGTGTGAGGTGCGCTGAAGAAAAATTCCTACAAGTAAAATACATAGCCCTGTTGTGCTCGCATACCCTTAATAACAATAAAACTGTAAAAATTTGGGAATTTCCTTGCTTTTGTACATTTAGTGTATATGAATTTTTATCTTAACCCTATTAAGGGCATATGATTTCAGTATACTGGCATTTATCATGGAATATATATATATATATATATATATATATATATATATATATATATATATATATATATAGTAAGCTATGTAAATATATTTATGGCAACTAAGCTACACAAAGGCTCCCGCGTTTCATCCCCGGGGGAATCTGCAGGCTAAAATGAAATGCGGGAGCCTCTGTGTAGCTAAATTGCCATAAATATATTTTCATAGCTTACTACCTAGCTCTACTTACGTATCAGCACTGTTGAAGTAAATACTGAAGATTGATACATAAAAAATTATATCTCCTTATAAAATTTTATGTGGATACATGAAATAGTAATATATATATATATATATATATATATATATATTTTAAAGAAAGAAAAATGAAGATAAAAAATTGTACAAAATTACATAAAGTTACATAAATTAATACAAATTTTATTACATTGGAAGTTCAGATGCAAGGAGTTACATTAATCCTTAAACCATGGTTTTTCAAAGATAAAACTCTTCTCGTCAGAGGATAAATCTGGTAATATGGTATTTATAACAATTAAATACTACCTAGTTCCATTTCACTTTGAAAAATTGAAGAATAAAAAAAGGTTGGGGATAAATAAATAAAATATAAAAGTCCGGGAAGTAAAAATTAGCAGTATTGCGAGGTGATTTTTGAAGACGAAAAGGACGTTAAGGTGTAGATAGTTAATAGTAAAGGTAACAGCTTGTAGAATTGAAGATATATATATACACTCTCAAACATATTTATTAACTAATTAATTATTTAATATGTAGTCCAAACCATTCTCTCTTTATATATATATATATATATATATATATATATATATATATATATATATATATATATATATATATACTATGAAACATATTTATTAACGCATATATACACATAAAACCTTTTTAAACCAATTTAAATCCGCTTTTATGTTTGCATTTCTTTGATGTAATAAAGTACTCTGGCCCCCAAATCTTTTCTTACAGACACAAGTCACATCTACCTTAAAAAAAATTTGGATTATTTTCCGACATAATTTTGCATGTAGGTGTTTACTCTTTAAGTTTCAAAATTGTTTTGCAAGGGCTGTTTGGCGTTTAGTTCTTGGGAAGAAAATCGAATGTGCTTTCAATATATGCTTTGAAATATGGTTACTATCGATCGCAGTATTTAAAACTTTTCATAAGAATTATTTTATGAATTACTTAATTCTGTTTCGCTTGTTATTAATTGTTTTTATTTATAACTAGCAGGGCTAGTGTAACATATTTCTATTAAAACTTCTATCTCTGTACCTCTCTCTCTCTCTATCTGTCTCTCTATTTTTCTCTCTTTCTCTCTCTTTCTCTCCCCTCTTTCTCTTCTGCTCAGTCCATTCTACTCTACGACATACACACATACATACACAGAAACAACTCTCCTGTATTTAGATTCCCTGAGGAATGAATCGGCATAAGAGAAGCAACTACTTAATACAAAATCAGAGTTACTTCTCTTGATTACAAAACCGTAAAAAGTAAAAAACCGACGCCTCTAACAAAATCTACGCCAGATTAGGTTCAAAGAATAGATATTTTTTTCTAAATTTTAGATATTATTCCACCAGGGCAACGCTGATCAAGAATATACTAACTTTGTTGGTGTTTGTTTTGTATTTCTTTATACTTTCATCTGGACACACACACACACACACACACATACACACACATACACACCTACACACATACACAGACAACTGTCCTTTATATAACAGATTTATTTATTAGAAGAATTTTCTTATATGTGAATTAAGTAATTATTGCCGTGTAGCCTTGCTAGCAAATAAATAAAATATACTTCTTTTCACTGAGATCCTTCAATTTAAAAGATGACAGTGACTCTCTATCCAAAGGACTACTATTCTAGAAGGTCGCCAAGCTAATTCCCATAACAAAAGTACTGTAATATATTTAAGGGGTCAGGAGATTTCCGATCCCACTTGTTTATCAATTAGCAAACAGCATCATTTCTCTGTTAATGTTCACACGTCTTATAGTAGTCTTCATGACGATAGACAATCTTGCATATAATCAAAAGTCGGGTTGACAGAAACCTTGGGTACATCAATTAACCAACGCATGGAAGAAGGTGGTTTACATAACTAAGTTCGTTTTTGAACTATAAAGCAACAAGGGTGGAGAGAAAAAGAAGAGGGGGACAGAAGAATACCTTTAGAAGTGTATCCCGTGATTAACATCGAATTTCAGGACATCTCAAACACGTCTGGTCGCTCTGCTTTTTCCATCCAGACTGACGAATCTCGCCTTCTCACATCCCTCGTCTGACGTCATTTTTTTGCAAAGTTTTGGTTCCTAAGCTAGCTGATTAGCCCCCAATAGAACCTACAATGATTTATTTATTAAAATCAGACTTAGATGGCCCAATTAACTTATCATTTATCCAGCTCAACTAAACATTAGATCAGACTAATGATACTAAACCAGCCGTGACAATAAGGATATATGTAAT
The DNA here is from genome assembly GCA_963556195.1 of Sepiola atlantica. Taxonomy (NCBI): domain Eukaryota; kingdom Metazoa; phylum Mollusca; class Cephalopoda; order Sepiida; family Sepiolidae; genus Sepiola; species Sepiola atlantica. Next base: position 31,876,309 of record OY744541.1, on the reverse strand, counting down.
ATCATGTGGCACCATGAAGCCGTTTGTAAAGTCCGACCCACCTGATGACCCTTGATCTTCTCATTGACAAAAAACAGCTGATTCTCTCAGTGACACATTGTAAGTAGTTAACTCAATGGATAGTGACGTCTCTCAGCAGTGGTGGCAGCAGCGGTCCTCGTAGTAGAGACACATCATCATCATCATCATCATCATCATCATCATCATCATCATCATCAACAACAACAACAACAGTTTAACGTCCGTTTTACACACTGGCATGCGCGAACAGCTTTAAAAAATTGACTTCCAAACTGAAAAATTGTGCTCCTGAAATCAAAAAACAAACAAATGTCCAACACGATGTTTACTATGTCCTTGCAAAGATGAGACGGTATGCAACAACAATTATAAAACCTATTTAAATTTGAGGAAAATGTTGGTTATGAAAATGGTTTTCATGTGGGCCATAGAAATACAGTCTAAAGACCGCATGCAGCACAAAGGTTGCATGTTTGAAACTCCTGGTATAGAAAAACAATCTAGAAAAAACCCGTGATGCTTCGATGCATCTAAAAAAACGTCTGATTTTCATTAATAGAATGCTTGAGGGTGAGTTATTTTTAACCTAGTGTAGATGGTCGCTTTAACTAGTAGATATTTCTCACCCAACGTAGATGGTTGCTTCAGCTAGTAGATATTTCTCACCTAACATAGATGGTTGCTTCAACTAGTAGATATTTTTCACCCAACGTAGATGGTTGTTTCAGCTAGTAGATATTTCCTACTCAACGTAGATGGTTGTTTCAGCTAGTAGATATTTCCTACTCAACGTAGATGGTTGCTTCAGCTAGTAGATATTTCCTACTCAACGTAGATGGTTGCTTCAGCTAGTAGATATTTCCTACTCAACGTAGATGGTTGCTTCAGCTAGTAGATATTTCCTACTCAACGTAGATGGTTGCTTCAACTCGTAGATATTTCTCACCCAATGTAGATGGTTGCTTCAGCTAGTAGATATTTTTCACCCAACTTACATGGTTGCTTCAACTAGTAGATATTTTTCACCCAACTTACATGGTTGCTTCAGCTAGTAGATATTTCTCACCCAACGTAGATGGTTGCTTCAGCTAGTAGATATTTCTCACCCAATGTAGATGGTTGCTTCAACTAGTAGATATTTTTCACCCAACTTACATGGTTGCTTCAGCTAGTAGATATTTTTCACCCAACTTACATGATTGCTTCAACTAGTAGATATTCTCACCTAACATAGATGGTTGCTTCAACTAGTAGATATTTCTCACCTAACGTAGATGGTTGCTTCAACTAGTAGATATTTCTCACCTAACGTAGATGGTTGCTTCAACTAGTAGATATTTTTCACCCAACGTAGATGGTTGCTTCAACTAGTAGATATTTTTCACCCAACGTAGATGGTTGCTTCAACTAGTAGATATTTCTCACCTAACGTAGATGGTTGCTTCAACTAGTAGATATTTTTCACCCAACGTAGATGGTTGCTTCAACTAGTAGATATCGATTACTTTGTATTAACTGGTTCGTTTATTTTCTCATCTGAAATAGAAATGAAGTTTATTTACTATTGATTAGAGTTTATGGTTTTTGTTATGACCTTATTTATATCTAAGACGAATCAATAATTTTCAGGTGTTTTTATAGATGCATAAACATTACGAACCATCTGATTGTACGAACATCTACATGAGGAATCTCAAACACGCGACCTTTGTGCTGCATGCGGCCGTCAGACTGTCTTTCTGTGGCCCACAGGAAAGCATTTTTGTAACCAATATTTTCCTCAAATTTATATTAGTTTAATAATTGTTATTGTATGCCCTCTTATTTTCTGCAACTTTCCAAACTTTGTGTTGGACATTCCTTGTTTTCATCATATGAAGCTATCTTGTCGGATTTTAAAAATCAGGCTCAAATAGCATGGTAAAACACGAACAAATAAAAAATGGCTAGTCAGACACAAAAATTGCTGACCAATCAATTTTTGTGTCTGACTAGCCATTTTTTATTTGTTCGTGTTTTACCATGTTACTAGCTATAATAACGTACTTTGCTACAGTTTATTCACAAAATTACCCTGTTAAGCCTTAACAACAGATAATATGAGACATTTTTAAATAATCACCTAAAAATAAAAATCAACAATTTTTTAATTGACAAATGTATCTGCATCTCTAAAAACACCTGAGAATTATTGATTGTACGTCCCTTAATCTTAGATATAAATAAAGCTAAAACAAAAACGATCAACTCTAATCAATAGTAAATAAACTTCATTTCTATTTCAGATCAGAAAATATACGAACCAGTTAATAAAAAGTAATCAATATCTACTAGCTGAAGCAACCATCTACATTGGGTAAAAATTACTAACCTTCAAGAATTTATTCATGAAAATCAAACTTTTTGTAGATGCGTTCAAGCATCTCGGTTCTTTTCTAGGAGTTGTCTACCTTACAACTAAAATATTATTTTTTTCTGTATAAGTTTAAATATGTACAAACTAGTGATGGGACGATTCAAATATTTTTCCCGATTCCGATACAATTACCGATCCTGTTCTAAATTCCCGATTCTGGTTGTAATTCTCGATTCCTTTAAAACTTGCTATAGAGTTTTTTTTTTGTGTTTTTTTTAAATATTCGTTTTATCATAAAAACCCATGTAATATATGCATATATTTTTGCAATCATAAAAATACACTTGTGGGGAATAATCTATATAGTTTTACTGGTAGTTCAAAATTAATAAATATTTATTATTTTATCAGTGGTACAAGCAATGAAAAATTAAGTTTTAAACAAAAACAAGACAAAAAAAACAATTTAAAGAATCGTTTTTGACATCAGAAATAAGGCTAACATTTTTTTCAGAGATTCTGATACGCCAAAAAATTGCGATTTTTTCGATTCCCGATTCCGATTAATCGTCCCAACACTAGTACAAACAAATAAAAATGAAAAACTAAAATGAGACAATCTGAAGAGACGAAGATTTTTTTTGCCAGTCATTGTTTCTGTTCTGCCGGACACGAAACATCTGGTGGCGATGTATAATGAGTCTCTCTTTCTTGTGGCCACATGATCGTTAATTAAAAATAATTAAACTAAAATATATAGTTCTTTATTATATCTTAGGTATATGCTTCGGGCAGAGATGTTACATAGGCATAATCGAGATTACTTTATGCAATAATTTAGTTCTTTAATCATTTTAATCAACTTTAAATCAATACCTCTATTTGTTGTTGATCGGTGCCGTCATGCATATGTGTGTGTTTGTTTTCTTCTTCCCAGGCTTATTCCGTTAGCTGAAACAAAAGCCATCTGAGATTCTTTCTTCATATAATTATTCATTTAATTAAAAAAACGCGTTCTTGGAAGAATAAAGTGGACCTTGGCTGTCGACAGTCTCGTAACTCTCACTTCCCTTATTTTGTCCTTTAGTCTTCACATTCCATGAGCGATGTTTCTGGCAAAGGGGGAAGAATTACTGTTTTCTGAGTCGGAATCTATCCATATAACACTTATCGTTGACTAGTTTTTTACCTTCAAATAGTATTTTTTTTAGCTCCTTACATCAAGTGGCTTCATGCCGTGTCTGGAGCGATTTCCAATAAAAAAAGATTTAAAAAAATAATGGATTTATTCAGTCATATGATCGTCGCATAGCTGAAAGGTCAAAATAAAGAAAGAAGAGACAAGGAGAAAGAGAGAGTTACTTATGTTTTAAGCACATTGCTTAATTATTATCGGTTTGTCAGACCATTTTTAGTACCTCTTGTTTTAACTGAGGCTCTCAACAAGACTAAGGATCTTTTAACCTGTGTTATATTTTCAATTAGTGATGGGTGTATAAACCATTATACATCCCTGTCGTCGTTGTAAACCCAGGTTCGTGATTCTCTGCAGATACAAAACCACTCGCACGCCGATGTTGAATTATAAAATAGTGTATTTTAAAAGAGAATCAGTTGTAGAAAACATCAGTGCGACAGGTCACTACCGTACATGGGAGAGAGAGAGAGAAAGAGAGAGAAAGAAAGAGAGAGAGAGAAAGAAAGAGAGAGAGAAAGAGAGAAAGAGAGAGAGAGAGAAAGAAAGAGAGAAAGAGAGAGAGAAAAGAGAGAGAGAGAAAGAGAGAGAGAAAGAGAGAGAAAGAGAGAGAGAGAGGGAGAGAGAAAGAAAGAAAGAGAGAAAGAGAGAAAGAGAGAGAGAAAGAGAGAAAGAGAGAGAGAAAGAAAGAGAGAGAAAGAAAGAGAGCGAGAGAGAGAGAGAGAGAGAGAGAAAGAGACAGAGATAAAGAGAAAGCCAGATGGATAGCTTGTCTCGCTACATCCATCCACACTGTGCCCCCTACATACGTCTTTCCTGCTTGAAATATCGCCAGACAGAAAATGTTCACCCGGAAAGCACGTGGTTTTGCAACTTCCGTATGGGGTCACCTCTGGCTTTTAACCCTTAAATGGCTTATTTTTTATACTAGTTTTAAAAAAGTGAAAAGAGTTTCATAGGGGCAATATAAACTAGTATAAATGATTTTGAAAAAAAAAAAGAATTTATTTACTGAACAAAAATAAATGATGTTGCAAATGTGCAAAAAATGGCATAACATTTTACATGTTCTCACGATTTAGCTGGGGTGATCCCTTGACACATTCGTGACCCCTTGTCTGAAACGTTTCCTGTTTTCCCATATATATCTCTGAAATATATACTAGCTAATATCTCTATGAGTAAACATATCACCTAATCTATAACACGAAGAGAGAGAGAGAGAGAAGGGAATTAGGGGGAGGGGAAAGGGGGTAGAGAGAGGGAGGGGAAAAAGCTTAGCTCCCTATTGGCTACTTCAGAGATATATTTGTTTCATTCATATTGAAAAAAGACCTCTCTAAAGCTTTGAGCATGCTAATCTACCATGTGGTCGTTCACTTCCGTTTTGAGTCTTTGCTTACGTGTCCCTATGCATGTCACCTTTGAACATTTTATCTTTTTGTCATTTTACTTCCGATTTCCATCGTCTTGCTCAGGTTTTGACAAATTCTTTAGCTTTAGAGCTCTTCGTATGCTTAAGAGCTCCTAGCTTTAAAGCTCCTAACATACTAATCGGTCACATGGTTTTTCAACTCCGTTTTAAGTCTTTCATTACGTGTTCATATCAGTGGGCTCTCTCAGGATTATATTTCATCCTCTTGGAGTTGATGTGACCCCTTTTCTAAAATGTTTCCTGTTTTCTCATATATATCTAAACAATATATACTAGCTAATATCTCTACTAGCAAATATACTCACGCATACTTAACAGAGATAACCAGATATATAGATAGGCAGAGATAGATAGATAGATAGATAGATAGATAGATAGATAGATAGAGGGAGAGAGAGTGTGTGAGAGAGAGAGAGAGAGTTTAGCTCCCAATTGGCTATTTCAGAGCTACATTTGTTTCATTCAGATTCCAAAAAGTATCTCTAAAGCTCCGAGCAAGCTAATCGTTCACTTCCGTTTTGAGTCTTTGTTTACGTGTTCCTATGCATGTTACTTTTGAACGTTTTATCTCCTGTCATTGTACTTCCGATTGCCACCAAAATTTAACGATATGTCTATCGCTCCTTCCATACCTGTGCATTAGCAATATTGAACTTAACCTACCAACAAGATGCAGACAGGTAGTCAATTAATTTTAAGGTAAACAAGGTTTGTTCTGGTTCCTCCTTAGGGAATGGAAGAAAACTACCTTCCCACGATCTCGACACCACCGTAGCCGTGAATGTGGTGCAAAGATGATTCACAAAACAATTAACTATCAAAGAAGTTTGGTTCATGGACTCAGTTTTGAGGTTCCATCGTGTACACAGCTAGTCTGCAACTGGCATAAGTTGGGTCTAGAATAAGAGTCTTATGGGGCCCACAAGAAATCCTTTTTGGTGACCAGTATTTTCTTCAAATTTTAATAAGTTTGTCCCTTCCCTCCCTCCATACGTTTTACTTAGCAATATTGAAATTGACATTAGAAAAGTACAAGTGCAAACAGATAGTCAATCAATTTTAAGGTCAGCGGGGTCTAATAAATAATAAAATTCTACCTTCCCAGCACTATATACCCCATACTCTATCTGTGAATGTGACTCAAAGTAATTTTCATGCAAGAAAAGTTGTGTCTACTCTCTGGACATCATGCTATTCCTTGGGGTTGATGCCATCTTCATTGGTGACGCTTCCTGCTGCACTCTTAAACGTAATGCCCCTTTTGTATCCTTGAGTTTGCGGCCCCTGGTCTAAGACCACTATGTTTCTTTGCAGTAAACTGGGATGTTTAAGTTTTCATAAATTATGAAATATCGTTTACTGAATAGCAATGAATTTGACAAATCGATATTTTATTCTGCCTAGCCATTTTTTATTTAACTCAATGAATAAATAAATATTGCACCAGTAAATTTCTCACCGTGTCACAGAAGGATCTTATACTACATATTTTTCATTAATATATCTGCCGCAACTAAAAATCCATTTGAAAACCTTCCTCATGTCACATGATCAAAGCGAACTATCTATTTCATTCAGAGGAGGAGGCCTACATTCAGTCTCGAGATACAATAATGCTCAGGGCCGACCCACTACTATTTTGTGCACATAAACTACCCCTGCTTTTTCCACATTCTGTTGCGTTAGGAGTGGCCCTATGTTGAAAACGTATACTTCAGCTAGTACAAATTGGGACTGGGGTTGAGATTAATATAGCTGAGTACGTGTCGGGCAGACACAAACTTTGGGAAAATTAATCTGTTTTCCCACGAGTGAGTAACGGATAGGTGAACATTAGATCAAGGGAACAGGGCATTGGGGTCAATAAAGGTCAGAAATAGAGGCCGACAGATCAAGTGCACGACGACGTAACTTGTTTTTGTCATTGACGAGAACAGAAAGTTTCGAGAGAGTTCTGCTCATGGATCTGACACGCGGCAGACGTCGCAAAATATGCTCTGAAACTTTAAGTTAGAGACAGAAGGCGAAAGTCCCACCACTGTTCGTCCAATCCCGTAATTGTCTTCTAATAAGTGTCAAGTCAAGAAGTAACTAAAGGATAAGATAGACTGTAGTTAAGATATAACTGACCTCTCTTCTGTGTGCCTGTTTTATTCAGAGAAAATAAAACCTTTGAACCTCTCAAAAACATGTCTTCAGACTCCCTTTTGTCGATAGAAGAAGTTTGTTCACTAGACACACTGATGAGACGCACAACGACCACCATGACGAATCACGGTATGGCGGAAAGAAAGAATAAATCAACACACCGAGAAAGAAGTGACGACGAAGACGACTCACAGCAGCGGTGAAAGAAACAACAGAAACAGAAAGAAAGAAAGGTAAATTAAGTTTAAATTTTGTGGCAAAAAAAGAAAGGAAAGAGACAGATACATGTTAAAAGATATTAACTAATGATTGTACTCCAACGCCCAAACTCGCATACATGATAAAGAACGCATCCCCGCTCACACACCCACTCACATTATGAAGAGCACTCGCATACCCATACGTTATGAATATTCCCGAGTTTGAAGAGATATACCTGAAGAAGGCCGGAGGTTACAGCGGCCGAAACATTGTGATGATAACACCCAAGATGAGAATGTAGTTCGAATAACAAAAAATATACAAATTATCAATCCTCATCTCAAAAATTCAGAAATGTAGGTGATAGAGGTATTCAAATCCAGGGTTCACCCCCCGAAATATACAGAAGTATATGTCCCGATGAAATAGGTAAAAAATTGGTAAAACATCAAATAGCAAATTGTGCAAAGCCACAATTTTACTTCCTGGGCCGAGTAAAAGATAGCAGTGTTTTTTTCAAATCGGTGGAGAATAAGAATGTGGTACTTCAACTTAGATATGAGCTGCAATAAAAAATTATTATTAATAATAATAATAATAATAATA
>OY744541.1:31840847-31865847 GCA_963556195.1 Sepiola atlantica | reverse complement strand
AATCAGGCCCCACCCTCATCAGAGGATTAATTGTGGCCTAATTCAACAAATAAACCGGTTGATGATGATGATGATGATGATGATGATGATGATGATGATGATGAATTATAATTATAATTTAATGGAGGAGTTGATATAATAATCATACCAAGCATGTTATAATATATGATATATAAACGAATGCTGTCTAATTTTTGTTTGTGGATAGATAAGTTCTTTTCTTAAGCCCTTGTGTTTCAATATTTTAGGGGCTAAATTGATTTTAGGGGATTTAGTAGATACTATTGAATTATGGGTTTAGTTAGGATTAACATTGGGGGGGGGTAATCTATTTTCAGATGGTTATATGTAAATAGCTAAAAAGGTGCGATCCATTGTGCCTACAATTAATTGAGGTTTTTTGTTTTTTGTTTAGAAGTTTACCTCTATCACTAAATCTGACTATCTCAAGTTTTTCAGTTAGGCATAAGTAACAGGGTGAGTTAAAGGAACTACCAGTACTGGTTTTTCTTATAGTTTTCCAAATCACTGTTGGTGATTGATTATTGCCAGTTAGTTCCCGGTCGTATATAGCGAGTGAAGTTCTTTTTTATATTCAGAATTATTGAATGAGCATTTATGGCCGATATATCTTGTTTTGAAAGTATGCCTATGTAGTATTTTTTAATAATAATAATAATAATAATAATAATAATAATAATAATAATAATAATAATAATAATAATAATAATAATCATTATTATTATAAACAAATGCAAGTATTCTTGAATGCATACGTTTTAATCCAACGAGAACATTTCAACCAATTTTTGCATTTCATTGCAGAAGTACAAAGATTGTCTGAAATATATCGCACACCAAAAAAGAAAATTTTTTTTTTATTTATGCTTCCAATTAAATACAAAAATACCGGACAGAGTTTAAAAGTAAAAAAAAAAAACGTTGTGGGTTGCAGTTTTGTGCGATTATTTTTTTAAATATTTATTTTTCTCAAAATCCAATACATACAGCATAATCACGTTGAGACACCAGTTTTCGTTAGATCACCGAAGTTAAGCGATGTTCAGCCTGGTCAGTACCAAATGGGTGACAATTTGGGAATACCAGGCGCTGTATGTGAGAGGACAGCGATAACTCCTTAAAAAAAGTACAACCCTGAAGAACCTTAGCAAGTATATCTGTATAACTTGCTCATTCACACGTGCTGATACAACGGAATAACCGCCCCCTCCCCCCGGGTGGATGTTCTGTTCTCAATCATGTGATTATATATATATATATATATATATATATGAAGAAGAATGGAAAGGAATTAGAAAAGCAAAAGTCAAATCATAATTCAATTCAATTGCTCAGAGCAAGGTATATTCCGCAAAAAAAGGCAATTTATTCAAGTTAAATTTTCCTTAAGCCAGGCTTTTCAAAGATCAAAATCTTATCATCAGAGGAAGTCGCTGGGATAGATAAGTTGGCAAAGGCCAAGATTTAAAATTTGAAAAAATAAAATAAAAGTTGTAGGGGGAAGAAACACAGGGCAAAATTCTGCCCGAATGCAAGCAAATGTCCGATTGCTAAAAAGTCCGGTGTCGAAAAGTCCAGCGGAGAGAATGAGATGTAGATAGGTAGGTCGTTAAAAGGCCCGAAAGGTTGTGAGAGAGGAATCAAAGTTAAATTCCAAGAAGCCACAACTTCAGGTGCGGCGAAAATAGAAAATCCAAAGGGTAAAATGTCCAATAAGTGCAGGCAGGCAGGCTCAGAAGAGAGTTAGGTGGAAAATATTCGCCATTAACAATACTTCCTGGGCAAAGATGTCAGAGAAAATGCTTTAAAATGGGAAAAATGTAGCGAAAATATTTTAAAGTTTGCCCGAAGCGAAAGCCGGCTTGAAAATGAGGAAAGGCATAAACTCCTGTGCGAACCGTGGGCTGGGAGGGAATGAGTGAGGGGTGTGTAGGGGGAGAGAAGAACGGGTGCGAAGAAGGAAAAGGGGTGTGGAGAGTGAATGCGGTTAAAACTAAGAGTGTGATTGTGGGGGGTGAGTCGCATGAAAGTGGAAATTGGATGTTAGCGCGAATTTGGGTTCAACTAGAAAAGGGAAAGGATTGAGTAGGAGTAAGTCAACGAGTGCTGGGAGGGAGAGTTCAAATGCCAGAATGCGTCTATAAATAGAGTTCGGGGTTTAGTTGTTTTATCAGGAGACCTTACTTATAAACAATGAGGCAAAATATATTGAAGGGTAGAATTAGAGAAATAGTAAGAATAAAAATTAAAAATTGAAAGATTAAAAAAGTAAAAAAGTAAAATAAGAATAGAATTAAAATTAAAGATAAAAATAAAAATAAGAAAAATAAAAAATGAAAAAGAATATACCTTGCTCTGAGCAATTGAATTGAATTATGATTTGACTTTTGCTTTTCTAATTCCTTTCCATTCTTCTTCATTCTACCTGCTCTATCCTGGATATTGAGCTATATACTCTTCGCAATAGGTTTCACTTTTCCTAAAAGTTCGCTTTTAGTACACCACTTTATATATATATATATATATATATATATATATATATATATATATATATATATATATATATATATATCTTAGGTAAACTTAATTACATCATTATCTTTTATTTACGCTCCAAGAATTCAACATAGAGTTTAGACCTTAGGTCAGAAAAAATCAGGATTGTGACCCTAATCCCCTTCAAAGAAGGCCCCTTGTGCTTGCACACACTTAGCCACACCATTCCAAAATAAGATTTCCAGAGGTGTTTCCGGCAGTGGATGAATCGGTGGGCTAAGTGTGTGCAAGCACAAGGGCCCTTTTTTTAAGGGGATTGTCCCGCAGGGTAATTAAACAGCGGCCATCTTTCTCGGACGATCACTTAAAACCAATTGACCCGATTCGAGATTTAAAACTCGACGGTCACTATAAGTCTCTCCCGGAGTTCAGCTGTCAAGAACCCCTCATCCATGGCCATTCTCATATCGACTTTGAGAAGTGAATTCGTTTTTATCTTTTGTAAGCCATAAAAAAATAATTCGGGTTTTCTTTTTCTCATCCCCAGCTGTTCAATTCCGTCCAGAGATTTTTAAGGTTTTCTTCCTCTCTATTCGTACTAGCGCGGTAATTGTACCATCGATCTTCGTAGGCTCACGGTCAACTCATACTGGCGCTGTATCTTGGGCCCCACCCCCTCCATGAGGCTGCCCGACACTGTCACATTAAGCTCTCTAGTAATTAGAAATAACAGACTCATGTTACCAGCACTGAACGTAAACGAAAAAAGAGATAAGCATCATAATCTGTCTTACTGTCAGTGGCGAGTGCCACGACATAGCGGTAAGATTCCTGACAGTGCTGATCACAGTTAGAAGTGATCTGGCGTTCGGGTTTCGCAACGACTATCCAAAATATTGTACTGACGGGACAAAAGAGTAAGATCAATAAGACTCCCAATCGAATGAGCGGCTGTTGCATTCTTGGTGATTGTTCAATGTTAAGCAATACAAAAAGGAAATCGAACGTTCGGTTGCATCGATTGTTTCTTGTGAAACACTTCTTGTTTTTGCCCTCTGCCATTATAGGCCGACTCATGCCTTCAGCACAATTTGCTATTAAAATGTTAGGCTGGAATTTAGCCGACTAAATTAAACAATTATCCGTACTATGTATGATGTAAATGTCGTGCATCTGTCTCTATCTGTGTCTTTCTGTAAGTCTGGAGATGAAACTCTGGTTTATCCGTAAAAGGAAAGTTCTTGAAAAATAAAATGTATGTATTCTCCACCAACTGCACCTCTTTCTCTCTTCACTTCACTTCATTTCATTTCATTTCACTTCACTTCATTTCATTTCACTTCACTTCCAACTGCATCTCTTTCTCTCTGCACTTTACTTTGCTCACTGAGCCACAACACCTATTTATCTACTTCCCACAAAGTGACACAAGGTCGGAAAAGTGGAAATTGCGCACTCTAGAGGAAGAGTACTTGGGGCTTTTAAAAAATTGCCTGGGTAGCCCCATCGGCATTCCCCGGTAGGGGCGCCTCAGGCGATTAGCAATAAACTAACCCCTTCTCAAAGGGTGAGAAGGCAAAGCCTGGGAGGGTGGACCTCCTAGAACTGCACAGGACAGTCCCATAGACCGGCGTAAATCATGCCCCGAAGGCCAAGACAATACCAGTCTATGGAGTTTGCTCACTGAGCAACAACAACACTTCAATCAAACCAGTACAGTTTTGATACTGTTCAATCCACCCCTATGCAAATTGACTCCCCACCAGAGCCATCTAGCGGTTAGAGACTCCAAACAGCCAATTTGCAACTCAACTGGCGACTAAACCACAGAAATTGAAGAAATAAAAATCTCTGTATCGAACACAATGGAATCACATGCTGGTATTCTCCATCATTCCAGTTATCATAAGAGCCACTGGACTCATGAAGAAGAACTTGAAAAAAGTATTTGGCAAGTATACCTGGTGAACCAAGTGCAAGAGAAATCCAAACAACTGCACTCCAGGGAACAGCCAGAATCCTGAAAAAGAGCTCTCGGTTGGAGTCTGTAAATAGCGGGTGATCATATGGCATTTGGAAGAATGCCCCGTCCCCAGCAAATTAAAAGAAAATGAAAAGAGTATTAATTTGGTACGAAGGGGTTTTGCAATAATATCGCGGGGGGGGGGGGGTCTCCGTTTTAATATCGCGGGAGGGGGGTCTCCGTTTGCGGCAGACATGCATAAACAGAAAAGATGACGTTTTACTTTCTGGAAAATTGAAAATTATAGAAATGAAAAAAGAATGAAAATTGAAATATGGGGTTCAGGGCTGGGAGCAAGGGTGCACAGGTAATTTCATTCATTCCCAGGAACCACCGAGTGTGCTTGAAGTATATACATATATGAAATAATAATTGAGGCAAACGCCTTCAAAACATGTTTAGATGCGGGATTTATTAAAAAAAAAATCAAAACAGATTTGTAATATTAATGATATTCTTTTTCTTTTTCTTTTCTTTCTTTTCATTTTGACTTTTTTCTTTTACTAATCATTTCGCAAGATGTCCCGGCTTCTTCAGAGTATCATAAAAATCCTCGGTGGTGTGGATAGTAGTCCGTCAGGATGTAAAATGGGCATTGGTGTTAACGGATTTTACATTATTTTTTTAGATATGAAATAGTTATTGTTATAAGCACGATTTTTAGTCCTTGGTAGTGAAATCACTGGCCTGAAATGTAATGCTAACAAATGTAATGCTAACAAATGTAATGCTAACAATAAAAGCAGATGGTGTACACCAGGGGCGGGCAACCTTTGCAGAGTGAGGGCCAGATGAGACTTTTGGAAGGAGATCGCGGGCCGGAGTGAAAAATGAAATCTCAGAATTACTTTATAAATTGTACAAAAATTGCATTGAACACTCTACAAATCTGATATTTTTTCTCGAGAGACTTCTGTATGTAATGTTATAAAAGGCGCCGACGAAGAGCCATTTTGGAATCATAAAAAATAATGATGGGGAAGTAGCAAGTTGATCCAGCATTCGTTTTGACACACCTCACATAGGTTCTCTGTTTCATGCCCTTTCCTCATCTCTCGTTTCCTCTTTGTCTCTCTGTTTCTCTTTTTCTATTTTTATCTCAGGCCAAGGATTTGAAATTAATAGTTAAAGAAAAATGAAATATACATGCATCATCGCTCGCTGATATTTATACATTTTTATCCCACTGTAAATCTTAATTGAAACCTACTTTTATGTCTATCTCACAAAATGATATGAGTTTTACTGGGAGGTCTGCGGGCCAGACTGCAATAATAAAGCCAAGCAGGGTTGCGGGCCGGACGCTAAGCCTTCGCGTGCCACATGCGGCCCGCGCGGGCCGGAGGTTGCCCGCCCCTGGTGTACACAGTTAAAATTACTATAGAGGAACATCTGAAGGCATGAACCTTTAGAATTATGATACAAATCAGTCCGACATGGGCTTTGTTGCTGTCGGGCTATGGTATGGTTCTGTTCAGTACTAGGAGGTCCACCCTCCCAGGCTTTACCTTCTCTTTGAGAAGGGATTAGTTTATTGCTAATCACCTGAGACGCCCCTACCGGAGTATGCCGATGGGGCTGCTCAGGCATTTTTTGTAGGACAGTGTGTGCTTATACTAGTGTGCTGGCTTCTCAAAACCACACCTGACCTTGTGCCTAACCTCCTGGCAAGGAGGTATTATTTACCTCCTCTTCAGGAGGTTAGGCACAAGGCCAGTTTTATCTTACTCCCACAAGGTAAGATGTGACCCACGGTCGGGTCGGGAAAGTGGGGCTTGAAAAGCCAGCGCCCGAGAAGGTGAGCACTCTGGCCATTAAAAATTGCCTGGGCAGCCCCGTCGGCATTCCCCGGTAAGGGCGCCTCAGGCAGTAAGCAATAAACTTACTCCTCCCCAAAGAGGGGAGGCAAAGCCTGGGAGGGTGGACCGCCTAGAACTGCACAGGATAAACCCACAGACCGGCGGAATCAAGCCCCGGGGGACAAGGAGGTAAATAATATGACCCTTTCATAAGATCAATTATTGACAGATTAGAAAAAAATGCATTTGTCATAGCAGCTGTTTGTTCCAATTTTACCTTACCCGGATGAACTTGCTTCATCATGCGTTTGTCAGATGTGTCTACTCATTTCTATAATAGGATATGTCCGTTGGTCAGTCGAGTCGTCCGTCGGTTTGCTCGTTCGTCTGCTACACTTTTACTTCAATCTAATTCACCCAAACAAGGCACATTGCCACTGAGACGTAAGGAGCTACTGTGAATTAGAGGTCATATTTATAGGGGCATCCTAAGTGGGGAGTTGTGCAGCAAGATGTTTGTTCGCATTACATTTAAATTTTTGCATGTTGGTACAGTTGGGAAAACAGAGAGCAAGGAGGAAATTCCAAAGGCAAACAGTTTGTGGAAAAAAAGCTATTAGAGTAAATAGCCTTCCGGCATCTAGGGACCTCTACAGTGAAGGGGTGTGATTTTGTTGCTTGTTAGGTTTGTTGGAGGTATTTACATTGGGGTGGGGGGCACAAGTGCAGCAAATTTGTTGGGGCACATTCAGTTGAAGTACTTGTAAAACAAGCATAGAGATGCAACAATGCGGTGATGGCACAGGGGCTTGAGCTTGGTAGACAGTGTGGACTTTGATTTCTTTATGAGATACATATTAGGTTAGAGGTTCTTTACTTTGAAAAAGCATTTTCACCCCTATTGAATGGACACACCCATTCGTGATCGAGCATTAAAAAAGATGTTTACTAAGGCCCAAAGGCCACTCGAGGACAAGGGATAATGGTTTGTTGTCAGGTTGAGGGTGAGACAAACACCCTGAGGATTGCAGACAATGGTTGGATCTGAGCAGACTTTGATTATTTAAAAGAACAGCTCAACAAGAACTTGTTAACATTGGACTTGAAAACAATCATGCTATAGTCATCTGGGAAGCAGCCCTGTGGTATTTTGTTTCACAGATAGACAGTTCTTGGAAAGAAACTCTTTTGATATGTCAGAAAGTGTCCAGACTTCGGCATGGCTGTTGACGTGAACGGGCAGAGAATGAAAAACATGATTTTGGTGGTAGTGTTATCAGCAGTGGCCTGTCTCCTTCAAAGGACGCGAGATGAATGGGATTGATGGCTTCCACTTGTTAGTGTACGGCTATTTTAGCTAGACTGACAAGTGCAAGCCATCAATCCCATTCATCTCGCGTCCTTTGAAGGAGACAGGCCACTGCTGATTTTCTTTATTTCTTGACCTATACCGTAAAACTTTATAATTAAAATTTGTTGGAAGGAAAAATTTTCTATTTTTATTTTAAATAATTTCTTTTAGAAAAACAAGTAATCAAATGTGTGGTTTGATTTTTTTTATTTCGGAAAATATAAAATGTTTTTGTTTTGGTACTGATGCAGATTGGGACCCAATCTAACCCTGGCCCTAACAGTAACCCTAACCGTAACGATAACCCTAACCCTTAACCTAACCCTAACGATGCCAAGTCGATTTTAGCTTGGGTCCTAATCTGCACCAGCACCTTTGTTTTTTTTATCTTAAATAAATTATTTTTAGAAAAAATAAGTAATCAAATACGTTATTTGATTTTGGGGGGAGGAAAATATAAACATTTTTCTTTTGACACACAGCGGCATATCAACATTAATCGTCAATAACATCAAGACGAATTTCAACTTGACTGTGATAAATATGTCTCAGTCAGGGAGGATTATACGAAAAAAGAAGAGAAAAAAAATGCTTATACTTCTGACAAGGGTGTATATCACCGAAAGTGTTCAAGTTTTTAAAGTAAATAAATAATTTATTTAAAAAAAAACATAAATAATTTGCATTGTCCAGGTTTTCAAAGTATTAAAAAATATATTCTTCTTTTTATTGCCATTTCGGCAACGTTTTCAATGTGTGACTTTTCAAACTACCTATTGAAATATGAATTTTTCTACCAATCTTTCTACCGTCAGATCGCATATATTAAAACAGATCAATTTTTATTTTATGTTTAATTTTCATTCAATAAATTATTTCAGCCAGTTTTAATTATGAAGTTTTACATAAAAAGATTTTAACTTTTTTTAAATTATGCTGTTTGATGCAGGAAGGAACAGTCTATTGATTGCGGCTTGCTGTTGTGAATTCGTAATAGCGGCATGCTGACTATGGGTCGCCCTTTCTTCTGATATGCCATACGAATTGTTGTTAAGATGAAACATGTCCGTTGCTACTTTGATCGGTGGAGTTGTTGGAATATCGTGATTGATTAGCCGTCCAGCTGTTTTCTGCTTCCGATGACCTATACAGTGTGGACATGCCGTATCTTTCATTTGGCTCTTTGTACCAAGCCAATATTCGACTCTTCCGACACGTGCCATGCGCATTTCTATTCCGATTGTCCAGTGTTAATTACTTGTAATGCTGCCTTCCATAAAGAATTAGGACCGATTATTTGTGTGCCTGTTAAGAGCAGCTCTTTTGCAACTGATACGTCATCACAAATCTATATATAAAGTTGGGTGCTTGTATAATAAAAGTACGGAAAAAAGTTTTTTTTGTCTTTTACTGTTTGAGAGGTAAATAAAGGGCAGGTAACTCCCATTTGACGATTGTGTTGTGACTCGTAAGTGTTCGGATCTTAACTCTTTCAAGTGTGAAGACATACTGTATTTTACATCAGACAGTGCGAAACAGATTGATTTTTTGCAAGCACACAAACTTATTTCTGGTGCAGAAACCTGCAACTGTGGCCATGAGATGTGACCTGTGCCATCACTAGTAAAAACTGATGGCTTCAATTGGCGTTGCACATGGGGATACTGTGCAAGTAAAACGTCGATTAGACATAAAAGTATATTTGACAAATCAAAATTACCTATTCGGGAAATATTAAAATTTATTTATTTATGGGCGCGTGGAAAAGCTGATTTTGCTTACATAAAATCAGAGTGCACACTTACGAGTCACAACACAATCGTCAAATGGGAGTTACCTGCCCCTTATATACCTCTCAAACAGTAAAAGACAAAAAAAACTTTTTTTCGGACTTTTAATATACAAGAACCTAAAGTTGTGTTATTTGTATCTGTAGCTGTCATGATGTGTTTATGTACTATTTTCTGCTTGATGTAGACAGACAAAGTTTAGCGCTGAGTAATTGGGCCATTAATCAATAGAATAGCTTCGCGTATGAATACAGTTTGTTGGACTATTTCTTTGAAGTGCACTCACGCAAGTGTCTTACCTACTTTCAAGGAGTTAGAGTCAGACCGCATAAGGAAACAGACGTGCTAAGGCTGGCCCCATCTAACACACCAGCCTAGAATTGGAACTTGCCTTGATGCTTGGCGCCACATTTTTTGTAAAAATTACTATTTGATGTTTTTAATTCCGGTGCTTGTATAATAAAAAGCAGAAAAAAAGTTTTGGTTTGTCTTTTAGTGTTGGAGAGGTAAATAAGGGGCAGGTAACTCTTCACAACAGCTTTCGAACAATATTTTTCTAACCCTAAACCCTAACCCTAAACCCTAACCCTAACCCTTTTATGTCGAATCGACGTTCTCCTTGCACAGTAGCCACATGTGCAACGTAAATTAAAGCCATCAGTTTTGATTACTGGAAAATATTGCTTAAAATTCGTGGTAAGAGTTACCTCTCCAACACTAAAAGACAAAAAAAACTTTTTTTCGGCTTTTTATTATACAAGCACCTTAATTCCTTTCGAGTTCTGCCAAAGTAAAAGTTAATTTCTGTTAAACAACACTCTCGCTGCTGAATTTGTGAGATGAGGATTGATAATTTGTATAATTTGGATTATTCGGACTACTGTTCTCATCTTGAGTGTTATTCTCACAACGTTTCAGCCGATGTAACCTCCAACCTTCTTCATGTGTATCTTGTTGCACTCAGGGATCTTTCTGTCGAACTCGGGAATCTGCACGGAATTTCGAACATAACCCTTCATTTAATCCACAGGGGATAGCATGATCTTGTTCCGTGAATTGCGGACAATTCTAGTATGAATTTTGGGAGCTTTAGACCTATTTTTGTAATTTAGATGTACAGTCTTAATATTTATCACTATAGATATTTTTTTTATTGTGTCCTTATCTTATATTTTTAATTAATAATTCCATATAGAATCTAATACAATATGGGAACCATTAATTATAAATAATAGATAAGCACACCATAAAAAAGATCTATAGTGATAAATAGTAAGACTGCACATATAAAATACACAAATAGGTTTAAGGCTCCCAAAATTCATGCTAGAATTGTCCGCAAGGGCCCGTGGCGTAATGGATAAAGTACTAAGTAAAATTCAATTCTTGGTGAAGGTTCAATCCTCAGAGCGGGCGATACTAGGAATTATTGAAGACTTCTACCCGGTGACGGAACAAGAGCATGCTACCTCTGTGGATTAAATAAACGGTTCTGTTCGAAATTCCGTGCAGATTCCCGAGTTCGACAGAAAAATTCCTGAGTTCGACAAGATACACCTGAAGAAGTAGGAGGTTACATCGGCCGAAACGTTGTGAGAATAACACTCAAGATAAGAACAGTAGTCCAAATGATCCTAATTATGCAAACTATGTGTTTGTTTTTTGTTTTTTTTGGGGGGGTACGAGTGTTAACTATTCTGTAACTTTTTTTTTCTTACGATTAGACTACGCTAAATTTATTTGATTGTGACATGTATACTCTTTCTTCGGTGAATCGGGAAGGGGGCATTTTATCTAGCTGTTTTGAACATGGAGTCAGAGGGACCGTCGACCTAATCTAAAATTTTAATTATAATAGTTAGGGATACCCAATCACCCCAACTTCATTTATTTAACTGACTGTTATAGAATTATTCGAGCTACAATTCTCATCTTGGTTGTTATTTTCACAACGTTTCAGCTGATTTTGTTGCATTACCTCCACTCCAAGGGGAGTCCAATCCTCTGCATGTCACAATCAAATAAATTTAGCGTAGTCTAATCGTAAGAAAAAAAAAAGTTACAGAATGGTTAACACTCGTACCCCCCTCCCCCCCAAAACCCCCACATAGTTTGCATAATTAGGATCATTTGGACTACTCAAAAAAAAAAAACCCACATAATTTATATAAAACGTATTTGAATGAAATTCTCTACTGAACCCACCTCGTTTTAACGTATGGAAACGATCTGTAAGATTTTTTCCAGTTGAAAAATAATCTTATAGTAAGTGATATTTACTTACATTGCTCATGCCTATTTTCTCTATCTGCGACCCTGGCAACACATGTCTTTCTGATTTTATTGGGACTGTAATGTTGAAGTCTAACCGTAAGAAAATAATGTTACAAAGGCAATCAAACTTTCCAACAGATTTCTAACTTAACCGCTTTCTCTCTGCTCTTCTCTCTTCTCTCTGAAAATCAACTTCCTGCTTTCCGTCAGTCCTTTCATTTATCGCAGTTGGTCTCAACGTACGCTAATTCGTTCTTCACGTATACAGATCAGTCCTAACTATAAAAGTCTACAATTGTGAAGAGAAGTCCTGTTTTACTCTGGCAGATGGGCAGTCACGACATACGAAACATCTCATTCTTTTTTCAACTGGTCAGTGCTCCTTTTTTTTTTTCTTCTTTTTTTATCATAGTTCACCCCAAACAAGGCAGGCCGCCACTGTAGATGTAAGGGGCTAACAAGAAAAAAAAGGGGGGGGTTCAACCTAAATTAGGAGCTGCGCAGCGAGATGTCTGTTTACATTAGTTTTAAATTTCTGCATGTCAGTAACGTCAGGAAAGCAGGAAGCAGGGAGGGAGTTCCAGAGTCCAGCAGCACGAGGAAAGAAGATTGTCACAAATGTATTCTCTTTTTACTAATCATTTATAGGGTTCTACCCCTTTGTATATCATATTAAGTACCATCTTACATGCTTCCTGTCACGCTTTTGCACTTTATCGCCTCCATCTTTTTTTTTCTTATGAAAATCGCTCAAGACAAGGCATGAAGCCGCTTGATGAAAGGAGCTAAAAAGATTACCACTTTAAGGTCAAAATCTAGCCAACGATAAGTGTTAGATTGATAGATTCCTACCCAGAAAACAGCAATACTTCCCCCTTTGTCAGAAACATCGCTCATGGAATGTGAGGAGTAAAGGACAAAATAAGAGAAGCGAGAGTTACGAGGCTGCCGAAAGTAAACCCATGGTCCACTTTCTACTCTCCTAGGTCCACTTTCTACTCTCCTAGGTCCACTTTCTACTCTCCTAGGTCCACTTTGTTGAAGGTGAGGAGAAGAATGGAGAAGTTGGCTTTGTTTATCACTTATTCCTAAGTAATTATCTTAGGTCTGTTTTATAATTTCCAAAGCTCGACTAACTTTTACACACTTGTTCCTATCTCTATTGACGTCATTTCCTCTCTCGTCTGACGTCATTTCCTCTAGCTATTGTTCCCACAGAAGTATGATGGCCTCGTTTGTTTCGTCTATCTCCGGAAATCTGCTTCGGTAAAAGTCGGTTTAATTTGGTTCAAATTCTGTAGAAATACCAAAGTTTATACATCGCATCGTCTTTCAAGCTTAAGTCTGAAATAGCATTTTCATCATTAACCGCGCAGATTGAATGGACGCATCTTGATATATGTTCTTGTTCTTGTTCGAGTGCTTCACTAGTTTTGTTAGTTTCCTTCTCATGACCCCATACATCCTGCCTAACTTGATAAGAATCTCTCTGCGAACCAAAATCCCTAAATAGGTACTAATTGATGTACACGACATATTTAACAGATGTAACCTCTGACCTTCTTCAGATGCATCTTTTAGAAGTAAGGAATTTATATGGAATTTCGAAATGAAGCCTCTATTTTATCCATGGGGATAGATTGTTCTCGTCCCGTCAGTCATGACCGGGTAGTAATGTTAAATAATTTTATTTTATTCTTAGTTAATATCGCCTGTAGTGAGGATTGAACCATCAACCTCCAAAAGACTGTCACTTAGAACTGATTGTTGTTCTAACACCATTATTTGTTTCGCCATGAGGCCATTAGTTAACATTTATACTTGGTCATGGCTGCCGTTCGAAAATAAGAACCAAGGTGAGATTAGTAGTCACAATAATACAAGTAATACAAACTATCAATCCTTATCTAAAAAATTTTGTAACATAGTTTCTCATTTAAAAATTTTTTTTTTTTTTTAAAGATATTTCACCCCAAACAAGACAGGTCCCCACTGTAGACATAAGAGGCCACCGAGAATTAGGGAGAGGGTTTTGGGTGTCAAGTTGGGAGCTGTGCAGCAAAATTCTGTTTACATTAGCTTCAAACCCCTGCATGTCAGTACAGTCGGGGAAACAGGAAGCAGGGAGGGAGTTCCAGAGACCGGCAGCACGAGAAAAGAAGCTGCTGGAGTAGAAGGCTCTCCGGCATCTGGGGACCTCCACAGTGAATGGATGGGACCTAGTTGATTGTCAGGTTGTTCTAGTGCAGCTAGTTCATCAGAGCACATTCCATTGAAGTATTTGTAAAACAAGCACAAGGATGCAACATTGTGGCGATAGGACAGGGGCGCTTTGCTTGTTTGTTAGGTACTGATATAGAATAGGACCCAATTTCTGATAACTTTGCGGCGGAATCTCCTGGCAGTTTACGTAAGCTGCCGGAAAAGGCCGACGTGAAGACTGACAGACGCTAAGACAAGATTAGCCAATCATCTGTCGGACTGCTGGAAGACTTACAGCCAGTTAGGAGAGGAGGCTTATAAACATCTGACTGTAAACCACGGTGAAATTTTCGTGGACATTGCTAACGAGGGCAACATCTAATCACGTCGAGAGAATGTGGAAGGAAATGAAACAGAGAAACAAGAGAGCGAAAACGCCAAAAAGTTTTTTGTTTTTTTAAAATCATTTATTTAAACTTTTCTCGAAAAACACTTGTTTAGTTATGTTTAGTGTTTTTAAAATAATAAGCTTTTTACCAGTTTTCTGTGTATATTTCTTTTAAAAACATAGTTCACCCCAAACAAGGCAAGTTGCCACGGTAGACGTAAGGGGCTACTGAGAATTAGGGTGAAAGTTTAAAGGGGGGGGGGGCATCCTGCAGCGAGATTCTTGTTCACATTAGTTTCAAATTTCTGCATGTCGGTACAGTCGGGGAAACAGGGAGCAGGGAGGGAGCTCCAAAGGCCGGCAGCTCGAGGAAAAGAGCTATGGGAGTAGAAGGCTCTCCAGCATCTGGGGACCTCCACAGTGAATGGATGAGATTTAGGACAGGGGCTGGAACTTAGTGGATAGTGAGGGACCTATTTGATTAGATACTCCTTTTCTGGACCTTGTCTAAGAAGGAGAGACTAGCGGATGGTGCACCAGCCCAGATGTGACAACAATAATCCATGCATGGCGGATGGTGGCTTTGTAGAGATATAGAATACTATCAGGTGTTAGAAGTTTTCTAGCACAGTAGGGGGAGCCCACTTTCTGTGCAGCAACCTTGGCAATGTCTTATATGTATTTGTTCCAATACATGTTACCTGTGAATGTTAGGTCGATGAGTTTGACGGTTGGACTCTCAGGTAGAGTGCTAATCGGTCGTTGAAGAGGTTTCTTGTAGTTGTTGAAGGAAATATTAAAATAATAATAATAAATAAATAAAAATAAATAACAAAATAGACTGTTTACCAGTTGACTATGTTTTATTTCTTGGACCCCAAAAAAGTTATTGGAAACTTTTCTTGAAAAAAAAAATATTAACAGTTGATTAGATATGTTTTTGTTCATTTTATCTAAAAATAAAACAAACTTTTCTTGAAAAAAAAATATTAACGGTTGATTAGATATGTTTTGTTCATTTTATCTAAAAATAAAACAAACTTTTCTTGAAACAAAAATTGTTTATTAACAATTGATAAGCTATGCTTTCTTCGTTTTATATAAGAAAAAACAACTTTTCTTAAAAAAAAAATATTAACAGTTGATTAGATATGTTTTTGTTCATTTTATCTAAAAATAAAACAACCTTTTCTTGAAACAAAAATTGTTTATTAATAATTGATAAGCTATGCTTTCTTCGTTTTATATAAGAAAAAACAACTTTTCTTGAAAAAAATATTAACAGTTGATTAGATATGTTTTGTTCATTTTATCTAAAAATAAAACAAACTTTTCTTGAAAAAAAAAATTGTTTATTAACAGTTGATAAGCTATGCTTTCTTCGTTTTATATATAAAAAAAAACTTTTCTTGAAAATAAAATGTGATTATTAACAGTTGTTTTGTTATTTTTATTCATGTTATATAAAAAAATTAATGAACAAAAAACCTTTGACCAGTTGTTTATTTTTAGTTTTCTAACAAAACAAACAAAAAATGTATTTACTTGTAGCAGCAGCGTTTATATCGCCTGTCAATCTCTGCGTTGTTTTTTTCTAGCGGCTTACATAAACTGCCGGAAAATGACGACACAAAGTTGGCGGAAATTGGGTCCCATTCTATATCAGTATTGTTTGTTACATAGGCTGGATAACCGAGTGTGTTTCTCTGATGGTGTTTCATATTCTTGTTTCTCGGAGAGGCAGGGAGTCGTCTTTTACGTAGAGACACATGTACTCTGCGGCCACTGTCGTCTTTGTCCACTCCCCTTTTGCCATAAACTCGAGGCATCAACATCTAGCAGTGCCAGTATTAAATCAGAACGCCATATTGAAACGTTGATCTCCAACGAAATCTTATCAAATGAAAACGACACCATTTTATGGTTCACAGATTTATTGATATTATATCTCCCTGGACAGGATCTCGCAAACCCATACTTATTAATCAACTAAAATCAAAAGGACTCCCAACTTCGACCCCTATCAAGCATGCTTTTTAGATAGGGGAAAAATACATGTCTGCCTTAGACACTCGCTGCTTGAAAAAAATGTAAACTGTTATTTCTTTAACTCTCACTATGACGTAACTCACGAGATTTTGTTTCTCAAAGAGTTATACAACTCCTACCCACAATAGGAATATGTGACACAAGGTCAGAAAGTGGGATTTGAAAAGCCAGCGCCCGAGAAGGTGAGCACTCTGGCCATTAAAAATTGCCTGGGCAGCCCCGTCGGCATTCCCCGGTAGGGGCGCCTCAAGCAGTAAGCAATAAACTTACTCCTCCCCAAAGAGGGGAGGCAAAGCCTGGGTGGGTGCACCTCCTAGAACTGCACAGGACAAACCCACAGACAGGCGTAAATCAAGCCCCGAAGGCCAAGACAATACCAGTTTATGGGGTGCAGTATCCATCTGAACAGATACTACACTTTGATCCTGACCAAAGAGATTCGAGAGTGCTGAATACTAACGTTTTTATAAAGAGTGAGTATATTTATAAGTTGTTAGGCTAAGATCGACTGTAAAGGTTTCAACCTCGGTATATATTGGAACCTGTGTATATAGATAAATATGTTGCTCTTGGTAAAGCGTGTGAGAGTAGGAGGAGATAGTGAGTAGTAGGAGGAGATAGTGACGTAGTTCAGGAGGGGAATTCAGTCACCTAAGTGCTAAGTGCTTACCGCTTTTAACGGTGCAATAAAATCGTAACATCTTTTATCACTTCTGCTTTCTTGCCATTCTATCACTCTGTGACCAGAGCGTTGGAATCTGACCACTTTGACAATAAATCCTCGCTTCAGTTCATGAACCACAACATTTACTCACATATACATCATCATATGTATGTTTACTCAACTGCACATGCATGCATATATATATATTAAACGTTTTCTCCGCTAGCTGCAGAATACTAGTGCGTATTCTCATGGCTAAGTGTTCTCCAAGACTTACGACCAAGATGTTCGCTTGGTTTATGTTCATGTTCGTCCATTCACAAACGTTGTCTATCTTTTCCTTTTGTCTACCTTTCGACCGGCTTTGAACGCATATTTTGCATAGCCCTACACTGGAACGCTTAATTAGTACATGCATGTATATATATATATATATATATATATATATATATATATATATATATATATATATATAGTCTCGGAAGTTTCTCAACCATTAAAACTATATTAAAAAAAAACAAAAAAAACAAAAAAACTTATAGTCCCAAGTCTTCCAGTGGAAATCACTCATGTAAGTCAATTTATTTTTTACAGTTATTATATTAGTTTATTTCTAACACTATTTTAAGGGATCATCAGTTGTTTACCATGAAAAACTGTTTCGGGAATTTAAAATATATATATATATATATATATATAGATTTAGATTTTTCACTTATAAAATAGATCATTCAGTGAAGACCGGGGTTGTTCCAATAAAAAACAAGCTCGATGATACTCGATTACAGAGTACAGAGCATTTATATGTGATTTTATGAAGGCTTACCAAAGCATTCCTTTCAAGACACCAATGATCACCATTAAAGATATTTTTTCTTACAAATACTATTTATTCAAATTAAATGTTTTTTCCTACACGTGTTTCACTACCAAGCAGCTACTTGCTTGGCAGATCATCAGGGAAATTAAATGTCTGGAATACTGGTTTCAACTGCCGACAAAACACAATGTGGCGTTGTAATAGTTGAGGTCACTTAAGAAGAGAAGAGGAAAAAAATAAAAAATAAGAATAAAAATAAAAGTCAAACTTAAAAAGCAAGGAAGAACAACGATAAAAAAAGAAAGTCCTAGAAAAGTCTTAGAAAAGTAGCTTGTGCATTATTTCTTCCACCAAGCCAACAAGCAAATAATCGGTCCCAAATACATTCAATAAAACCACAAAACCGGAACAATGTGCGATAATACACTTTCACGTCGGCCGATACAATGATGAATAAATCCCCCCCCCCACAAGAAAACAAAAGAACTAAATCATTCAAGATACCGCTCACAAGTTACCATTCCAATCCAATGATAGTACGGGAATTCTAAATCCAATTTCTCACAAAGAAAAGTCGATACAAATGTTCGTCCGAGTTCAAAGAGTCTTATTTCAATTGTTGATTTATTTTTATTTTTATTTTTTATTTTTTTCCTCTTCTCTTCTTAAGTGACCTCAACTATTACAACGCCACATTGTGTTTTGTCGGCAGTTGAAACCAGTATTCCAGACATTTAATTTCCCTGATGATCTGCCAAGCAAGTAGCTGCTTGGTAGTGAAACACGTGTAGGAAAAAACATTTAATTTGAATAAATAGTATTTGTAAGAAAAAATATCTTTAATGGTGATCATTGGTGTCTTGAAAGGAATGCTTTGGTAAGCCTTCATAAAATCACATATATATATATATATATATATATATATATATATATATATATATATATATATATACTAGAATAATACCCGTCCCAGGTCGAGTAAAATAAATTTCCCCGCCATAACAGTTTAACATCACTTTTATGTCTTTACAAAGATTAAATCAATATATAATACTACTAAACCTTATGTCCAGAATCCTTATTCCAATTTTGATTAAAATCCATTCCATGATTTTGATTCGATAAAATGTCTAAAATTCAAGGCTTAAAGGGTCTTAAGAAGGAATTGTAATTCAAGGAATCTTGCTTAATTGATGTCTAATGACTATGGATGAAATTTAATGTAAATCTGAAATATTTCAATTTTCAAATAGGAGGTTGTGCCAATAAAAGCATTTAAAATGCTCTAAAATAAATTGAAATTTGATGAATATTTATTATTTTATGTCTAATAAGTATTGTTAAAATTTCACAAAAATCAGAGGTATCTGAATTTCCATGAAGGGCTTCATCCTCTCTTTGCCCCCTTTAGATAAAACTAAATTAAGCTAAATATAGGCCATATTATGATCCTTTACGCCTAGCAGCTGTGTTCCAAAATTCACAATGATCGATTAATTAGTTTAGGTGTGAATCCTATGCATACAAATATATAAACATATAAGTAAACATAGCTAATTACATATATATCAAGGGAGGCGTGAGAGCCCTCTATCCCTTAATAGACTTCACAAATGGCCTATGCTGGAAATCTCATTTTTTTGATCAATCATAACTCAAAAACCAATAAACCAAATTAGTTAAAACTTTGCACAACATTTTTATTTGATAGGTTCTATAAGTGTGTAGAATTTCAGCATCATTAGTCAAGGCAACCAAGAGATTCAGACAGTTTAATCATGAAATCATGTTATCCGTGTGTACGTACGTATGTATGTACGTACGTATGTGCCACCCTGTATCTCATCAACTATTTGATGGATTCAGCTGATTTTTGGCAGAGATAGAGGTTCTAGAGTCTAGTTGATGGCATTTTAATTTCAGTTTATCATATACCTTAGTTTTCCAGAAAATTCCAAAAAACCTTAAAAATGAACATTGTATTGAGGCATAGCCTTTACAAAAGTAGTGACATTCCATAAATGCCAGTATACTGAAATCATATGCCCTTAATAGAGTTAAGATGAAAATTCATATACACTAAATGTACAAAAGCAAGGAAATTCCCAAATTTTAAAACGTTGATGAATACATAAATAAAATTTTTGGTTTTCCTTTTTTTCATGTTCCGTATATACAAATGTACAACCTTTCATCAAAAATGATAAAAAAAGATTATGCTTTGCCAGTGTTCGCACTTGCTATTTAGCTAGGCATGTTATTCATACAAAATCATAGAATCACGTTAGTAATTTAATTTTTCATGTATAAATTATTAAAGCCATGGTTTAAAGGTCATTTTGTATTTGTATTCCTTGTTTGAACACTTGATGATTTAATAAACTTATAAACTATACAAATGTTATCCAATTCATATATATATATATATATATATATATATATATATATATATATATATATATATATGATAAAAAATGGAACTAATATTCCAATGTAATGGAAAATGAACAACGGAAAATCAAAAATATCATTTATGTATTCATCAACGTTTCGTCTTTATTTCAAGACTTCCCCAAGATGATTGGTTTGAAGAAAATAACACACAAAATATTTGAAACAATGGTAGTAGGAGAAAAGCTTAAAAAGACCGTTCATGAAAAGATAAATTATGAGCTACAAATAGATGGTAGCAGTGGGAGAAGTTGAGTTTACTGTGGAAAGTGTGAGTGTGGGGGGGGGGATAGTTATTAAACCATGAGGGAGGGGGAGTAAGCAGGTGTGATGTAAGCCGAAAAAGGTCGCTTATGAAAAGATAAGTTATGGGCTCAAAAAGAGGGTAGCAGTGGGAAAAATTAAATTAACTGTGGAAGGTATGGGGGACAAAATTGGTAGTGGTCGGAGTTATTTAACCAATAATCCTGAGAAAGTCTGGAAATAAAGAAGAAACGTTTACGAATACATAAATAATATTTTTGGTTTTCTTTTTTCATTTTACACACACACACACACACACACATATATATATATATATATATATATATATATATATATATATATATATATATATGAAAGAGAGAGGGAGAGAAAAAGAGAGATTTCTGTTTTGGTAAATACAACTTCCGTCTGGATACTTTTTTAACACAACTTATTAAAAGTCTTTTTTCTGTAGAGATTCTGATCTGTTTATTTAAAATAAATTCATTTTTTTTTCAAATTTCTATTTCTTTTTTTCTCTCCTCAATTCTAATTTGGTCTCTTGTATTAACCAATAAAACAAGAAACCTCAGGGTTCAACATTCTAACCATCAAGCCATCCTCACGACCGAAAACACGCATCTGCTGAACACATGCACAAAAATATATTCTTTATATATATATATATATATATATATATATATACATGTCCACCATTTTTCTTTTTTGATTGCTTTTCTTTATTTGTTCATTGTTTTTTTGTTTCTTTTCAAAACCTTGCAACAACCATTTAGGTGAGCACGTGTGTGATGGAAGCATTGAACCATACAGTGAAGCGAATCTTCAAATCAAAACGGGTAGTGTGAACTCATGTGTAAAGATATCCATAATTGCATATCTCTTCTCTATTTATGTAAAGTTAGGTATGTGCATATGTTTATATATATTTCTATGTATAGGATTCACACCTAAACCAATAAAACGATCATTATGAATTCTGAAACACAGCTGCTAGGCGTAAAGCATCATAATGTGGGCTATATTTACTTCAATTTAGTTTCATGAGAAGGGGACAAAAAGAGGGTCGAAGTCCTTCATAAAAATTCAGATACCTCTGATTTTTGTGAAATTTGAACAGCATGTTTAATTTATTAAAGATTATTGCTTTATGCTAATAGAAAATTATTTTCTTCTACCAGATAATTATCTCTCTCTCTAGAAGATGTATATATATATAAAATATATAAAATATTCAATGAATTAAAACATTACAATTGTTCTAAAAATTAGAACATCAACTCCAGTATGGCGTACGATCGTTTCCAATACAGTTTGGAAATACTTTATTTTATTTTATTTTATTTTATTAATTAATAAAGTTAGTCCAAAACGTCTCTTCATCAGCGCCTTTAGCAACACGTCTTACAGAAAGTCAGAGAAAAAATTTAAAAACTCGTTGTAGAGAAACATCCACTGACAGAAAGAGTCACCGGTTGATATGTTAGTAGTATAGGGGGCAGGGGGGGGGGGGAAGAACACAATGGTACCTATAAAGTAAAACACTGGTACATACAAAATAAATAATCCAATATTTTCAATAGATTTACAATTTCAAATTATACAATAAATAAATTAAAGTTACAAATTCTTTTGTCAGAGGGGTAGTGAAAACAATAGAATAGAAATAAAATAATAGAAAAAAAGAATAAGATAAAAAAATATAAAATAAAATAATAATTAAAAAAATATAAAAATTAAAAAATTAAAAATTAATAAATAAAAATTTAAAAAATATTTTAAAAAA
Organism: Sepiola atlantica; assembly: GCA_963556195.1. Lineage (NCBI taxonomy): Eukaryota > Metazoa > Mollusca > Cephalopoda > Sepiida > Sepiolidae > Sepiola > Sepiola atlantica. The sequence continues at coordinate 31,843,472 of OY744541.1, read as the reverse complement.
TAAAAAAATATAAAAAATAAATAAAAATAAAATAAAATAATAAAATGATGAAAATAAAAATGAAAGATACAAAATTAAAATAAAGAAATGAAATAATTGAAATTAAAATAAAAATAAAAATAAAAATTAAAAACAACATAAAAATAAAAATAAAATTAGAAAATAACGGTTGAATAGTATCAAGGGTATTTAGGAAAACATCTTGCAAGAGGATGTGTAGGGTAAGAGGGTAGGAGGAAGAGTATAGGGGAAGATATGGACAAAGATAATTTGGGGGGGGGAGAAAAAACACCTCATAAAAAACTATTATGGGGGAAAGAGACAGGAATGATAAGGAAATAGGGGGTGTAATAAAAGAAGGAGTTTAGTTGGGGCTATACCAACAGCACTGGATATATATATATATATATATATATATATATATATATATATATATATATGTATATATATACATATATATATATATATATATATATATATATATATATATATATATATGTATATATATACATATATACATATATATATATATATATATATATATATACATATATATATATATATATATATATATATATATATATATATATATATATATATATATACATATATATGTATATATGTATATATATATATATATATATATATATATATATATATATATATATATATATATATATATATATATATATGTATTGTGTGTATTTAGGCAGCATATTTTCATTTAGGCAAACATTATTAAATAACACGGAGTGGTTTTGTTTGATGCGACTTTTTTTTATTTTTTCAATTTTCCGAATTGTCCATCTAGAAACATAAGATGGACAATTCGGAAAACTGAAAAAATAAAAAAAAGTCGCATCAAACAAAACCACTCCGTGTTATTTAATAATATTTGCCTAATATATATATATATATATATATATATATATATATATATATATATATATATATATATATATATATATATATATATATATGTATAAAATGAAGTACTTCGTGACTCTTCAGAGTTTTACAGAAATTCGATTGGGGGTCGACACCGTCAATCGGCAAACGCATCTGTCTTCACGGAAATCCTAAAGAAAACAGGGGGACTGAGACAGAGAGAGAGAGAGAGAGAGAGAGAGAGAGAGAGAGAGAGAGAGAGAGAGAGGGCAAGACAAAAGTGAAGTCACCTCACTCTCTTCCGGCTCTGACGTTACCCCTCTGAGTCGATCGTGGAAAGGACAGACAAAACGTGTTCCTCTTTAATTACAGCATTCAACATTTGATATTGAGTGAATTTACAAATAGGAAGCTCTCCAGGATGGTGTGTGTATATATATATATATATATATATATATATATATGTGTGTGTTATTTCTTTATTAGGAATCGAATATAAACTAAAGCTAGATTCTCTATTAATAATAATAAAAAAAGATAGCGTACTCTCTTCGGAGAGATTTACCACATGATTGAGAACAAGAGTTCCGCCCACCGGTTGTTCCATTTTGTCGACATGTTTTTTTCAAAAAAATATAATACTATTACGAAACAATGGTTTAAAAAATATGTCTAAATACATTTTCTAATTTAAATTGGCGCAACCTTGCCTGCAGACATAACGTGATTTTCTGACCCAAAAGTCCATTACCATCGGACGATGAAGAAAAAGAAGAAAAAGAAAAACACTCTTTGACAATGAGAATTGTAATTCTCGAAAGCTAAGATTAAAATAAATTTTATTTATTTTAACACTACACATTGTTATGGTTTTTTCAACAAAAAAATAATACTAATTTCTAAAGGCTTGTTCAGAGCTGGGTTTTTTTCTTTCTTTTTGCTGTGAGGTTTTGCCGTTCTTTCATATATAGCAACTGATATTCCTAAATCGGCACCCATCTAGTACTGGCCAAGCTCAATGCCGCTTAACTTTACGATAACCGGTGTTTCAACGTGATTATGCCGTATTACAATTATTTAGTATTGGTAAAATAATAATCAATCTTTCAAAATTCCATCTGACGATACCTTTCACAGCTGCGCTGAGTAAATGGTCGGGACGCTTTCAATTATCCAAGAGAAATTAACTCCAAGAATAGAATAATAGATTGCATTTTTTTGTTGCAGGAATAAACAACAGCAACAAAAAAAACGAGCGTGAATAAATTATTTAGACTTCAGATTTAACCATTTTTACAGAACGAATTACGGATTAAAACATTTATCATGTCCCCAGAAGACATTGATGTTATATTCTTGGATGGTTTGAAAAACGGTATTTTATTTATTACCCCCTCTCTTTCTCTCTCTCTCTCTCTCTCTCTCTCTCTCTCTCTCTGTGTAAATACAGCTAGCACTGATACTTTTTTAAAACACCTTATATTTTGAAGAAAACAAGATTATAATGCGTAGAATGAGACGAAATTTACAAAAAAGTTTATTTAAAACTTCGCATGTTCCTTTTGTTCCTAATAGTTGGGAAAAGAGATTACCCCCCACCCCTCACCCCGCCTTTTTTAATGTGAAGTATATTTTAAATGTTGGAAAGAAAATTAAAAATATTCACGATTAAAATTTCGATTAAAACTTAGTTGACAAAAAGTAATTATGACACTGCTGAATATGTTACAGTTCGGA
>OY744541.1:31833347-31835847 GCA_963556195.1 Sepiola atlantica | reverse complement strand
TTAAAAAACTTGATTATCCAAAAGGACGGCTCAAAAAATATTTGTTTACATTTAATTTGAAGACGACCATGTTGTAGTCGGTTGGGAAGCAGACTCGCAGTATCTTGTTCCACAGATGGGATGTTCTAGGAAATAACCTTTCTTCATGGAAGTTTTGTTTGTTTTTTGTTACAGTGAGAGAGAGAGAGAGAGAGAGAGAGAGAGAGAGAAAATGAGAGAGAGAGAGAGAGAGAAAGAGAATGAGAGAGAGAGAGAGAGACAGAGAAAGAGAGGGGGGAAGTTCTTTGCTAAATTTGTAGTTTGGCGAGTTCTTACTGTGAATATTTTACAGGGGGACCAGTGATTGGAGCTCAGTCGAGCACATACCATGAACATAACGAATGATACAGTAGAGAAAGGCTAGCAACATCTCTTCTGTGTGAAGGGGGCTGTAGGGAAAAGAAAAGATAACCCCCCAAACACACGCACTAGATTGTGAAGTTTTGGGGAAAATGGATTTGCCATTCATTTAAACGGGTAAATATACTGCCAGGGTACCCATACCTTAAAAAATTGCAACATTTTGTTTTTTGGTGGTTTTATGTTAGGCTACGTCTAGTCTACAACATACAAAAAATTGGACAAGATCTGAGTCTGGGAAAGTTTCAAATTTCGAATATGACTTGTTTTGGTTTACAAGTCATTTTCCATTTACATATGAAGCACTAACTCGATCAGTTTTCATAATAAATCAATAAATCTTGGATTTTTACTTGTTTTCAGGGTCAATCTTTCACATGAAAAAGGTTTCCAGTGATGCCAAATAAACCCTTATACCACGTGTAAGGGTACCCGACCCCTAAACCCCTCATTACATCCACATTGGTACCCGTACCCCTAAACCCCTTATTGAACTCACCCAGGTTCACAAACAGACATATGAGTGATTATTTTTATATGGGTACCAGTGGTTAATTATTACTTTATTCAATTAATCGGGCCCCTTACCTCCGTATATAAATAAAATTGTTTTAAGTTATAGGATTCCTGAGAAAACAACTGAAAAACTCAAAGAGACGACGTTTTACCCCATCAAAAACTGCCCTCACAAACAATTCACTAGTTCCATACTAATCAACATATACTAACACACATATATTTTCGTATGTTTTCAGGGTCAAACATGAGTTCAGCTGCGAGTAGAGAAACTTGTCCTTTATGCGAACAGGATTTGGACTGTGATGAGACCGTGGTGCCTCGAGAAAACGATGCTGCAGGTGTCAACCGTGCAAGTACCGAAAGAGGTGTCAAAGTCATTGTTGAAGCCGGAACTAGTGTTCACATAGACAAAAAAGGACATTGCTTTAGCCTAAAAAAGGATGATTATGCTCGGCCACTAAAAAGGGGCGCTCGTGTTTCTCTGGGACGATATGACAGTAAAACGTATTGCTTTTTCTGTGGAACTGATACTACAAAAAAGACTATAAACGAAAAAGTATCCGAAAAAGTTTGCTATATGAAGATTTATACATTTGCTCAAACTCTCCTGGTTCATTGCAAAACAAGAGGGGATGAGTGGGCCACTGCTGTTCAAGGTCGGATCGCATATTTTGGTGGTGATCTTCATGCTTCAGACTGTGTGTACTACCAGTCATGTAACGTCAACTTTAATACAATGCGAAGCATTCCAAATCGAATTGAGTCTTGGGAACTGCGTCTCAGTGCCGTCTTTGTTTGCCTGCCAATATTCACAGCCACTGGTCATCCAAATTATCTGAAGTCGGCTCGTCTATATCTCCTGAAGATGTATGCCTTGAAAGATGACAACCCTGCAGTACATCAAAAGTTCCAGTTTGGGTTTCACGTAATCAGATGCAGTAGCCAATACTGGGCTAGTCTTGGCTTGGATCTTGTCATCGAGCAAATACTAATGCGCTCACTCAAAAGCCATGGTGGGTTGACACAGGGTAGTGACAATTCCGAGCACCAGAGAACAGTTTAGGCCATGTCTTCCACTATGTCATCCGCTTACAACCTTGCCATGGAATAACTTACTGCACGAAGTTACACAACAAGCAAACAACATAAGGAGTGGTCTGCCTCTCGGGTGAAAAGAGATGAGACAGACCTCGGGAAAGTTGCAGAGCAACTAGACAGTTTAAGCCGTTTTCAAGCGATGAATCGAATCGAGAAAATGTCTAAAATTTAAGCTTAAGGAGTCTTAAAAATGTAAAATTCATGGAATCTTGCTTAATTGGTGTTTAATGACTCTCGATTAAACTTAATGCAAATCTGAAATATTTGAATTTTTTAAATGGAAGGTTGTGCCCATACTATGTCCCCTAAAAACCCTTTAAAATACTCCAAAAAAAATTTAGTGAATATTTATTAATTGATTTCTAATACATATTGTAAAGTCTTGGGATTATTTGGCCACATTAAGCGTTCCAGCGTGGGATGATGCAAAATAGGCATTGAAGGCATCGTACAAGGAAGTCGGTCGAAAGGTAGACAAAAGAAA
>OY744541.1:31800847-31828347 GCA_963556195.1 Sepiola atlantica | reverse complement strand
ATATATAAATATATATATATATATATATATATATATATATATATATATATATATATATATATATTCTTTTAATTAATTTATAAATTAAATTTTGTATATTTAGATTTCTTTAATTAATTTATAAATTTATTTTTGCGTGCACAAAAGAAAGACATGTTCACGTGTTTCTGGCTATAATCCGTTATCAGCCTGACTTATCCGGGCAGGGATCGAACCATCGATGTAAATATTAGTAGTCTAGTGGTTTACCCCGAGACCAGAATGACCTGCCACATTTTGTGCTCGACTTTTTATCACCTATAATGTATAATTAATTAATTTAAAAAATTTAATTTAAAAAATTTAATTTAAAAAATTTAATTTAAAAAAATTAATTTAAAAAACTTAATTTAAAAAAATCTATATGTACAAAAATTGATGACACGTCGATTGAGGACGAATTAAAAAATGCGGTCGTCTACATATACTTAAAAATAAATAAACCGCTCAGGGTAGCGACAAATAATAAAAACGCACCGGTGAACACCGGTTGACTATTGCCAAAATAAAATAACAAAAAATCAGCACAACATTATAGGCGATAAAAAGTCGAGTATAAAATGTGATAGGGGTCCGTTTTTATGGGTCATATATGTACATCTACATGTTTACATATATTCAGACAAGAATCTAATTTTCTGTGCACATCAAGACTGCACAACTGTTTATTTAAATATTCGAAATATCTAGGTCCGTTCGTGAAGAATATCGAATTAAAAGAATACCTTTATTAAGAGTACATTTGTGTATGAGGGGCAGGAATGGTTCACTTCAACAAGTAAAACCCTGGAGACATGTTGGAGAAAATTAGGAAAGATTGTGCAAGTGGATAGTAGCTGAATTACATAAAAAAAGCAATGAATGAATGGAGACCTAATTATCAAAAAACAGGTGCACGTTTATATATATATATATATATATATATATATATATATATATATGCGTGTGTGTGTATTTATATTTATATGAAAATATATGCATTTATATATATATAATACCTATGTATATATACACATCTACATAAAAATATAGATTAATGTATATATGTACACACATGTATGTATATGTATATAAACACACACACACACACACACATATATATATATATATATATATATATATATATATATGTATATATATATGTATCGAAATGATAAATATTTACAAGCGACTAGCTTAAATATTTATATTGTTGTAAAGCTGTACCCGAAAGATATGCTGTCCTGACACCGAGAGGTTGATTATTCATGTTATATATATATATATATATATATATATATATATATATATATATATATATTAATACGTACACCTTCATATATATATATATATATAAGTATGTATATACAAACCTATATGTATATGCACACACACACAAACACACACAAACCCATACACACATATATATATATATGTATATATATATACGTATATATATATATGTATATATATACATATATATAGATATGCACATATACTCATATGCTGTGTATATAAACATATATATGTAGGTATGTATGTATATATAAGTACATATATTTATATATATATATGCATGTATACATATATATATATACACACACACATATATATTTTGTTGTACGCGAAATTTACTTATTATTATTATTATTATTATTATTATTATTATTATTATTATTATTATTATTATTATTCAAAGATGGGTCTCTGACAATAATAGTAAAACTAATTGTTATATCGGTTTCACTACCACAACACTTTCCCAAAGACTCACCTTACATCTCTCTGATACTAGCTCCATTTGTCAACACCAAAAAAAACATAACTGCCCTATTCTCAATATAAACATACCCTAGTTAATAATGCCAAAATAATACACCACGGTACAAACACCAAAAGATTTTAAAAATTTGAAGCCCTTTACATAAAAAGCAAACATCCTACAATCAATAATGTTAATTACGAAACTAGTCACAACATTTTGAATTGTCTAGGATAGTAATTAACATTAACAAATTCGTAGCCGTTATGCAATCATACTTTTGAATAATGCACACGTTTCACACGTAATCACATTCGCATGCAACATCTCAATATTACAGACGCTCGTCTTAAAGTCGTAAATTACTAGCAGTTTAAAAAAAAAACTTCAGCAGACATAGTTGTAAACACACCAAGACTAACACCCCATTATAATGATTTGATGAATAAAATCGAAAGTACTCGTAGAAAAAAATGAAAAATATAAAAAGAAACCGTGGAACTTACATACACCAATTTGACCGAAATAATAAATGCACTATTCTGAAAATTCTAATCGGAATATTTTTTTTTAAAGAAAATGAATCAAAATTCATTAATGTTTTGCAAAGAACATTGAAGGATGGCTGAAAAGTAAACATTGGCTAGGGCGAATAAAATATCGATGAATGTTATGTAGGTCTAAAGTCGAGAATGAGATTGACCTTTCTTTATATATATATATATATATATATATATATATATATATATATATATATATATAAAAGTCAGGTTCATATTATATTCCAATAACCATGTTTTTATTTTATTATTTTCATTTTGATTTTTTCACATTTCCAAAAAAACATAACATTTCTGTGAGATATATTTTTTACGGTTCGTTTTATTTGTCTTGTGCCAAACAACATTTTTATGTCAATATCGTCTCTGCAACATTACAAAATCATCAGAAAAATTCACAAAGAGTAAAAAAATTTTGGATTAAAGTGTCTTAAAAATATATATATATATATATATATATATATATATATATATATATATATATACAGGGTGGCGCAAAAGTCACGCATTAGTTTGAATCAGTAACAACTTTCACATTTAATCAAATTTTCTCCTTAATTTTCAGAATATTACAGATATAAACATTGATAATTTATCATGGAAAAATATAGCACTGAACAACGAACCAAAATGATTGAACTTTACTTCGGAAACCATTGTTCAATAACCTTAACCCAAAGAGCCTATCGTCAGCATTATAATCGTCAGCATTATAATGTCAGACAATCTCCCAGTAAGACCACAATTGATCGTCTTGTAGCCCGATTTCGACAGCCGCGTTCAGTCAGTGATCTTCCACGATCTGGCAGACCACGTTCAGTACGGACAGCAGAAAATGTAGCACTCGTTGAGGATAGCATTGCTGAAAATCCACACACCTTAACTCGAAGACGAGCCACTCAGATTGGGATGTCCAGAAGGTCACTTCAAAGAATTTTGCGTGAATTGCATCTGTTTCCATACAAAATTCAATTGGTACAGGCATTACAACCCACAGATTTGCAATCATGCGTAGCTTATGCTGTTCACATTCAGCAATTAGCCAGAGAACAAAATGAGTTCATCCATAAGCTGATAATGAGCGACGAATCCCATTTTCAGCTGAACGGGTTCGTAAATAAGCAAAACTGCAGAATATGGGCCATTGAAAATCCAAGAACCGTTCATCAGCGTGAATTACATCCACTAAAATGTACCGTATGGTGTAGTGTTACCTCGGAAAGAGTGATCGGTCCATATTTCTTTGAAGACGAAGAAGGTGTTGCGGTGACGATAACTGCACAGCGATATCAACAAATGATTGAAAATTTTTTACGGCCAGCTGTTCAGGACAAGCCAGAAATGTGGTTCCAACGAGATGGAGCTACTGCCCACACTGCCCGACAAAGTATGGCGCTCTTAAGGGGATTGTTTGGCGAGCGCTTAATTAGCAGATTTTCTGGCCTTCACGTTCACCGGATTTAACAGCCCCTGACCTTTCCCTTTGGGGTTATCTTAAGGAAAGGGTATATGTGAACAAGCCTACAACGATTCAAGAGCTTAAAAACAATATCAGACATGAAATCCAAGAACTAAAGCCAGTTATTCTAAGGACTGTAATGGAAAATGCCCTAACTAGAGCCCGTCTTTGTGAGGCTGAAAATGGTGCCCATTAAAAGGATATTATTTTTAAAAACTACTGCAACAAAATTACCAAGTAAATGTATTATTTATCAGAAAAGCTTAGTAAATTACTTGAAATGTTATAGTTTCTATCACCTAAACAAACCAATGCGCGACTTTTGCACCATCCTGTATATATATATCTCACAGAAATGTTATGTTTTTTGGAAATATGAAAAAATAAAAATAATAAAATAAAAATATGGTTATTGGAATATGATATGAACCTGACTTATATGTGCTCTGTTGTCACTAATTGACAATCATCGAGCTGAATCTGTTAAGGAGACTGAAAAGTAAAAGGTCACTGATAGTATATGCGAATGCATATATTGTTATTAATAATTATATATATATATATATATATATATATATATATATATATAACAACTTCAAAATCTTTTCACTTTGTATGACGTTTCGGTATCATCATCAGTTTTGTAAAGGCCAAGACAAAATAATGTTTAAAGCTCATATGTATGTTACAATGAGGATAAATTAGTCAGGTAGAGTATTGTTTTGTAACAGTAAGGGGTCTGGAAGTACGGATCCCATTTAATTAAGGGTTCTTCATCTAATATACTTTTTGAATTGGAGAGAAAATAGTGGCATCAGAAGGTAAAAGAAATTCTATATATGTATTACTGGATTTATATACACACACACACACACACACACACACATATATATATATATATATATATAATTATTTTTATTTACACAGACATGTACAAAATCTGCAACACTGGCATGTCAATGTTATCGATCAACAGCTATTATAAACTGAGATCTCATCAGGAAGAGTTAGAATCCGATCTTAACCGTAGATCATATTTGGAAAGAATGAAATGGAGTAAAAAGAAAAGAAATTTAAAATTTAAATTTGGAAAGTCACGTGGTTGGGACCGTTAAGAATCAAAATCAAAATAAAAAAAAAAAAAATTAAAAAAAATAAATAAATAAATAATAAATAATAATAATGTCAAAAAAACAAAATATTAATATAAAATATAAAAGATAATATAATATATATATATATATATATATATATATATATATAAGGGGAGGACTTGAATGCCTACTAGACACCACCCTCGGATGTCTTCGGTCTCTCTGTACAGGGGTTTGTCAGAGACTCTGACATGAGGATACTTTTTACTTGAAGTAAACCCTGACCAAATATATAAAAAAAAATGGTGTCTTCTCAAGCCATCCAGCACGTCTCCCGAATTGCGGACGGGGGCACCCCCTTTATTAATAGAGGGCAGCTTCGAATAATGAATTAGAAGCCGTTGACAATGAGGAAATGAATGATAAAAAATATGAATAAAAACAAAAATAAATACTGGCAGGCCGGCACCCAGGATAAAAAGGCCCATCAACCCGTTCATACACCAGGCAAGAAGATGTAAGCAATGGTGTGAACCTTCCTGCCTCCAGCCATGACAGAGGCCAACCAGGGTCAGCCATCAGACCTTGAGACAAAAGGTCCTGGCCCCCTATCTCCATCAAATGCAACAACAACAACAAAAAAAAAGAAACATAAGAAGCTTAAAAGCCCAATCATGGACTGTTGCACAAAAGAAGGTGCTATTATTTTGCTACCACTACTCAAAGTTTGAAAAGTGGAGCAAAACATTCAATGAGATCCTAGCTAATAAGATTCAAGAATGTACCCTATTATATATATATAAATTCCCGAAACAGTTTTTCATGGTAAACAACTGATGATCCCTTAAAATAGTGTTAGAAACTAACTAATATAATAACTGTAAAAAATAAATTGACTTACATGAGTGATTTTCCACTGGAAGACTTGAGACTATAAGTTTTTTTTTTTTTTTTTTTTTTATATATATATATTTTTAATGGTTGAGAAACTTCCGAGACTATATATATATATATATGCAAACATTGTTAAAAATAACAACATTCGTCTGTTTAATTATACCTTTTTTATTTTTTCAATTTTTCTGATGGTCATTTTTGTATTAAAATGAAAAAGAATTGATAGATGTTCCATAGTTTTCATAGGTTTCACAAACGTTTTCGATTCTTCGTCGAATCATCCTCAGGTGTCAAAAGCAAATGAACAAAAAAGCTGGAGAAAGAAGAGAATTTAAAAAAGACGGCGGAGAAACGTGCGTAGAACGTTTTTTCGCATTGTTCCAGGAAGTCGTTGACGATTTAAATTCAGCAACGCTGAATGGCATCACAGAACAAAATCGCATTTAAAAATGTTTTTACTGGTTTCATCTGTGATGGTGTTAATTTTAGGTTGTTGTGTTTTTATGTAGATAGCTCCCAGTATTTAAAATTTTTTTAAATTGCTTTCGGAATGTATAATTTTAGTGTTGTTAACTAGAATTTGTCAATATATATATATATATATATATATATATATATATATATATATATATATATATATAATATTAAATTATATTTTTAATATTTTACCTACGTACAATATCGTTTAGAGTTTTCAGCTCTACTCAGCGTAAGGAAATGACAATCTCAGACGGTTCACATAGACACTTTGAGTCCGTAAGCGTTCGATCAATCCCCATAGGCCACAGGAGGTTGTCACGTGATAACGGAGAAATTAAGTTATATTTACGCTGAAAGCGGCGAGCATAAACCTCAAGACAATCTAATAGAACTCAACAACATATTCGGAGTATTGCACTGAGGCTTCAGGTGAATGTATATTTCTAATCTCTACAAAAGTGCTCTACTTCAATCTTACTTAAAGGGGCTTCTAATAATATTAAATTATATTTTTAATATTTCACCTACGTACGACGTCGTTTCGAGCTTTCAGCTCTCATCAGCGCAGGGAAATGACAATCTCAGATGATCAGATGGTGCGAATATATATATATATATATATATGTATATATATATATATATATATATATATATATTAATGTTTAATCAGTTTTTTGTATATATATATATATATATATATATATATATATATATATATATGTATATATATATATATATATATAAAGAGGTGTACTAAAAGCGAACTTTTAGGAAAGGTAAAACCCTATTGTGAAGAGTATACAGCTCAATATCCAGGATAGAGCAGGTAGAAATGAAGGAGAATGGAAAGGAATTAGAGAAAGCAAAAGCCAAATCAAAATTCAATTCAAAAGTTCAAAGCAAGGTATATTCCGCAAAAAGGCAATTTATTCAAGTTAAATTTTCCTTAAGCCAGGCTTTTCAAAGATCAAAATCTTATCATCAGCGGAAGTCGCTGGGATAGATAAGTTGGCAATGGCCAAGATTTAAAATTTGAAAAAATGAAATGAAAGTTGTAGGGAAAGAAACGCAGGGCAAAACTGTGCCAGGGTGCAAGCAAATGTCCGATTGCCAAAAAGTCCGGTGTCGAACAGTCCAGCGGAGAGAATAAGATGTAGATAGGTAGGTCGTTAGAGGCACGAGAAGTAATGAGAGAGGTTTCAAAGTTAAATTCCAAGAAGCCACAACTTCAGGTACGGCGAAAATAGAAAATCCAAAAAGGGTAAAAAGTCCAATAAGAGGTACATTCGATGATGCAGGCAGGCGTCAGAGGAGATTAAGATGGAAAATATTCGCCATTAAAGATACTTCCCGGGCAGAGATGACAAAGGAAAGTGTTTTAAAGTGGGAAAAAGGGGCAGTGAGAATATTTAAAGCCTGCCCAGTTGAGATAGCCGGCTTTTGGCCATTGCCAACTTATCTATCCCAGCGACTTCCGCTGATGATAAGATTTTGATCTTTGAAAAGCCTGGCTTAAGGAAAATTTAACTTGAATAAATTGCCTTTTTGTGGAATATACCTTGCTTTGAACTTTTGAATTGAATTTTGATTTGGCTTTTGCTTTCTCTAATTCCTTTCCATTCTCCTTCATTATATATATATATATATATATATTAATGTTTAATCAGGTTTTTGTATATATATATATATATATATATATATATATATATATATATATATTATATATATATATATATACAAAAACCTGATTTTTAGTGAACTTTGAAGTATCAAAATATATTTGCGGCTGTGCTTGGAACGTAACTCCCACAAATAGGGGGGGGGGGCTTGTGCCCCCGCCTTTCTCTCTCTCTCTCCCTCTCTCTCTCTCTCTCTCTCTCTCTCTCTCTATATATATATATATATATATATATATATACAGGACCGGCGGGACAGTTATAAAAGTGGGGGGGCTCTCCTAAAAAGTGGGGGGCCGGTTAAACACATGCATATATAACTTCATTATTGATGACCGTAAAGTGGGGGGGGGGGCAAAGTCAAAAAGTATATATATATATGTGAAAAATGTAAAAAGGAAAACCAAAACATACTATTTATGTATTTATCAACGTTTCATCTATATTTCATATGTACGCAATACTACAGAAGCACCCACTTTTGTGTTTGTCTTGATTATTACCGGCCTGCAAAGCCACAACACTAGCGACGAGGGATTTGAAACTTACACCGCCACAACACTAACCCTTTGGTACCTAGGAAGTCATGGATAAAATTGAAAAGTTATTCCCAGGTGAAAAAGCTGCGATGAATTAGCAGTCGGCTATTGGTTATTATTATTTGTACTCACTAGGAGTTCTCACACTGATCATCGTCAGTGATTGCTCACCGACAACAACCAGTGGTATTTCCTGGAGTCTGAGTGACAACAAGTCTCCCCAGACTTCCAGTGTTCTTCACCTCTTTTCGATAACGATGCGGTATCGCAACAGTCTCTTACCATTGATTTCTCGCCGGTAACGACAATTGGTCTTCTCTGGGAGTTGGGTGGCAACAAGCCTCCCCAAGGTCTCAGCACTCTCTGCACTTTTCCAGTGGAGGTCTGGTTTGTGCTGTCCCTCCTCGGTCTTCTCATCCTCCTCGACCCTCTACAAATATGTTGTCTGGTGTCAGCCTAGGCCGGCACCAGTTAAAAAAATAAATAAATGAATAAAATAATATTTCTTTAAATTAATTAAAAAAAAATGAATAAATGAAAAAAAAAATAAATAAATAAATAAATTTAAAAAATTTAAAAATTAAAAAAAAAAAATTAAAAAAAAAAAAATTAATTTTTTTTTAAATTTTTAAATGTTTTCTTTTCAATTCCTTTTATTTCTTTTTTTTTCCCTTTCTCTTCTCTTATTTAAAAAAAAAGAATTTTTAAAATTCTTTTTAATTTTTTGGGGGTGGGTGAGTGGGGGAGAGGAAGGAGCTTATAGCGTTTCTTGTAATTTCTGTTTCTTGGTTCATTTTTGTGTAGTGATAGCTGAGGCCGGTGTAATTTATTGGGGGGGGGGGATTATGAAGTGCTGTTTCTTGCAGTTTCTGTTCCTTGGCTCTTGTTGTGGTGTTCTTCGTGTGGTCTTGTTTTCTCCGTTGTAAATTCCTTGTGACTGGTTAGCCTTTGTAGCTTATGTGTGTTAGTTTCCGCATTCGAGGATTTTCCTTAAGATTGCAGCTGTTTTGATCATTACCGTCCTTTGTATGGTTTCGATAGTCCCTTTGATTCCAATTTCTCCCAATCTTTTCTCCAGGTTCTTTGGGGTTGTTCCTAGTGCTCCTACGATTATTGGTATTATACTAACTTTCTTCATGCTCCATATTCCTTTCACTTCTCTGGCAAGTTCTGTGTATTTACTTTGTTTTTCCGTGTCTTTGATCTTCACTCTGTGGTTTGCTGGAACGGCGAAGTCTATGATTTTACAAGATTTTTCCTTTTTATCTATTATAATAACATCAGGTCTCCTTGCTTGTATGAGTTTATCTGTTTATATATCCATATCCCAGAGGATTTTGTGTTTTTCGTTTTCCAGTACTATTTCTGGTTTATGTTTGTACCATTTGTCTGCATATTCGAAATTCAATTGTTTGCACAGTTCCTTGTGTATTACTTTCCCAACACAATCATGTCCGTTCTTGTATTCTTTTTGAGCAAGTTTGCTACATTCACTTATTATATGATTTACTGTTTCGTCTCTTTGTCCACACAGTCTGCATTTATTGTTTTCCTGGGTTTTATCTACTTTAGCTTTAATGTAGTTTGTCCTAATCGCATTGTTCTGTGCAGCCATCAGTAAAGATTCCGTTTCTCTGTTCAAGTTTCCTTTTCTTAGCCATGTCCAGCTATTTGCGTTGGTTTCTTCTCTTGTGAGTCTTATGAAGCGTCCATGTAGTTGTTTTTCTTCCCATTTTTCTTTTCTTGTCTGTTTGTGTCCAGTTTCGATGTTTCCTGCATTGTTCGTTGGGACGGTATCTCTTGCTGCGGTGATCAGCCTTTCTGTGTTCTGGTTTATGTATTTCTCTCGCTCTTTTTTAGTGTCGTCCACACAGTCTTCTATACTTACCAGTCCTCTTCCCCCTTTCGTTTCTCTTCACGTAGAGTCTGTCTGTATCGTCTTTTGGATGTAGTGCATTGTGCATAGGCATTAATTTTCTAGTCATCTGATCAAGGTGCCTGAGTTCTTCTTTAGTCCAGTTTATGAATGGTCCAGAATATCTTATTAGTGATACTGCCCAGGTATTTATTCCTTTGATTAGGTTAGTGCTATATAATTTTGTTTCTAAGAGCTTTCTTGTTCTTCTCAGGTATTCTTTTCCAATCTTCTCTTTCATTTCTGTTGATTTGATTGTGTCTGCTTCCAAAACTCCCAAATATGTATAGCTCTCTTGTTCATCTAGCGCCCTCATCTGCTCTTGGTTGGGTAGTTCCATGCCCTCGGTCGTCTCCAACTTTCCCTTTTTAATCTCTAGCAATGCACACTTTTCCATTCCGAATTCCATTTGAATGTCCTGACTGAAGATTCTGGTCGTATTTATCAGCTTTTCCAGTTCCTTTTTGTTTTTTGCAAATAGCTTCAGGTCGTCCATGTACATGAGATGGTTTATTCGTTGTTCTCTGCCTGTAAACTTGTATCCGGCATCACATTTCCTGAGTATGTAGTTGAGTGGCATCATGGCTATGATAAACAGTAGTGGTGATAGGGAGTCTCCTTGGAAAATGCCTCTCTGTATTTTTATCTCCGTCAAGTATTGTCCTCCAGCTGTCAGTTCTAATCTCCATGTTTCCATTGCTTTCTTGATGAAATTAATAATCCTGTTGAGTATCTTGTACATTTTTAAACATTCAATTATCCATGCTTGAGGGATTCTGTCGTACGCTTTCTTGTAGTCAATCCAAGCCATAGATATGTTCTTTTTCTTGCTTTTAACTTCTTTCAGGATCTTTTGATCTATGTATAACAGATCATGCGTCCCTCTTTTCCCTTTCTGGCATCCTTTTTGTTCCTCGGGAAGTAGTCCACGACTGTTCAGAGAATGGTAAATTTGCTCTCTAAGTTGTGCCGTTAGGATTTTCCACATTGTCAGTAAACAGGTTATTGGTCTGTAATTGCTTGGGGACGTTCCCTTCTTGGCGTCTTTTTGTATGAGCGTTGTCCTTCCTTTGGTCATCCACTCTGGTACGTCTGTTTTATGGATACATACTCTCAGTTTCTGTGCTAGCCTTTCATGTAGGGTCGTGAATTTTTTGAACCAGTATGCATGTATTCCATCGTGACCTGGTGCTTTTCAGTTTGCTATTTTCTTTAGTGTTGTCTTAATAGTTTCTTCATTAATTTCTGTTTCCGTTCCTTCTTCAATTTCTAGAAGTTTATCTTTCATGTCTTTCAGCCATTTAGCATTTTTGTTATGATCTTCAGCATTTTCCCATATCTTGCTCCAGAAATGTTTTGTTTGTGTCGGGTCCGGTTGTTCTGTTGTTGTTCTTTCTCCGTTTACGTTTTTGTAAAACTGACTTTCATTGTTTTCAAAGGTCCTGTTCTGTTTGTACTGTTCCGATTTGTATCTGTATCGTCTCAATCTTCCTTTTTTTGCTGCTATCTTTTGTTTTAGTTCTTCGTGTTTCTTATTTAGTCTTTCCTTGCGATTCAGATTTCTGCTCTTCCATCGTTTACTGTTCTCCTTCATCCTATTCACGGTTTTAGCTTCCTTTTGAAGTTTGGTGATCTGGGTTTCCAGTCTGATCTCCCATCCAGATTTCGTCTGTCCATTCTTTTGGTCAGTCTTCTTTTCCCTTTTTAGTTTCATACTTATTGATTTTTCCCCGCATATATCAAGTTGTTTAGATCTGTGATAGTGTCTGTTGGGATGTACGTGAGTACTCTGTTTACTTTCTCTGTTTCAACTTTTAACTTCTTCCAGTCTTCGTTCCTTAGGAATGGAAGTTTTGTTTTGTTCTCGGACATTAATCGTTTGATGTTTTCCACTTCTCTTGCTTCTTCCTCAGATAGTTCTACAGTTTCGTCGTCTTCGCTCTCTTCAGTTTCTGTGTTTATGCTTTTCCCGTCTTCTTCCTGGGAGTTTTCGTCAAGTGGTGTGTCTTGATCTGTCAGCGCCATTTATCTTTTGTTTAATTTCCGTTAATTCCATCTGCGAGAACCATCCTCTCTTGAGTATCTGTCTTGCTTGATCTGCTATCCTTTGTGCCGTTGTATGGTAGTTAGTAGAAATGTCCCATAGATCTTTCATTCGTTTCCAATATCCTCTTTCTGTGGGGTAGCGGCTTTTGTAGTAGCATTCCATTACCAGTCTGTTCTCTTTTGTGGTCCATTTCTTTCTATGGCTTTTTTGTCTGTTATTTTCATTCTTGAATTCTTGTGTTTGGTCAGTGTCCTTATCATATTTGGAATTTGATGGGTTACCTACCTGGTTTTTTTTTGTCCATGGTCTTGTTCCTGAAATTAAAGGAGCCAACATTCGCATCATCATCATCATCATCATCATCATCATCATCATCATCATCATCATCATCATCATCATCATCATCATCATCATCATTATTATTATTATTATTATTATTATTATTATTATTATTATTATTATCGATGAGAGAATCTGCGAACCTATCCTGTATCATATTCTAAATCCTGTTTCGTTTCCTTCCAAATAGTCATTTTTATGTTTTTATTCTTTGTTTTTGTCTTTGCTTAGTTTTCCAGACTCTGCCAATTGGTTTAATCTTCCCGCGGTGAGTCAGTGTGTTATCCGAGATCAGCAGCGAATAAACTTCCTTGTTTCTCTTTTATCAGTGGAGCAGATTCTTCACGCTTGAGAGGTTCACGATTCCATCACAGAGACTCGTTTCTTTGACGTCACACAGCAGATGATCAACAGAGAAAACACACACACATTCTCTCCCTCTCTCTCTTTCTTTGAATATATATATATATATATATATATATATATATATATATATATATATATAAAGAGAGAGAGAGAGAGATACATAGATAGAGAGGGAGAGGGAGAGAGAGAAAGAGAGAAAGAGAGAGAGAGAGCTCAAGTGAGAAACATGGAGTAAACAGCAATCAACAACAACAGAGAAAACGCACACATTCTCTCTCTCTCTCCCTCTCTTCTCTTTCTCTCTCTCTCTCTTTCTCTGTGTCTCTTCTCTCTCTTTCTTTCTCTCCTCTCTCTTTCCCTCCTCTCTCTCTCTCTTTGAATATATATATATATATACATAGAGAGAGATGTAAGGTGTGAAACATGGAGTCAACTGCGCATGGCAATTGGCAATTATTTGTCTTGCGCTTTTCAGACCATCTGAAGAATGCAAGAACCTGCCAGTCGCCGTGAACTGTTGACTTCGTGTCTCTTACCTAAGATTTATACAAGCTTATCACTGATATTGAGCACTCTCACCTATAAATACAGCAGCTAATAAATAGGGTATATATTTTTTCAGTGTTTATTTAACAAACAAACACGCATACATGCATGCTCTCTCACTCTCTGTCTGTCTGTCTGTCTGTCTGTTATTCTCTCTCTCTCTCTCTCTCTCTCTCTCTCTCTCTCTCTCTCTCTCTCTCTCTCTGAATATATATATATAGATCGAAGATAAGAAATCTGAAGAACGCAAGGTAAGAACCTGCCAGTCGCCATGCACTGTTGACTGTGACTAACCATAGATCTATATAAGCTCTATCACCGATACTGGGCACTCTCACATATAAATATAGCAACTGATGTATTACGTAGAAACATATAGTGTCCAATACGTGAGTAAAGCTCACTAGTAGCATAAAAATATACTTATAGTAAGTAAGCTACACAGAAACTTCTAGGGAAATTATCAACTAATAGCATGGATTTACATTTTAGTTGTTTTTTTATAGCTAATCAACGCGTAATCTAGCTTCTAACCAATCAGAGTTTTGTTTAGTGTTGCAAGATGCTTTCAATGGATGTTCCTAGGTTAACATTTTCCAAGTTTATTTTTCGAGTTGTGAGATAAATCCTTGTGGAAGTACTCAACTACTTAAGGAGCTGTGTATTACACTTATATTATAAAATGGTGTATTACGTATATATACTTTTTCAGTATTTACTTCAACAGTGCTCAATAGGTGTATAGAGCTTAGTAGTAGTTTGAAAATATACTTATAGTAAGTAAGCTACGCAGAAACGTTTGTGTTTCATTCTCAAGGGAAATCACCGGGATACTTGCATTTGTTTACAATTTAAGTTTTTGGGGGTTCTTTTTTAAAAATCTAACCAGAGCTTAATCTGGCTTCTAACCAATCAGTTTTGTTTGGTGTTAGGATGGTTTTAAGTGATGTTTATAGGTTAAACTTTCCAAGTTTATTTTTCTGGTTGTGAAATAAATCATTGTAAAAGTGCTCGGTTACTAAAGGAGCTATGTATTGCTATACTATTTCATGTATATATACTTATATTATAAAATAATATATTACATTTATATATATTTAGTATTTACTTTAACAGAGCTCAATATATATATATATATATATATATATATATATATATATATATATATATATATATATATATTTAGATTTTTCACTTATAAAATAGATCATTCAGTGAAGACCGGGGTTGTTCCAATAAAAAACAAGCTCGATGATACTCGATTACAGAGTACAGAGCATTTATATGTGATTTTATGAAGGCTTTATTTTTATTTTTATTTTTATTTTTATTTTTTTTCCTCTTCTCTTCTTAAGTGACCTCAACTATTACAACGCCACATTGTGTTTTGTCGGCAGTTGAAACCAGTATTCCAGACATTTAATTTCCCTGATGATCTGCCAAGCAAGTAACTGCTTGGTAGTGAAACACGTGTAGGAAAAAACATTTAATTTGAATAAATAGTATTTGTAAGAAAAAATATCTTTAATGGTGATCATTGGTGTCTTGAAAGGAATGCTTTGGTAAGCCTTCATAAAATCATATATATATATATATATATATATATATATATATATATATATATATATATATATATATATATATATATATATAACAATAAGTTTAGAAAATATGAAAGATTTATCATGTGAGAACTCCTAGTAAGTAAAATAATAATAATAATAATAATAATAATAATAATAATAATAATAATAATAATAATGATAATGATAATGATAATAATAATAATAATAATAATAATAATAATAATAATAATAATAATAATAAAAGACTAGGAGAAATTGGAAGCAAAGGGAAGACTAAGACTATACGACGGACAGCAATGATGAAAACAGCTGAAATCTTAAGGAAAATCCTCAAATGCGGCAACCAACCTACATAAACTACGAACACTAACCAGCCAGATAGAAACTGCAACAGAAGTAAAACAAAAACATGGAAGGAACACCACATGAAACCAAGGGAACTGAAACTGCTAAAAAGGATTATAAAGTGCCCCTTCCCCAAAAAATAATTCTGACGCTCGAGGAGGATTAAAAAAACAGGAAGGAAGAGCACTAACCAGACCTCCACTGGAAGGGTGCGGAGAGTACTGGGACCTTGGGGAGGTTTATTGCAACCCAAATCCTAGAAAAGACCAATTGTCATTTCCAGCGAAAAATCAATGGTAAGCGGCTGTTGGGATAACACAAAGTCATTTGCAATGGTTATTAAAAGAGGTGGAGAGTACTGGAAATCTGGGGAGACTTGTTGTCACTCAGACTCCAGGGAACACCACCTGTAATTATCAGTGAAGAAGAAGAAGAAGAAGAAGAAGAAGAAGAAAAATTCAGGTATCCAAGAACCAGGAAACTGATGACCAATACATAATGAGAAGAAGAAGAAGAAAAATTCAGGTATCCAAGAACCAGGAAACTAATGACCATGCACTACACCCGAAGGATGATATTGACCGACTCTATGTAGAAAAGAAAGAAGGGAGATTGGAGATTTTGTGGAAGGTACGATGAAAAAACTAGAAAAATACACAACAACGCAACATACAGAGAGGCTAAAAGCAACGTCAAGGGGGGACAATATGGAGAACAGCGAAACGAGAAAACAAAAAAGCGGGAAAAGAAAGATGGATCATTTATAAGATGGACCAAAGAACTTGCATGCGAACACATATGGGCATGGCTATGGAAAGGACACTTGAACAGAGAAACGAAATCGCTACTAACAGACACACAAAACAATGCAATCAGAACGAACTAAATAAAAGCAAAGATAGACAAGACGCAAGAAAACAGTAAATGTAAACTTTGTGGACAAACAGACGAAATAGTAAACCACATAATAAGTGTTATGGTGATCTACTTTATTGCGTTACATGCCTTGCCGCCACTCGTAGCAAGTAAAAAAAGTGTGGAAGGGACTTACCACTGATTTCTGGATGAGTTTATGTAAGGTGTAAGGTCCGGTTACGGGCGAAAAAAAAAATATCGGTCGCGCCTAATTATATGGTGGTAGGTCTCGCGAAGTAACGTGAAATCTTGTTACTCATATGCAAATAAGATGGTTCCGGTTTGGATAAAAAGCCTAACCCTAAGCTTGTCTTCAGAGAAGAGAGTGTGATTTGCAGTCGTCAGTTTTGTGTACGTACAGTACTGAGGCATGACGATTTTAACCGCGAAAACCAAAACCACATCCGACACTTCTATTTATCTTCCTCCCACAAGGTAAGATGTGACACAAGGGCGAGAAAGTGGGATTTGAAAAACCAGCGCTGGAGAATTTGAGCACTCTGACCATATAAAAATTGCCTGGGCAGCCCCGTTGGCATTCCACGGTAGGGGCGCCTCAGGCGATTAGCAATAAACTAACCCCTTCTCAAAGGGTGAGAAGGCAAAGCCTGGGAGGGTGCATCTCATAGAACTGCACAGGACGGACAACCGATAGACTGGCGTAAATCAAGACCCGAAGACCCAGACAATACCGGTCTATTGGGTGGGGCCCTGGCTGAATCACATCCGACACTATGAATAATGATAATGGTGGTAACAGAGAGAGAGAGAGAGAGAGAGAGAGAGAGAGAGAGACGCTAGAATCAAGCAGTCTCTGGCAACCCATTACTCCTGTACTTTCTGTAACTTTTGTTAACTCTACCTCCTTGTTGTTTCCTTTCTTTTCGGCCCTTTAAGGCTACAGAACTAAGTAAATGCAGCAAGCTAGCCCAAAAGGAATTTTAAAAAAGTAGACATGACAGGGTCAGGAAGACAGCCCACTCGGAACTGTGCAAACAACTGCACTTTTTATATACAGACAAATGGACAATGAAAGACATAAAATCCGCCAGGACGTGGAAATACAAACAGACAACCACATCCAAGCAATACTACAAGACAGAATAATAGTCAACCAGAGAGAGAGTAGAAAGTGGACCTGATCTAATTTGTTCTTTGAACCTTCAAGTTGAGCTGACTTCCGAAAAGGCCTGTAATGACTTATAATGGCGGCAAAACGTATTCCTCGATGTCCGTGACTCTCACAAAAAAACAAATATAATTAGTCAAATCAACATTTATGACCACTTTTCTATGGTTTGTTGTGGAACAAAAGTATGTATGAAACGATTAAAAGAAACAAAAACAATTTTTTGTTGTGAAATTAGGTGGAACCTTTAGGAAGCACAGTGGGTCACATTTCATGAGCGATGTTTCTGACAACGGGGGAAGAATTGCTGTTTTCTGTGTCGTAATCTATACATCTAAAACTTATCGTTGGCTAGTTTTTGACCTTGAAGTAGTGGTAATTTTTTTTTAGCTTCTTACATCAAGTGACTTCATGCCTTGTCTGGGGCAATTCCCCCCCCCCCCCCAAAAGTAGATTTCAACGTCCCAGCAGTTCACAGGATGAAGAAACAGAAAAACTAACCAAATACATCGAGTTTGCCAAGTTGAAAAGCCAATACACTCTGACCTACAAAAAAATGCCTGAGCAGCCCCGTCGACATTCCCTGGTAGGAACCCCTCAGACGACCAGCAATATATTAACCACTTCTCAAAGAGAAGGTAAAGCCTGGGAGGGTGGACCTCCTGAGACTAGACAGGACCATACCTCAGCTCGACAGCAACAAAGTCACAGTCGGACTGAGTGCCGAGAACGTATCCCCGACTGGTACAGTTGATTCAACTTTACACAATAGATGCACCATCTTGTTAATATTTAATATGCATATGCAAGATTCGTCGCAAAGTTTACTAATTTGCATATTGCTTTTGAAAAGGGATATTTTATTAATTAGTCATCATTTTTTATTGCTTTTTTTTTTTTATCCAATGGTTGTTTAGATTTGAATGTAACAAATAATTCTGTTTCGCAATATTGTTTTATTTCCTGGACAAATTTTTAGCATTTGTGTTCAAATGTTCTTTTCTAGAGGAAGGGGTGGGATTTTGCTACTAACGCTTTATTTTCTAACCGGTTGTGATCTATTTCCAAATTGCAAGCTCAAAAGGCAAACTGATTTCTTCTTTTTTTTTTCCATTTCTTTACATATTCATATTTGAAAGATAAATAAATTTGCATCGAAATTACCAAAATGTTAATGTTTATCTATCGATATGAATGAATGGGAAAGATTTCGTTTCATGTCTACAACAAAGTTATGAACGAAATGTTTATTATTTTAAATTAATGTTTCAAGTATTTTAAATAGCCAGCTAGTAAGTCTATGAAAAATAATAAAATGTGATAAATGTTTATTATTTAGCGTTTGGCAAGATTCATTTATCATTTCAATCTATCTATCTATCTATATACTACTAAAACTCTGTGGATCTTATCCTTTTACTTGCTTGATTGTCACCATACACACTGGATGACGTCATAAAAGGAGGATGACAAATCTCTGTCTATATATCTATCTCTTCCTTTCTTTCCATCTTCCACTCAGTATCTGTTCCGATGGATACTGCCCCCCATAGACCGGTATTGTCTTGGCTTTCAGGGCTTGATTTACGCCGGTCTATGGGTCTGTCCTGTGCACCCTCCCAGGCTTCGCCTCCCCTCTTTGGGGAGGAGTAAGTTTATTGCTTACTGCCTGAGGCGCCCCTACCGGGGAATGCCGACGGGGCTGCCCAGGCAATTTTTAATGACCAGAGTGCTCAACTTCTCGAGTGCTGGTTTTTCTAATCCCACTTTCCCGACCTTGTGTCACATCTTACCTTGTGGGAGGTAGATAAATAAAACTCTCTACCTTACTTGGCCTTTTGGCTAAGATGAAAGTGTAGTATCTGTTCCGATGGATACTACACTCTATAGACCAGTATCGTCTTGGCCTTCGGGGCTTGATTCCGCCGGTCTGTGGGTTTGTCCTGTGCAGTTCTAGGAGGTCCACCCTCCCAGGCTTTGCCTTCTCACCCTTTGAGAAGGGGTTAGTTTATTGCTAATCGCCTGAGGCGCCCCTACCGGGGAATGCCGACGGGGCTGCCCAGGCATTTTTTGAGGGTGACAAGTGCTCTTCCTCTAGGGTGCTGACCTATCAAATCTCACTTTCCGACCTTGTGTCACATTTTACTGCTGTGGGAGATAGATAAATACCCACTCTCTCTGCCTATTGCCTTTCTTTCTCATCAATCTATCTATCGCTTTCTTTCTTTCTATCTCTCTCTCTGCCTCTTTCTCCCTCTCTTTCTTATCTATCTATCTATCTATCTATCTATCTATCTATCTATCGCTTTCTTTCTTTTTCTCTCTCTCTGCCTCTTTCTCCCTCTCTATCTTATCTGTATATCTATCTCTTTCTTTCTTTTTCTCTCTCTCTCTTTCTCATCTATCTATCTATCTATCTATCTATCTATCGCTTTCTTTCTATCTCTCTCTGTCTCTTTCTCCCTCTCTATCTTATCTATATATCTATCTCTTTCTTTCTTTTTCTCTCTCTCTTTCTCATCTATCTATCTATCTATATATCTATCTATCTATCTATCTATCTATCTATCGCTTTCTTTCTTTCTATCTCTCTCTCTGCCTCTTTCTCCCTCTCTATCTTATCTATATATTTATCTCTTTCTTTCTTTTTCTCTCTCTCTTTCTCATCTATCTATTAATCGCTTTCTTTCTTTCTTTCTATCTCTCTCTGCCTCTTTCTCCCTCTCTTTCTTATATATATATCTATCTCTTTCTTTCTTTCTCTCTCTCTCTTTCATCTATCTATCTATCTATCTATCTATCTATCTATCTATCTATCTATCTATCGATTTCCCCCCCCCTCTCTCTTTCATCTATCTATCTATCTATCTATCTATCTATCTATTTACAAGTAAAACTCTGTGGATCTTGCTTGCTTACTTGCTTCAACGTGACCCATAGGGTCACGGGTCATCTAGATACAGAACCTCATACATCCACTCTCTCTCTCTCTCTCTCTCTCTCTCTCTCTCTCTCTCTTTCTCTTTCTTTTATTTGGTCATCATCTTGTGACGTCATCCACTGTATCCGGTTATAAGCCCATCTCTATTTTAATGGCTGAC
Source organism: Sepiola atlantica (assembly GCA_963556195.1). Classification (NCBI taxonomy): domain Eukaryota; kingdom Metazoa; phylum Mollusca; class Cephalopoda; order Sepiida; family Sepiolidae; genus Sepiola; species Sepiola atlantica. The sequence continues at coordinate 31,807,573 of OY744541.1, read as the reverse complement.
GTCATTCTTTAGTGACGTCATCTTTTTGATGAAATCATCAAGTGTGCACGGGGTAAAACAAACAAGATAACAAGATCCACAGAGTTTTTGTAGTATATTCATATATATATATATATATATATATATATATATATATATATATATATATATATATATATATATATATATATATATATATAGCTAAGTTAATAATTCTTCCCCGGTGATCAACGAAGCCACGAGAAATAGTTTATCCACGCTGACCAGCAAATAACGAGTTTCGATTGAATTATCCGCAGTTGTCACAACTAATTGGCTCCTCGTGATAAAGAACCGCAAGTGACGCGGCTGCTTTGTGTGATTCGATACTATGCTATCATGTAATCACGATAATTGCGAACATGTCTTCTTACTCATACATGGAAATAGGCTCATCAATTTTGACATAAGTGAAAGTTTCATTACAGCAGAGTTTTTTGTTTTTTTTTAAATTTATTGTCGGAATGAGACAAAGTCACAAATTCTTTTTTACTGTAGCAATTTCGTTTCGGTTAATTTTGGTTTTTGTATTTCTTTTTACTACAATGTTATGTTATTTTTTTAATTTATTGTCGGAATGAGACAAAGTCACAAATTCTTTTTTACTGTAGCAATTTCGTTTCGGTTAATTTTGGTTTTTGTATTTCTTTTTACTACAATGTTATATTATTTTTTTTAATTTATTGTCGGAATGAGATAAAGTCAAAATTTCTTTTTGACTGTAGCAATTTCGTTTCGTTTAATTTTGGTTTTTATATTTCTTTTTACTACAATGTTATATTATTTTTTTAATTTATTGTCGGAATGAGACAAAGTCAAAATTTCTTTTTGACTGTAGCAATTTCGTTTCGGTTAATTTTGGTTTTTGTATTTCTTTTTACTACAATGTTATATTATTTTTTTAATTTAAAAAATAAGACCAAGGTGTTTGGTTTTTATACATTTATGGATTAACACCCTCCGCTGAATCTTGTGACCGGTAGTATAGTCATATATAGCCACACTGATGATTCGTGGTTAAGATGAAACATATATGTATGTGGATATTAAAAAATGATTATAAAAATATTTAAAAGCTTCCTTCAAAGGTACAGAGAGCACTTTGTAGTAAAAATATGAAAAGCTTCTAACGTATATATATATATATATATATATATATAGATATATATATATATATATATATATATATATATATATATATATAGAGAGAGAGATATATATATATATATATATATATATATAGATATAGATAGATAGATAGATCACCGAAGTTAAGCGGCGTTGAGCCTGGCCAGTACTAAATGGGTGACCATTTGGGAATACCAGGTGCTGTATGTGCTCTCTGCTTATCTCGGCATTGTTTCCGGTCGTCTTGTACTATACTTGCCGTTGGAATCAAGCAATGCCGACTCAGGAGAGCGGTTGATGGTGATTGCGCAACCCTTGCAATTTCAAATTCATGCGTGGGCAGACCCTGGTGGGGCACTCATTCGTCGAAATATCGACGGGAGAGTCCATCATATATATATATATTTATATATATATATATACATATATATATATATATATATATATATATATATATACATATATATATATATATATACATATATATATATATATATATATATATATATATATATATATATATATATATATATATATATATATATATAGGGTTATTTATAAGTCACTTAGCTATTTAAAATGATTACCATATGAAGCACAAACATACTATGAACTTTTGATAATTGTTATCTTACTCTCTAATTACTGCTATTTGTTATTTTAAATTTGTTCGTTTATATATTTGTTTCTATATATATTTATTTTTATTCATTTAAATTTGTGTAAATCATCATATGTGCTTTTTTTTCAGGCAGTATGTCATTTACAATTGTTATTCATATGGCCAAATTTGATGAATCTCCCACACTTGTTGAAAGGCAATGACGACCTCAAACCAAAAATCACTGCCGAGTTTGTTAAAATTAATCAATCAAATATGCTACAAAGAGTCGTAAATTCCTTGCAAAAAAGAATGGAGCTATGCATGCAGAACGAAGGTGGAAATTTTGAAAATTTGCTGTAATTTTAAACTCCCATAAATTAATTTGTATTACCGTATTTTTTTACTTTAGAATTTCAAAAATAAATAGCTAAGTTACTTATGAATCACCCTGTATGTATATATATATATATATATATATATATATATATATATATATATATATATATATATAATTTAGATACTGTATATTACATGTTTCAGCAATTTACCGCGGTTTCATCCAAAAGGGCAGAATTAGACATCTTTAGTTAAGATGTCTAAATCTGCCCATGTAATATACAGTATCTAAATAAATTATATTAGCTCTCTTATATGATCGAGCACTTTATTTGATTTATTTTCATATACAACCTGACAAACTATATATATATATATATATATATATATATATATATATATATATATATATATATATATATATAAAATATAGTAACACGAAATTACATAATCATCGATGCAATAATTTATTTCAACCTTGTGGTATTTACAAGCATCCAAGTGAGATGATTACATTTTTAAAAATGAGAAAAGAGAAATTGACACTCGACAATTCAAATATAAGTAGAGAGAGAGAGAGTGACAACATATCTAATACATATTTAGAGAGAGGGGGAAATTTGAAGCATATTTAATCTATAATTTTATGGGGGGGATTACATGATTTATGACGGAGAGGGAAGAAAAAGCCATATATATAAAGAGAAATTGGGAAATTGTATATATATATATATATATATATATATATATATATTTCTTGGAGTTCATACATTAGATCCATTGCTTTTTCGGCTTCTCGTAAAGTCGGTTCTCTCTATCGTTCCAACCACTTTCTCACACCTGAGGCTATTCTTCTTCTTTCGTGTGAATCAGATGATTCTGGTGTTGGCATTAGTTTCCCCGATGTTTTTCTATTTAGAAGTCTTTCTGGAAATACATCGGGTACTCACGAGAAGGACCATGAGAAGGTTGCCAACCTCCCTAAGTGAAAGTGGTACTGTGGAACCGACTGGATTCGAACTTGGAACACCCAGGTCTTCAGTCCGTGTCGTTATCCAGCTTCTAACTAAAGAAATATTGCAAAGTTTAATCCCCTTATCAGGAGTCAGAACACTCTACAGAAGCTTTAATAGGAATATTACCCTTCTCTTTCGTATGGCTATATCAGTGGATGTGTGGGCGAATGTGCCAGAAAGAAGTCAAAGGTGCTTTTGGTTTGGTTTTACGGCATATCAACCATCTAGGGTTTATTTAATGTCGAATAAAGTTGTCAAAGGGAATCCTATAGGTTGGATAATTATTAATCTTAGAAAACATTGCTCTTAGAAAATATTACTCTTCGGCAGTGGTAATCTTCTTTGTTCCCAACGCGATTGATCCACAGCCAATGCCTTCTAGTATCGATTAGGGAGGAAAATAAAAAGGAAAAGTAAGGTTTTGATTTTTAGAAGAACCAGATTGAATAATACAGTTGGGGATGAACTTATAGATACTAGGGCATGACGTGACCAGCTACTTGATCGGATCGGGCCTTTCTGAGCTCTTGTCTAGCTGAAGTGGAAGGATGGCTCAGCCACCAGAATCCTATCTTAAGGCAACACAGGTCGCCAACCACGGCTACGTTTTCGGGGGGGATGGGGTTTGCCCCTCTGCATTGTGTTGCCCCATCGACAGGGCGAGAAATCAAAGTTGACATTAGTCCATTGTCTAACTGGTGGTATAATCATATATAACCACACTGATGAGTCTTGGTGAAGATGAAACATATATGTATGTGCTAGTATCATATATCTCTATAAAGCCACCATTCACCTGTGCATTGAGTATTGTTTCCACATCTTGGCTGGTGCACCAACCACTAGCCTCTCTCTCTCTCTCTCTCTCTCTCTCTTGAACAGAGCACAAAAAAGAATTTCTAACCTAATAGACCACGCACAGTCTGCCAAATTTCAGCCTCTGTCGCATCGCTGGAATGTTCTCCAGTAAATTTACTGCACTTGTACCCCCCTCAACATAAATACATCCGTTCCCACCTATATGAAGCAGCAAAATCCCACCCCTTTACTGTAGAGGTCCTCAGAGACCGGAAGATTTTCCACTCTAGTAGCTTCTTTTTTCGGACCGTTTGTCTTGTGGATTCCTTCCCTGCTCACTGTTTCACCGATAGTACGAACATGCAGAAATTTAAATGTAATGTGAACAAACTCCCCACACTATAAATCTGGCATCTATCACAGTAGATCCATACGCTTCAGTGGTAATATATAATATATAATATATAATATATAATATATAATATATAATATAACCACATGTGGGGCGAACAGAAGTAATAAAACGATTTTTTTAAAAACTTAGCGGCTGACAGATGTGTTCAGAACGCCATTAATTTGTTAGTTTACACTACACCTGCTGGTGGTAGACTCCCTTCATTTTGATATTATATCTGATTTAATCCTAGTTCTGACGTCACACGCAAATTCAAGTGGCAGCTGTGGCGTTCAATGTAAACACACGGTCTTCATTTATTCACTTATATTTAATGCTTGTTTAAGTTTATCGCAATCCCTGGTGGTTTACACACATGCCAGGTGTATAATTAACGGTATAGGGCGGGGGTGGGTCGGTGTTGATGAATTATTATGAAGCTGAAATAGGATCGTCCGGCAAAAACAACGTTTGGAGCACTCTTCATTACCAAGACAGAGCTCAAAAAACGACTACTAAAATCTGGTGGTGGGGGGGATGATGATCTCTTCTTTTTCTCGCAGCCCCTTTTCGGACAAGAAAAGACGTTGCTAGTCTCTCTCTACTCTATCGTTATATTCATGGAAGGTGCCCGACTAAGCTCCAATCTCTGGTTCCTCCGTGTTAGACATTCACAGCAAGAACTCATCTAGCTACAACAACGAAGAAAGACTTTCCCTTCTTCATCCATGTGCCTATCGTCCGGTGGAATTTCCATGGACATAGCTTATTTTCAAAGGTTTTCCGTCTGTATGAACGCGTTAACGTGGGACTGTTTCCTTACGGACTACAACATAGTCGTCTTCAAATCCAATGTCAACAAGTACTTGTTGTGAATCGTCCCATAAATAATTAAACTTACTTCATTGCATTGATCAATTGTTTCATCTTATTAACCCTTGTCATACAACGTTTCCTAAGTAATCAAACACTGTTCATACCATTGATCAGTATTAGTACTCCCATAGTGTTCCTCATCTTTCATACCATTGATCAGTGTTAGTACTCCCATAGTGTTCCTCACCTTTCATACCATTGATCAGTGTTAGTACTCCCATAGTGTTCCTCATCTTTCATACCATTGATCAGTGTTAGTACTCCCATAGTGTTCCTCACCTTTCATACCATTGATCAGTGTTAGTACTCCCATAGTGTTCCTCATCTTTCATACCATTGATCAGTGTTAGTACTCCCATAGTGTTCCTCACCTTTCATACCATTGATCAGTGTTAGTACTCCCATAGTGTTCCTCACCTTTCATACCATTGATCAGTGTTAGTACTCCCATAGTGTTCCTCATCTTTCATACCATTGATCAGTGTTAGTACTCCCATAGTGTTCCTCATCTTTCATACCATTGATCAGTGTTAGTACTCCCATAGTGTTCCTCACCTTTCATACCATTGATCAGTGTTAGTACTCCCACAGTGTTCCTCATCTTTCCATTGATCATCATTCCGTCTCATTTACCCTTATAGGGAGGCGACGGTGATTAAGTGGATAACGACACGAACTGACGACCCGGGTGTGTCAAGTTCGAATCCAGTCGGTTCCATAATACCACTTTTCACTTAGGGATGTTGGCAACCATTATGTGGTCCCTCCTGAAAGAATGCCGACAACGGAATCAAGCCGGTCAACAGAGTCGTACCATTCTGATTCATGTGAATTTACTTTTTTTTCTTTGTCTTTGTTTTATGAAAAAAAAGAAAATCTATTTAAAAAAAAATTAATTTTGTATCTGTAGGTTCTAACGTATTTCAGTTATTTTATGAATCTAACCGATAATTACCCCTAGTGACCCCTAGATTGAATCGAAGGAACATTTCAAGAGTGCAAAAATTCTGTGAAAAATGTAACCCTTATTGAAAGTTATTTGAATGTTCTGCTAACATATCGATTTTTATAACACACAAACAAATAAACATTGACTTATATATATATATATATATATATATATATATATATATATATAGTAAACTATTAAAATATATTTATATCGAGCACTGTTGAAGTAAATACTGAAAATTGATACATAAAAAATTTATATCTCCTTATAAAATTTCATGTTAATTCATGAAATACTAATATATATATATATATGTGTGCATACATGTTTCGGTTGTACTCTTCACAGAAGGTCAACCTCTTCTGAAGAAGTAGACTCTCTGTGAAGAGTACAACCGAAACATGTATGCACATATGTAACCAATAATGTTTGTATAAATAAAAATGTATACTTAAGAACAGCTCTACTTATTATTGAGCACTTTTTATAAACACTGGAGTTTCAACGGATTTACATCTACAGAAACTAATACAATATGTGTACTATATATATATATATATATATATATATAGCTTTTTGCTTTGTTTTTCCCCCACAATCTTTA